>LR812533.1:37468791-37606291 GCA_903798195.1 Danio kyathit
GCTTATCTGAGTTCTGTTGCATGGTTGTGCTCCATTGATTTATTAAACTACAACTGTTTATTAACAACTGTTTATTAAGTTAAAGGTTTGATACTAATTAGAACTTGAAGTGGCGATGAGGTCTTAAAATATTCTGAGATCTTTAAAAAGTCTTAAAAAGGTATTGAAATTACCTTTAGGGTTCCTGCATATACCCTGCTATTAAAATATGGGACTGAATCTGAAAGGTTTTGACATTGTGTTAACTTTAATTTGCTTGCTTGTTGCTTTACTGCAGTAACTTTGGGAATACGTGCTAAAGTTTTAATGCATTATTTGCTTAATAGCATCATAAAAAAATACATTTATGATAGTTTTTGTTTTGGTATAAAAAGTAGTACCTAGAACTGTGCAATTTGTTCTGGTCATCAATCATACTGAAGCACTTTTTTTTTTTTCCTGCAGGTGATTTTCTCCTCCTGTGGGGAACTGGACCTGATTGAGCACCAGCCCAGTCTGGTGTCCTCTGAGGACAGCACACGGGACACTGAAAACATGGATGACACCACTTCCGAACAGCAGTTTCGTGTATTCAGGGACTTTGACTTTCTGGATGTAGAACTGGAAGATGGAGAGGTGAGAAAATCATTTAAAAATGGTTTCCTCTTGCTTGTGAAAATTATATTAATTTCAGAATTACTTGGAGCAAACTTTGCAGTAGAAGAGTTTGCCTTTTGGGGAAAGCAGTGCTGAGCACTGAACTATTGCGAAGTATCAGTTAGAGATAAACTGTTGCACTGTTTGCACAATATCCCTGTAACATTCTTGAACTATCTGTAATGCATTCTCCTCTCCTTGTTTATGTCTGTGCCGTCAAGGAGTTGCAGGTAAGCTCAGGAATCCTCCAGTTTTGTGCTGTGTGCAATAGAACTAAGATGATTGTGTGTTTATTCACATTCTGTGGTGTGATGCATGTGCATAATTCTGCCAAAAGCCTTTAAAGCAATTTGAAAACACATTGACACTTTGAAACAAATTCATTGAGATGTACATATTTAGATAAAACCCATGGAATTCAGACATGAGGGATTTTTCTGCTGTTATTTTTAGTAATGCTGATCAAAAATGTGGGGTGAGGCACATATTTATACCCTTGGATAGACAATATAAATTTAAAGTTGTAGTAAATAATTTATAATGTTACAAAAGGTTTTAATTAAAACTAGAAAAGTAAAGTTCGTAGACAAACTTTATGGTGGCTTGAGAAAGCCCAGTCTGAAAGTTTGAAGTAGGTTTAAAGTTTAAATCATTGAAGTAGTTTTTAAGAAGTTTGAAACAGTTGGCATACTCACATAGCAAAATAACTCTGGCCCACACATTCAGCTTTTACTTGGCCCACATGCCCCAGTGAATTATGGTACATAACTGGACCAAGTCTGGCTTTCAGACAAGGGCCGAACATGGACCATATCTGGGCCAAGTCTCAGCCCAGTTAAAAACCCATAACTGAGCCTGAACTGGGCCAGATATGTTTGTTGTGTCACAACTACAATGAAATTGATAAACTCATGAATCATTTCGCTTTAGGCGTGCTATGGGCGTGCTTTTTCTCAAAGCGACCTGATTGGTAGACTTTTCTTTATTTGAAAATAATACAAATGTATTTTAAATGTGGGTCAAGATAGGCCAAACTTACATGGCCCACATATCAATTATTAACATCTGGGCCAAATGCTACATTTTACATCTGGCCCAAGTATTGTGTGCCGCCTTAAAGACGGTGCCACCTCTGCCTAACCCAGACCATATTTGGCCCACATGCTGTATGCCAGTGCCGGATGAATGCCTGCTGTGCCAGATTTATGCCAAACATGAGCCAGAATTCTTTGCTGCCTCGGTAGAGAGATAACTACATATATGTTAGCATGTTTCTAGTATGGATTGGCATGTTTCTCGCTAGGGTTGCTAAGGCATTGCTAGGTTGTTCTAAGCGGTTGCTAAGGCATTGCTATGTGATTGCTAGGGTCTTGCTAGGCAGTTGCTTGGTTGTTCTGAGTGGTTGCTAATGCATTGCTAGGTGGTTGCTAGGGTGTTCTAGGCGGTTGCTAAGGTGTCCTAAGTAGTTGCTTGGCAGTTGCTAAAATAAATTAGCATGGTTCTAGTTTAAATTAGCATGTTGCTAGAATGTTTCTAGCATAAATCTGCATGTTGTTAGCATGGTTTAGGTATAAACTATCATGTAGCATGTTTCTAGCTTAAAGTAGCATGTTGTTAGCATGAATTTAGTATGAATTAGCATGTTGCTCGTATGTTTATAGTATGAATTAGCATGTTGCTAACATGTTTCTAGTATAAACTAGCCTGTTGTTATCAGGAATTTACTATGACTTAGCATGTTGCTCGCATGTTCATTCATTAATTCATTTTCTTTTCGGCTTAGTCCCTTTATTGATCTGGGGTTGCCACAGCGGAATGAACCGCCAACTTATCCAGCATATGTTTTGCGCAGCGGATGCTCTACCAGCTGCAACCCATCACTGGGAATGCTCGCATGTTTATAGTATGAATTAGCATGCTGCTAGCATGTTTGTAGTATAAACTAGCATGTTGTCAGCATGAATTTAGTATAAATTAGCATGTTGCTAGTATGTTTATAGCATGAATTAGCATGTTGCTAGTATGATTAATATGTTTTATGGATTGGTATATTGTTAGTATGTTTCTAGTATGATTAGAATGTTAGTATGGATTAGTATGATGCTAGTATGATTGGTATGTTATCAGTATGTCCAATGTAAAGTCAATGGCAGTTTTTTACAATGGAAGCCTATGGGACTGTTGCTAAGGTGTCGTAAGTGGTTGCTAGGGTGTGGCTAGTAAGTTGAAAGGTCATCAGTGATTGGCAGATTGGTAGTCTCAGTTAAATCAGCCCAACCTTAAGTCTGTATGACAGTCTGGCGCAAAGTTATGAGGTCATAAAGTTTGGTCCAATGTTAAGTCAATGGGACTTTTCAGAATTTTCCAGGTCAGTTTTCGGAAAACCATAAGTCGGATCAGTTGGAAAAGATATAGCAACTTAATTCAGTATAGTTTAGAGGTTTGGAGTTAGTTGTAGTATGAACAGTCTAGGAGGAGATGCATTCTTAAAATAGTCTAAGAAGAAGAAGACGGAAGAAGAATAAGTTTATGTAGTATAACAGTATGTTGGCTTTCTCAAGCCACCATAATAAATGCTGTTCTTTTGAACTTTCTATTCATCAGAGAATTATTAAAAGTAATACTGTGTTTTATTTTTGGTCAATTAAATGAGGCTTTGGAGAACGTAAGAGACTTCTTACATGCACATTTTATAAACTCCAAGCATTTATTTGTGGTTAACATCTACAAATATTTGGTCACCTTATGCGTTTTTTATTATGTTTCGACATGTCTGCATTTTAATGGCTTGGCTGTCTCTACAGTAGTTTGCAGTGTCTTATGAAATCATTAGAGTGAGTGCATTGAGGTCAGTCTGTGAATTCGCTGAGGCTGCAATACCACAGAGACACTTAAAAGGGCAGATTCAGCCTTTTAAATAAATTCCCTCTTGTGAAAAAATTATGAAGCCATCAGGTTTTCATTCCAAACTTAGATGTTTTAGTTTCAAAGACGGTTTAAATTATTAAAACTGCTTTTTAGACATTGTATGCTTAAGTGTGAGGACAGAACTAAAGTCAGGCAGTGAAAGAGTCCTCAGTGTTTAAAACATTATTGTGAATCTGTGTAGGAATGTGAATATTGACTCTGATGAAGGCATGTGGCTGCAGTGATAACTTGAGCTTCTTCCAAAGGAAATGGCCTTCGGGCACTTTATTACTTTCTCTACTTGAACAAGAATCTTTTAGAAATGTGTTCCCTTATTGCTGTTTCACTGCTGCGGTAATTCTTTATATATCCACCTTTTTCCTATGCTTCATGATGTTTTATGTGAATCATGGGAGTAACATCTGTTAAGCTGTAAAACAATCTGTTTTTCTAAAACCTGGGTACAGTGAGGTGTCATTATTCTTCTCACACTTCATCAATTGAATATTAAAAGGCAACTTATTAAAAAATGACTTTCAGCAAATCATGAATAATCCCCCCAAACTCAAAAAGAGTCTTTCTACAGCTATAAATATACAGATATTATTGTACACTGTAAAAAATATATCATTTCATCACTTATTTATCAGAGGCCACCATAGTGAAATGAACTGCCAACTATTGCGGTATATGTTTTATGCAGCGGACGCCCTTCCAGCTGCAACCCACTACTGGGAAACACTCACACACTCATTCGCACACACACACTCATAGGGTCAATTTAGTTTATTCAATTCACTTATAACGCATGTCTTTGGACTTGTGGGGGAAACCGGAGCACCCGGAGGAAACCCACACAAATGCGGAGAGAACATGCAAACTCCACACAAAACTCGAACCAGCGACCTTCTTGCTGTGAAGTGACAGTGCTAACCACTGAGCCACCGTTTTTACTGTTAGAATTTACTGTTATTTAATTGTCGACTTTTGATGTAGAAAGTACAACTGTGCAGTTTAACAGAGTGGCTTTTTTATATTTATTTTATTTGAAGCAGTATATTGTGTAATAAATACAGAATTAAGTCTGTAAAATACAATAAAAATACTGGTAGTTTATTTCTAAGTTTTTGTACCAACTAATAACACCAACTCAGACAATGTATTGCTTCATAAACTATTAAAATGTCAATAGAAGTCCCTTCTTTTTTTTTTATTTAATAAAATAATCAATTTAAAGGGCCATGAAACCCCCCTCTTTCGGTTCAAGTCTACCTCAAAATGTTAAAAAAAAATGCTTTATAATGGGCATGGAGCACTACGAGCAGAGGGAGGAGTGGGCGTGGCCAGCAGAGCAAGGGAAAAAGAGGGGAGTGAACAACTGTTGTCAGTTGGCTCACAAAATGAGACACAACCCGTGAGGAGACCCATGATTTTATAGTTTACAAAGTTAAAATGCAAAGAAATAAACAGTAATTTAATGTCCTGCTACATTTGTTATTCGTAATTTCATATAAACATAACCCCAATTTGTTAAATAATTATAAAAATAACCATTTAAACACTGTAAATGAGGAGGACTTCTCTTCTCCTGAATCACAGAGTCTGAATGCAGACACAGTGGATAGCAGCACAGCAGGTCTCTAGCCCTGTCTATTTCAACCCTTAACCCTGCCGGTAATCTGGAGGATTTTAAACATAGGCAAACACAGCAGCATGGATAAAGGCAATGTGTCTGAATGGTAATGAACTCAACTGATAAAAGACAAAGTTTGCCATTCTCCAATTCTTGTACAGCTCTCTCGACAGAAATGCTTGCTGCACACAAACAGCTTGGCTGTATCGGCCCTGACAGCATCACAGGGAAACACATGAAACAAACTCCATGAATCATGGAAACAAGCACTTAACATTACGACCCTTCATGAACTGCTAAATGCTGCTTGCCGTACGCGGACGTGGGCTCACCCAGTCATTGGGTTTCACAGCTTGGCAGGTCTGCCCTGCCTTGGGAAAGCACGTGCTCTCATGAATAATTAACAAGCAGGGTCTTCTCATAGGATAAGAAAACTCAGTTATAAATAATAATGAGAAACTGATGCATGATCACTCCACTAGCAGATTTGCTCTACATCACTGACTTTGATCCTGTCCCAAAAATTATTTTAAACCCGGAAGATGAAATTAGCTGACAAAAGCTCCAAATTATCCGGTTTTCCTCCAAAATGAAATTAGACAGGTGCTAACATTGTCTAAACTGATGCACACACAGAACTGTTAAAATCTCCAGGGTGTCTTAAACCTTTAAAAAGCATATAAAAAACATGAATCACAAAATATGGAAAAGCGTTAATTTAGGTTTATTTTTTACAATGTAGAGAAAATTATCTGGAGCATCTGTGATACTAATATCACATTAAAGCACCAAGCGTAGTTATTTTCATGGTCAGTCACTTGATTATTTGTAGTTCCATTCATTTGAATAGAAGTTCCCCAAACCAGAAGTGCAACCTATAAATTTAAACACACTAGGCATGTGGAGAAAGGTGGATAGAGATAACCTTAATAAACAAAGAAACTCACAGGCTGCAGCACCTTCACATTTCAAGCATGCCATAGCCTGTGACTGTCTGTTTTTTATAATATGTACCATATACCCATTGAGAAGTCTTCTTTTCTTGCTCTTTCTGTGACAGGGTGAGACGGTTGACAGCTTTAACTGGGGTGCACGAAGGCGCTCCATTGACAGTCTGGACCAAACCGAAGCTCAGCCATTAGAGGAGGACAGTCAGCTCTCTGGAAGTTCACCAAGCCTGTGTCCAATCGTTCAAGATGATTCTGATGAGTCTTCTGAAGAAGAGTCGCTCACAGCCAGTCAAATCCTCTCAGCTTCACAGCTAGTAATGTTCAATTTGGTTTTACACTATTTTTTCAGTCAGATTAAGTGTTTAAGGTTGATGGAAAATACCGGTATTGCTATTTTTGGGGTTAAAAAATTTACAAATTTTTACAGAAGTACTGTGATGACAATTTCTTGATTGGATATAATACTGATGTCTAAGGTTGTCTACAGTAAAGGGCATTTTAAAAGTTACTTGATGTTTCAAATGAAGATTGTAGCAGGTATTTTCTATAAAATATAAAACGTATTTGCTATTGAATCATTTATTGAAGATTTTCATTCAAATGCTGTAAAAAATATATATACAGTGCTCAGCATAATTGAGTACACCTCATTTTGAAAATGAATATTTGTATCCATTTCTCAGTGAATATAAGCAATGTATTTTGGTGCATTTAAACAAAACAAATTTATTAAACAGATATATTTATTAAAATAATGTTTTAGTCACCAATCATATTTAGAAATTGAATGATAATACAATTAAATTCAATCAAAATATAGCAAAACAAAAAATACAAACTACATACTTCCAACAAAATTTTTCAATTTCTTTGCTTCTCTTGATTTTCCTCTTTTTAAATTTGTATTTAATATTTTTCTATAACATATAAGTTTAGGTGTACTAGTTTTTGAACCGTTATTGTAAAATATTTTGTTAGATAAGCTCCAGATTTGGCTTCATTACTGTAACTGCTGTAGGAGTTGATGAGCGCAGCGAGTTCTGGGAGTTGTAGTTCGTTTAGTAATAATCTCCAATAGATGAATTACCATGTTTGTAAACATTCAGGATGCACGCACAGCGAGGTGGCAGAAAAAACCAGGAGCGCTAGCATTTACAGTGAGGGAATGACATCCGATGCGGTACAGAGTTTGTTATTGTTTTAGAAATAAGTTATATTGATTACATATTATATATATATTATTTACATAATGCTTTTAGCTTGTCACCCAGTGATAAGCACAGTGATTTGGCAAAATTAACGTTAAAGTGAGCAGCGTTTGTCTGACAGGTCCATTTGCGATAGCGCCGTCCCAATGGATATTGGATAAGACGAAATGGCCTAGCATCCAGCCCCAAATATACAATCTCATTGAAGCTCCAAGTGATTTTACAAGAGAGAAGTTAAAGGCCTATAAGTCTTTGGATGCCAACAATTGTGTTCTGTGTGGTCATGTGCAAGAAATAATGTTCCATGATTACCAGAAAACTATGTAGTGCTAAAAACCGAGGTTCTGCCTAGCCGAAGACAAGGAAAAAAAGACGGAGCTAACGTTATACAAGGCCTGAGCAATCATCAACAAGCAAAACTACTGCATTCTGACAGCGAACTACACCTGTACAGCAGGGTATGTGAAATTACACATAGAGGTAAAGTTGGTTTTATATTCGCACATTCGGACTTTCTCCTTAATAATATAATTTCATAAAAGTATTATTTGCAAACTCTAAATAGCAAAATCATATTAGCAGCCAATGACTATCAAAGTACAACATTGTTCACAGTCAAATAAACAGTGTTAATGTTGTTTTCAAGTCACACTTGCAGGTTATTTCAGACCGAATACTCAAAGTGCCGTGGTAAACAATATAGGGAGTGTGTCACAAGTTGTCACTGAATGAATGTGTGAATATAATCCAACTTTACCTTAATAACTTACTCTTTCACGTTTCATTCTTAGCATTCAGTGTCGGCAGTTTAATTAACCACATGTAACTGTTATTGCTGAAATCATTGCTGAAATCAAAAATGAGTAATGTGTATGATTCAGCATAGCGTGAACTGGCCTGATATAATATGAGAACTGCAGAGCCGAGCATTTTTAATTAGGTCGTAAATTCATTCAGCTCACTTTTTGCTATGGTGTACGGTAAATGTTACGTTTTCTATTTTTGGACTTCGAATTTGGCATCCTACCGCACTATTGCCACTGGTCTCTTTTTGCAACCAGGGACCCATGTGCCGTCACTGTTGGTAATTCGTCTACAGGGAAAACATCGCTGGTAAATACAATGGACTACAGGAAGTAATCGCCAGCAAAGACAACACCACTGGCGATTACAACAAGTACTGACTGATCTAATGTATATGTACAAATATAATATTGTATAACTTTCTATTAAAAATATGAATTTAAAAGATAGATTTGTGAGGGGTGTACACATACAGTATATGCTGAGCACTGTACTGTATATAAGTGAAAAAATAAAAGTGTTTTTGACCCAATGTAGATGACCTCCAAAACTAAATTAGAAACATTTAAAATAGCCTAATAGGGCCACATAAACATGAAGAATGAAACTAAATATTTATTGGAAAATAATAACATATTGAGTATTTTATATTTGATTTGACTAAGCTTTGCTACAGAATTACTGGTGAAGTTTTTTTTTCACAAAAATAATAATACAAATAATAAACATTATTCATTTTTTATTTATTTTTCAATCTTAAAATATAACATCTATAAAAAAATCTGTATTACAGAAATATCTATAAATTACTTCTAAATTACTTACTAAACTTACTTACTACTCACTTACTAAATGGCTTATTTCTGGGGTTTTTTCATTTCAGAATGTCAGCCTGTCTCCTACAGAGGATCTAAACCCCATGGATTCTCCTCCTGTCTCCTTTGACAACACTCAAGCTGACCAAATCCCTCTTTCCACCTCAACAGCAAGCTTTGAGATCTCATTACCCGAGGGCTCGAACCATCGGGTGAATAAGAGCTTCAAAATGGCTGACATTTGGGGGCAAACACATTCCTACTCATACCGCACCTCTGTTCTGGAGTTTTTTCATTAACACAGCTTAAGTAATCTCTTTCTGTGCTTGCATTCTCTTTCTGGTGCCTCTGTTTTGCAGTTCATAGGATTTATGTAGTCATTGGCTGATACTGCTTTTCTGTTACCCGCTCTTTTAGAATGGGGGCATTAGATTCATACATGCAAGTAACTATTGCTTCTTAAAAAGCAAAATCTGCTAACCATTTCTCTGCTTATGGCTTTTAATCATCTTTGAGGTCTACCACTGTCTCAGAGAGAGGCCACTTGGGCAATGTGTATGGCTTTTCTGTGGGTGGCAAGGCTAACATCACTCACATGCTAAATGGTAGGGGTGCAAATAAAAAGAGCGCATACCCATTGCCTGTGGCTGTAAACAGGAGACCTGACCAATCAGATTTTGGTCCGCCATGTTTTTTGAAGGTCTCTTAATACATTTGAATCTGACATTACTGAAAAAAAAATATTAAAGACTGAAAAGAGAAACGATTCTCAACAGGAAGAAATTTAGACTTGAAAGGTCAGTGAATTCTGTATAATTAAATATGTTGTTTTATTTTATTTTTCATTTGTCAACTAAATAGGCATAAAAATATATTATAAAATTTATTTTAATGAAAAACAGGACTATAATAAGTAGTGTGAATATAGTCAGCCATATAATCTGATCTTTACATATAATATTAGTAGTTTCTGTGGCCACAGCTTTTTTCACTTCGACTAATACTTTGTATGTGCTGTATTTGATTTAATGATTAATGCTGATCATTTCTTTCTTACTTTCTGTCCTAAACCAGGCTGAGGATTCAGCTGAGGAAGAAGAAGGCATTGTTAATGAGAATGATATCTCGCTCAGCATTTGCGAGTCGCCACCTGCCTTTAGTTGCTCAGACATCCTAACACTGGAAACACCTCAGAGGGAGGAAAACTTCTTTACTGACGAGATGAGCTGTGTACCCAGGTACTGGTTCAAACTCCTAACTTTTGGTAGAAAACCATGGAAAATTTCACTTTCACAACATAATTTGTTTTTGTTTTATATGTTTTTTTTTTTAATATTTCATTATTTTTATTAAAGAATACAGCAAATGATCCATTGCAGCTTCAATTTTTTATAATAAAAAGAGACCAACGTAGCTATCTAAAAACTGACAAATTTAAAAAAATATGTAACTACAAAAATAAAATAGCCTATAAACTGACCAAAAGTGCCATTCAGTGATAAAAATAATTGGTGATAATGGCATAATAAACAGTCCAATCACAACCCTGCATAAAACAAAACAAAAACTAAATTCAAATAACACTCAGAAAAATTATTTGTTGAATCAACATAATTTAATCGTAGCTCCCATTGTGCATCTATACAAACCAAGTACACTTGAACTTCTGTGAATGTGTTATATGAACACAATATAAACTTGTAATTTCAACATGGTTTTAATGAGTATGTGTAACTTCTTTGCAGCTAATTGAATTATAATATTTATGTCGTGTTTATTGATTGAATTTATTCATATATATACGCAATGTCAGTAAAGCACTTCAACTCAACAAGATTCTTCCTTGTTACATGAACAAGTTTCTGTCTTGTCCTTGTATGGTTATTAAAATCTATTTTGTTGCTTCAATTAGATTTGTCTTAGTTGGCAGCATTGAAGTTCTTAACTCGCAGACAACTCACTGTGATTTCACCAAGTTACCAATATAGCTATATTGCCTCACATCCTCACAACATGTCTCAAAGTCTTTTTGGCAGTTAAGTTAAATCATGGCGTGAGACAAAAAAGAAAGTTACATTTATACATTAACACAAATAAACATAAAATTGTAACAATAGCTTTTGTAAATAACTTTTTTTTAAGCTGTAAAATAGTACTACAGAAGAAAACAATGATATTTAATTAAATACCAATTACAAAAAAAAAGATGTAATGAGCATCAGTGATTGTTCCACTTAGAGCTTACTTGCTCTAGCAACCCATTTAAAGAAACATTGTTATAACTGCTGGCTATGAGAGCTTCTGTCCAGCTACAAATGTGCATCTTCTTCATTCAGTCACTGCATCAGTCTTGTGCAAGCTCATGCACCAGTGTTCATACCCCAGTAGCTTGTTTAAAGGGAACAGTGCAAAAATTAAATCGTCAACATGCAAAAAGAACTGCAAGTGCATCAACAAGTTCTCATCTAAATCATTTGATTATTTCTTCATTTAGTTTCAAACAACTAGAATGAATCATTTAACAGAACTAAACTCGTCCCATTCTTTTCCATAAGACATACAGTTGAAGTCAGAATTATTAGCCCCCCTTGAATTTGTTTTTCTTAAATATTTCCCAAATAATGTTTAACAGAGCAAGGAAATTTTCACAGTATGTCTGATAATGTTTTTTCTTCTGGAGAAAGTCTTATTTGTTTTATTTCGGCTAGGATAAAAGCAGTTTTTAATAAAAAAAAAAAAAAATTTAAGGTCAAAATTATTAGCTCCTTTAAGCTATTTTTTTTTTCGATAGTCTACAGAACAAACAATCGTTATACAATAACTTGCCTAATTATAACCTGCCTGGTTAACCTAATTAACCTAGTTAAGCCTTTAAATGTCACTTTAAGCTGTATAGAAGTGTCTTTAAGAATATCTAGTGAAATATTATTTACTGTCATCATGGCAAAGATAAAATAATTATTAGAAATGAGTTATTAAAATTATTATGTTTAGAAATGTGTTGACAAAAATCTTTTCTCCGGTTAACAGAAATTGGGGAAAAAAATAAACAGGAGGGCTAATAATTATGACTTCAGCTGTATTTGTATTTTGCAAATCATGCAAGTGTCTTGTTGACTTTTCTGAGTGTATGCCTAATTCTTTTCAAATGTACCCAAGAGAAAATTAGCCATAATTTAAGGGTTAGTGCATTTTCCTCAGTTTTCCATAGTCTTTATGACACAGATTAAAGGCACAATGAAGTCCAAAATTATCGTATGCATATTTTTCGTATTCATATATGAAAATTTTATCACGTAAACAAACCTTGCACACTGAGTCCGATGCTTATTAATCCATTATGAAAAAATACAAAACATTTCGTCAGTTTAAGCAGTGATATGTTCTCCTCTCTTCGCCAAAGTAGAAAAAGAAAGAGGAGTAGGCTGCATATTGTGTTCATCTAATACTGCATAGAAAGGAAGGAGAGTTCAGTTTATTATCAAAGAGCTGCGCTGGATTATTACGAAATGCAAAGTTTAACCTATTTAAGGAAATCAGTGGAGATTTAATACATTGCTTGTAATACGTCACACATTCACGTACGTAAACAAATCCTGAACAGAATGACAGTACCTATAGACATTATAGATAGGGGCCGCATTGACGTGTCGAAGCAATGGACCAAAAGTGGACCTATCATAATGTCTATGAGTAGTACGTCAAATGTATGGACAGACACACAGACCAAACAGCAGCAGGGCAGAGGTGCACCAGTCACTGAATCCAGCATAAGGGGTTCTAGTCTGTCCGCTACATTCTGTCTTTATTTTATGCACTGTGTTTATCATAAAGTTATCTGTAGCTCGAATGACAGCATTCTGTATTTAGCTTTTTGCTTGTATGGTGGCTCTGAACTGTCAAAACACCTCCCAAAGCTCTTTTTCGGATGCGAAAAGCAGATAAAATCAAACCCGGTTGGAATTTTTTTTATGACAGACAAAAGTTTCAGAGGCAGTGTGTCAATACGATTCACACAACGTGAGGTCGAATTTATTTTTTAACGTGCGAAAATTATCAACGAAAATTTCGGATTCAGTGTGCAATAATCTTAAGACACTATAAGACACAAATTGTTGTTGTAAGACTCTAAATTTGTTCAGAAACTCTTAATTTAATTAAAATAGTCTCTGGTCCAGTGTATCTAAACAGGTAAAAATTCAAAAAATGTTATTCCAAAATTTGAACATGCCTTGCCTTATAGTTCTATCCTTCTTTTCCTTCAGTGGTTTTGGAGAGCAGTTCAGCTCTGTGGCACAAGCAGAAGAAGAAAAGGAGGAGCTGCTTCTAGAGTCACGTTCCTCTCCTCCGCCTTCTCCATTTTTCTCCGCCATCCTGGCCGCCTTCCAGCCGACTGTGTGCGATGATGCTGAGGAGGCCTGGCGCAGTCATCTCAACCAGTTGGTGGCCGATTCAGATGGCTCCTGTGCAGTTTACACCTTCCAAGTTTTCTCCTCGCTCTTTCAGGTAACTCATAGGCCCTGTTTACACCTGGTGTTAAAGGGATAGTTTAAGTTAGTAAGGATAGTTTAAGGGTAAGATTAAAACAGCATAATGTTCACATCAGTAGGGCTTGACTAATCAGGGCAAGATACGCAATGATCCAGAAGAGCCAATCAGGGAGTAAATTTGTTTTCAAAAGTCTGCATTTTGGTCCTTCTACAATGTAACGCAAGCTAAAATATTTCCAAAAGTATTCGTTATTAAGGGTCATAAACTCTGGAGTAGTATGGATGCCTATCATAAAAGTTACGAATGTTGTGTTTTAAAATGAAAATGCACAACTGTGAATGAAGTGTTCAGATGCAAAAACCTCTGTGCATTTTTTTCAGACTCCTGTATGTTGGTTCAGTGATTGCAAAGAATGTTTTTATTTTCATTCCATTTATAGTGAAATAACTAAGGATGTCCCGATCATGTTCTTTTGCCCTCAAGTCTGAGTCATTTGATTTTGAGTATCTACTGATACTGAAACCCGATCCGATACTTCTATAATACATAAAAAAAGAATAAAGAAAAGCGAAGAAACAGATCCATGATGTTCCTTATTTTTTATTTCATTCATTTTATTTTACCATTCAACAACTCCTTTAACAAACAGAGCACTTCTGTGAGGTAGCTTGAACAATCAAGTAATAAATAACATCAATTCTTCACTTTTGGACTTCAGTGCAACAGTAAATAAACAGTAAATAAATAGCAAATAGCACCTCAACTTAAAATACCCGGCAGGCAATCCCAAGTTTACATATCTCACAGTTTGCTATGGCAATGTTGTCGTCATCAACTTTATAATACCTCCAAACCGCAGACATACTCGCTCTTCCTGCTTCAAGCTGCTTCAGTGTTCTACTTTGCCGTCATTTAACCAATAGCGTCTCTGCAACAAAGTGATGTCATGCCGCACACGTTTTTCCCACGCGAATGCAGGGAGAACATGCAAACTCCACACAAAAACGCCAACTGGCCCAGCCGAGGCTCGAACCAGCGGCCTTCTTGCTGTGAGGCGACAGCACTACCTACTGCGCCACTGCGACGCCAAAAAATTATATATATATATATAGTTGAAGTCATAATTATTAGCCCGGGGAGAAGATTTTCTCAACACATTTCTAATCATAATAGTTTTAATAACTCATTTCTAATAACTGATTTATTTTATTTTTGTCATGATGACAGTAAATAATATTTAAAGTCTTATTTGTTTCATTTTGGTTAGAATAAAAGCAGTTTTTAATTTTTTAAAAGCCATTTTAAGGACAAAATTATTAGCCACTTTAAGCTATATATTTTTTTCGATAGTCTTCAGAACAAACCATTGTTATACAATAACTTGCCTAATTGCCATAACCTGCCTAGTTAACCTAATTTACCTACTTAAGCCTTTAAATGTCACTTTAAGCTGTATAGAAGTGTCTTGAAAAATATCTAGTCAAATATTATTTACTGTCATCATGACAAAGATAAAATAAATCAGTTATTAGAGATGAATTATTAAAACTATTATGTTTAGAAATGTGTTGAGAATATCTTTTCTCTGTTAAACAGAAATTGGGGAAAAAAATTAACAGGGGGGCTAATAATTCAGGGGGGCTAATAATTCTGACTTCAACTGTAGCTTAAAGGGTCTAATAATTTTGACCTTAAAATGGTTTTTAATAAATTAAAAACTGCTTTTATTTAAGCCGAAATAAAAACAAATAAGACTTTCTCCAGAAGAAAAAATATTATTAGACACACTGTGAACATTTCCTCTCTCTGTTAAACATAATTTATGAAATATTTAAAAAAGAAAAATTTATTCAAAGGGAGGCTAATAATTCTGACTTCAACTGTATATATATATTCGAGTCCTGATCGGAAAGTAACGTCAGATTTTGATTGAGTCTGAAACCGTAGAAACCTAGAAATAACTTAACATAAGCATAGGAAATAGGACAATAACAGGTTTAGAAAAATGTTTATTTTAGCAGAGAATTCGATGGTACTTTTTTGCATCTCTCACTCTTCCTATATAATCTTAGATCACAAAATTATAACCAGATAAGGTCCCACTTTATATTAAGTGTCCTTAACTAATATGTACTTACACTGAAATTAATCATTTGTCACAATGCACTTATCGTGTAAATACATGTTTTTACATTGTATGTATGCTTGATTAAATACCTGCATGTAATTACATCTGTAATTAGATCTTTAATTACACTGTTGACCATCCCTTACACCTTAACCCACCCTTAAACCTACCCATACCAACAAACTTGTCCCTAACCCTACCCGTACCCCACCTCAGTAGCACAAGAAGTGTTCTGCAATACATTATAAACACATTAAGCACATTGTATTTATAATTAGACATAGTACATAGTAGTTAAGGACACTTAATATAAAGTGGGACCAAAGATGGAGTTGTCCGCAAGTTGACTTTTGTCAGTCAATTTCAACAAAGTCAGAAGTGAAATGGATCAACTAAATGAGTAAATAAGTCTAAAATGTGGCATGAGCTGCCTTGTTGAGCTCAAATGATGACGTACATTTTATTCATTAACTAGAATTTTCTTTGGTTCGTCACACAAAGCCGACAACTCAGTGTGCCAAAGCTTTAGAAGACACGCAGATTCTTAGATTATAATTTATTGATTCTGACAACAAGCTGTTTTGAGGCAGCTCAAACTGGATATGTTGTTTCTGACTTGCAGAATATACAGACCAAGTTCTGCACCTTGACCTGTGACGCTGCTGGTTATCTTGGCGATGGCCTTCGCGGGATTGGAGCAAAGTTTTTAAGGTCATCCCAGATGCTCACATCCTGCTCCGAATGTCCAACGTTATTTGTCGACGCAGATACTGTAAGTTGTTATTTTGTGTGTGTTTGGATGATGTCCCTCAGTGTGTATGCGTAGAGTACATGCCATTTTGAAATGCACTTTTTACTTTTGAATTTCAGATTGTGTCTTATGGGCTTTTGGAGAAGATGAAGTTTAGTGTGTTAGAGCTGCAGGAGTATCTGGAGACCTACAACAACAAAAAGGAGGCCGTCATATCAGTATGTCCAATCAATTTTCTAGATGCTCTAGTATTTGTTTAGAAAATTAATCAACATACTATAAATTTATTTATGTAATTAACTACTTATATACAGTCGAAATCATAATTATTAGCCCCCCTGAATTATTAGCCCCCCTGTTTATTTTTTTCCCCAATTTCTTTTTAACGGAGAGAAGATTTCTTCAACACATTTCTTACCATAATAGTTTTAATAACTCATCTCTAATAACTGATTTATTTTATCTTTGCCATGATGACAGTAAATAATATTTTACTAGATATTTTTTAAGACACTTCTATACAGCTTAAAGTGACATTTAACGGCTTACCTTGGTTAATTAGGTTAACTAGGCAGGTTAGGGCAATTAGGCAAGTTTTTGTATAATGATGGTTTGTTCTGTAGACTTTCGAAAAAATCTATAGGCTAAAGGGGCTACTAATTTTGACCTTAAAATGTTTTTTTTTTATTTAAAACTGCTTTTATTCTAACCGAAATTAAACAAATAAGACTTTCTCCAGAAGAAAAAACATTATCAGACATACTGTGAAAATTTCCTTGCTCTGTTAAACATCATTTGGGAAATATTTAAAAAAAAATAAAAAATAAATCAAAGGGGGCTAATAATTCTGACTTCAACTGTATATATTTGTATTTATGTATAATTTATTGTAAATTCCTTATCATTTTTATATTATATAACTTTTATTATTTCCCTTGAAACACCTTGTGTTTTTTAATGTTTCAAAGTTGTTATTTATGCTCAACAAGGCTTTGGTTGACAGTAAAAATAATTGTTGTCATACATTTTAAATGCACTATTTTTTTTTTGTAGTATAAAGTTAATTCATGTTATGCACAGTAGAATTTTTCCATCATTTTCATCAATTCATCTTTTGTTTTCATTTTTACTACAGTCTTCTATGCTACATTAGCCTTTATAAAACATTTTAAAATGCTGATTTAGTTCTTCAGAAACATTTTTCTATTCAGATTTGTCTACATTTATATTTTTTTCACTTTAATGCATCCTTGCTGAATAAAATACGCATTTGATATTTATCAATATTTTCATTATAGAAGCTTTACATAAAATAACAAAAATGACTGCTTGTTCTATTTAACTTGCTGTTCATGCCTTTTAATTTTTCCAGTGGCTGTGCAATTGCAAGGCCAGCTTTCCCAAATGCAGTGGAGATGGAGTGATCTCCTATCAGCCCGCTGAAACAGAGGAGAAGGTATGAACATCTGTCTTTTCAATAAAATAACCGTCATTCCAAAAAAAAACTAATACTTATTATATTATTAATATTAATATAGTAATAATCAAATAGAGAGCAAACTGGAGCTTTAACTTACTTAAACACAGCTCTTTAACAGTGTGGTGATGTACCACAAATAGAGCATGCGTTTCTGTCTTTATTTGTTAAATATTACTGTTTCATTGTCTACTTACTGATGTCACTGTATTTGTTCATTGTGTCCTTACTCCTGAGAAACGAGTGAGATTAGTTGGCCAAAATGTGTCAGATTCCATTTCAATGTCCCTCTTATATTTTCTGCATTTCGATTGTTCTGTGATAGCTCTGTGAGTGACTTCTCTTTTCTATCTGTCTGCTCTTTTTGCCTGTTTCAAATGCAAGCTGTGTTATTTCACAACAGCGCCCTCTATTCTTATCTTTGATATGGCAGTTGCTCTCAGCTGGCCATTAAAGCGACAGTTCACCGAAAATTGAAAATGCATACATCCTCAAGTAGTTCAAAAACCTTATACATTTATTTATTTGTTTATTGCTGAACAAAAAGAAGATATTTTCAACAATACTGGAACCTGTTAACAGGGTCGGATTTAACCAATAATGAAGGTAAAAGCAGCTGCTTAGGGTCCCAGGAAATTTGGTAGCTCCCAATAAATACCTAGAAGTATAAATTATATCTATAAATTATATAACATCGTTTTCTCGCATATTTAGTAAAGTCGAGGGTCTAATAAGTAAAAGTGGATCCTAATTATTACGTCTGTGCAAATTTGTCGCCCACCACCCAATAATGGAGCAGTTTAGCAGTCAAATCAGATGAAGATATAGTTTAAAAAAAAGAAACTATTCATTATTTTTAGTTATTTTCATTTTTGGTAAAAAAGTCAGCAAAACAAACAAATAAATAAATGCAAAGGGTATATAATAGGGCTTTTAGGCCCCATGGCTGGAATTGCTTAGAGCCCCCAAATCACTAAATCCGCTCCTGCCTGTTAACCATTGACATTCATAGTAGAAAAAAAAACACTGTGAATGGAATAGTCAATGGATTTCAGTTTCTAATATTATACAAAAATATCTTCTCTCGTGTTCAACAGAAGAAACTCAGATAAGTATTTCATAGTAGGGGATGAGCAAATGATGACAGAATTTTGGGTGAACTATCCCTTTAACTTCACAAACACATTTTGCCCATATAGAATTCCGATAAATGGCGATGCTTGTAAATGCAAATTACATACATGACATATGGTTTGGATTTCACATATATAAAATACATGTAATTTAAGCAAAATATTTTTTAAATATTGCAAAAATAGACATTTACATATATATATTTTATAACCATTGGAATTACAAATATGAATATATTTGTTCAAATTTATTAGCTGTAATTTTATATACAATTGAAGTCAGAATTATTAGCCCCCCTTTGAATTTATTTTTCTTTTTTAAATATTTCCCAAATGATGTTTAACAGAGCAAGGAAATTTTCACAGTATGTCTGATAATATTTTTTCTTCTGGAGAAAGTCTTATTCGTTTTATTTTGGCTAGAATAAAATAAGTTTTTAATTTTTTAAACACCATTTTAAGGTCAAAATTATTAGCCCCTTTAAGCTATATATTTTTTCGATTGTCTTCAGAACAAACCATCGTTATACAATAACTTGCCTTATTACCCTAACCTGCCTAGTTAACCTAATTAACCTAGTTAAGCCTTTAAATGTCACTTTAAGCTGTATAGAAGTGTCTTGAAAAATATCTAGTCAAATATTATGTACTGTCATCATGGAAAAGATAAAATAAGTCAGTTATTAGAAATGAGTTATTAAAACTATTATGTTTAGAAATGTGCTGACAAAATCGTCTCTCCATTAAACAGAAAATGGGGGGAAAAAAAAACAGGGGGGATAATAATTCTGACTTCAACTGTATGTGTTCATTTATGGTTATTTAATTTTTAAACATAATTTTTTACTAATGTATTTGAACATATTTTTATTTCAATGAAAGTATATATGTTAAACATCCATATTTTGCAATGTATGTGTATGCATGTTTTATATATGTGAATTCAAATTATAAACTTGTATATCATATATGTAATTTGCATATATTTCCATAGATCAGATTTCTACATGGGTGGGGACACCTGACACTCCTTTTACATCAAATAAGGGTGGCATTTTGGATAAAAATGTATATTAATTGTCTTATTTTGTCATCAAGCACAGTCCCCATGTAAATATAAAAATAAGTGGGCATACTGTAGTTGTGACTTTCATCTTTCTCTGCTTGTCTGTTCAAATTTCTGCTCATGCATGTGGAGCCACTGTTTGCTCATGCTTTATATTGCCTGTGCCAATGCAATGACTGCATGTTTTCACACTTTATTCGAAACTTCTCTTCTTTCTCACTTCTCACCTTTTTCCTTGCAATGCCTGCTTTATAGCAAATGGAATCTCTTGCAGTAAGTTTAACACCCTCTTCTTTAACATCACATCTTCCTTTCCCTCTGGTCCAAGAACTAATATTATCAGAGCATTTTGTAATATAACAAAGCATGTGCGATTTTATTTAAACTAATTTTAAAATGAAAATTCTTGTCGCTTGAGTCATTCAAATCATTTATTCTGTTACAACTGTGACTTCCATGTATCTTAAGAGAGATTTAAACAAGTATTTTGGTATTTATCTGATCCCTGTGTGTTTGTTCACAGCAACTGGAGCTTTGTCAAAGACTCTACAAACTCCACTTTCAACTGCTGCTGCTTTTTCAGTCTTACTGTAAACTGATTGGCCAAGTTCATGCTATAAACTCTGTACCAGAGGTATGTTTACATCTATGTCTACAGGAAAAAAAACCTAGCTTGCAAATCTTTATTAAATAGTATACTCTATAGTATATAGTATACAAGAACATGATATGCAGGAAGGAAAAAAACATCTTATGGACACAAATTAAGAAATAGTTTTCATGACTTTAATTTGTTCACATTATTAAATCAGTCGTTTGTTTTGAGTAAAATCACCGACATATTGTAATAAGTTCATTAGTTTGAGTAAAAGTGTTGGCACATCTTTGCTAAATAATAGAATGCATTGGTCCAATTAAATGAATTGCCTAAAATTAAAAATAGTTTCACTAAATCAAATGGGGCAACCCAGTGGCGCAGTAGGTAGTGCTGTTGCCTCACAGCAAGAACGTCGCTGGGTCGTAGGTTCAAACCTCGGCTGGGCTGGGTCAGTTGGCGTTTCTGTGTGGAGTTTGCATGTTCTCCCTGGGTTCGCGTGGGTTTCCTCCGGGTGCTCCGGTTTCCCCCACAGTCCAAAGACATGCAGTACAGGTGAATTGGGTAAGCTAAATTGTCCATAGTGTATGAGTGTGAATGTGTGTGTGGAAGTTCCCAGAGATGGGTTGCGGCTGGAAGGGCATCCGCTGCGTAAAATCGTGCTGGATAAGTTGGCGGTTCATTCCGCTGTGGCGACCCCGCAAGGGACAAAGCCGACAAGAAAATGAATGAATGAATGAATAAATCAAATGGTGTTAAAACATCTAATTAATTATTTCATTTCTCAATGTCAATTATTGACAAAACAATTTGTCATTAAAGTTTGATTATTTTTGTCAGTGTGTTTGTTTATTATAGATGCTTTATTCACTTAGAAATCACCTTATTCTGATTACCTTTTTATATATGTACAATGTTAATGACTTAGATTAGATTAGATTCAACTTTATTGTCATTACACATGTACAAGTACAGGGCAACGAAATGCAATGACATGGCTTTATATAGTTTGTTGGTGTACTATATAAATGACTATACTTTATATAAATTCTGTAATGCATAATTATAGCATTCATTACCAAAATGTGTATCATAGTAATTGATACTATCGGATTTTACTGTAATGTGATACTCTCCCACTTTGGGGAGGTCTAACTTTTTATACAAATAATTGAACTGATTTGCATCCTTCCAGCTGCAGAACATGTCGAGAGAGTTGAGTGATTTGAGGAGTAATCTGTGGGCAGCAGCAGCTTCAGTGGCTGAAGAGAACACAGCTGATAGGAGAGACTCCACTGCTGAATCCTCTTTCAGCTCCTCTGAGGCTGCAGTGCAGGCCATTCTAGAGAGTTTGAAGAACAGCGAGTTCCCCAGAGCCATCCGACACATACGGGAATGCAGGTAAACTTCCCCCTGGAGAAATGATGACAACTAATGGATTTATATTGGGATAGTCCACTCAGAAAATGTAAATACTGTAACATTACTTCTCGTTCATTGCATGGTTGCTGAAATTCTTCAAAGCAGCTTTTGTCATCCAGTTGGGCTATGCATTATTAACAAAAAAAAATCTATATTTTTGGGGATTTAATAATGCTAATTAAACAATATTTTGTCGAGGGTGCTTTTGTGATTCACCTCGTGTTCTAACCGCCTGCTGCACCTCACATTTTTGACGGAGCACTTTGTGTGTCTGCAGTTGAAAAAAAGTCAACTTTGTATGGAAAAAGCACCTGACGTCATGCGCTCCAGCACCAAGACCATTAGTATAGTGTTTGCCTAGCAACATAAAATGCGCAGACCACTGCTCTTTTCTAAAGTCAAGAAAAAGGCAGTGTTTTGTGTACTTTTAAAATGGAAAAACACATTCTGCATGACCAAGTCCTAATTTGGAAATGTGTGCATCTATCAAATGAAAGTATACTTTGGACACCAAGATCATAGAATTTTTTTTTGGCTGGACTATCCCTTAAAATATTAGATTCACTTATAACATACTAATTAATAAATCATTTATAGTAATATGGATTACCTAAATATTTTTTCTCATGACATCTTTCAGGAAAATGTGGCCAAGTGACATCTTTGGCAGCAGCTCTGAGAATGAGATCCAGACTCTCCTCAACATCTATTTCCGCCACCAAACTCTGGGTCAAACAGGAACCTTTGCCCTGGTCGGATCCAAACAAGACCTGTCCGAAATATGCAACCGTCTCACTGAGCTCAACTGCGAGATTCGGGACATGATTCGACGGGCGCAAGGCTACCGGGCCATTACTGCCTTCCTTCCTGACTCCAGCGTGACCGGCATCAGTCTTTGAGTCAAACTTTTAAGGGTCAGGCTGGCATTCCACCACTCCCATCTGAAGTTGCTGCTGCCTTCATTGTTCTCCTTAAACTTACTCATTACTGTCCTGCTAGAGCTCAAAGGATCCGCTTTTATAGCTTGGAAAAAAAGGCAAGAGGGGATAGAGAAAGAAGTCCACGCCTTGGCTTTTCTTTTGCACTACTTTTGTGTATGGGGCCTCGACTACTGCAGGCATCAATACCAAAGCTCCACAAATGGCTTTTTCTGCCCACGTCTACCATTACACATGTTACAGGGAAATGTGCAATGCTTCACACCAAGTGAAACTTTTCATTTTGGAGAGAATGTTTGGAATTTTCAGTGCTCTCGGCTACTTGATAAAACAGAAATATTCTGTTATTGTTTTTTTATATATCAGATAAAAGCTGAATGCTTTATGTGGCTTTTTAAAATTGTTCAAAAAAAGATCAGACTTTTTAATCCCTGCTTCAGCTTTTTTTACCCAAACAGACAGAATGTCTCTTAACACAATGCAAAGCTACTGTCAATGGGACCTGGATGCAAAAATGGGTCATCCAGCACTTATTTATGGGGTTGTTTGATTTTACTAATGTCTTTGTACTGTTTTGTTGCTCCTAGATTTATTTATATTCTCGAAAGTAAGATCGTCATGTTTTGATTGTTATGAAATGATATAGTTTTATAGGATGGAAATCGTGTCTATTCTGTCTAATGAAATGGCCAAGCATGCAAAAGTGTGTACTATAAGACAAAACAGAGATATTTATGGAATAAAGCGTTATTTTAAAAATACATTTGTACATAGTAGGGAGAGCGTAGCCCGTACTTGTAAGATTTTTATTTTTATGGTGTTATTTTGCTGTCTGATGTATGAAAGTGTGCATGCAATAAATAGATGAATAAATAATATTATTAAGAAACCTGTTTTGTCTCTGAGTGATACTTGCTGTGTTCCTAAATTTTTGATTGGTTGTAAGTAAATATACACTAACCGGCCACTTTATTAGGTACGCCTGTCCAACTGCTTGTTAACGCAAATTTCTAATCAGTCAAGCACATGGCAGCAACTCAATGCATTTAGGCATGCAGACATGGTCAAGACTATCTGCTGCAGTTCAAACCGAGCATCAGAATGGGGAAGAAAGGTGATTTAAGTGACTTTGAACGTGGCATGGTTATTGGTGCCAGACGGGCTGGTCTGAGTATTCCAGAAACTGCTGATCTACTGGGATTTTCACACACAACCATCTCTAGGGTTTACCGAGAATGGTCCTAAAAAGAGAAAATATCCAGTGAGCGGCCTTTCTGTGGGCGCAAATACCTTGTTGATGCCAAGGTCAGAGGAGAATGGCCAGACTGGTTTGAGCTGCTAGAAAGGCAACAGTAACTCAAATATAAACACTCGTTACAACCGAGGTATGCAGAAGAGCATCTCTGAATGCACAACACATCGAACCTTGAGGCGGATGGGCTACAGCAGCAGAAGACCACACCGGGTGCCACTCCTGTCAGCTAAAAACAGGAAACTGAGGCAACAATTCACCAAAATAGGACAATAGAAGATTGAAAAAACGTAACCTGGTCTGATGAGTCTCCATTTCTGCTGCAACATTTGGATAGTAGGGTCAGAATTTGGCGTCAACAACATGAAAGCATGAATATATCCTGCCTTGTATCAACGGTTCAGGCTGGTGGTGGTGGTGGTGGTGGAATGGTGTGGGGGATATTTTCTTACTATTGGCACACTTTGGGCCCATTAGTTCCAAATGAGCACCGTGTCAATGCCACAGCCTACCTGAGTATTGTTGCAATACAGTGTACCCATCTTCTGATGGCTACTTCCAGCAGGATAATGCGCCATGTCATAAAGTGTGAATCATCTCAGACTGGTTTTTGGAACATGACAATAAGTTCACTGTACACAAATGGCCTCCACAGTCACCAGAGCTCAATCCAATAGAGCACATTTGGGATGTGGTGGAACGGGAGATTCGCATCATGGATGTGCAGCAGACAAATCTGCAGCAACTGCATGATGCTCTCATGTCAATATGGACCAAAATCTCTGAGGAATATTTCCAGTACCTTGTTGAATCTATGCCACAAAGAATTAAGGCAGTTCTGAAGGCAAAAGGAGGTCCAACTCAGTACTAGTAAGGTGTACCTAATAAAGTAACCGATGAGTGTATAATATCTGCTAGATCATTCCTGTATTGTCTGTATTTAGAATAATAGAATAGATTGTACATGATTTCGTAATGTGAATGTTATTATTATGGCTGAAGGAAATTATTGCATGCTATAAAATGTATATGCTTGGGCGCCCTCTAGTGTTACCACAAAGGAAATAAACACTGAAGCGCTCCATATGAGAGAAACAATCGCTCAATGTGAGTAGACTTACTGACTATGAATTTACAAAGTAATCTGAAAACACTGTCCAAAAATATGGATTCGTATTTTTGTATATTAAATGTAATGTCGTAAAGTAAAACAGTATACAAAAATAGACAAATCTCTTCAAAACAGTAATAAAATAGGCCCAGTTTCGTTTTAATAGTGCACGTAAGCCCGCCCCTTAAACTGACGCACGTATTTTGGTTGGTCGAGACAAGCGCTCTTCCGTTGACGACACGACGCGTATTGGCGGGACGTGTAAACCAGCTTTATCCACGCGCAGGATAAACATTTCCTCTCAGAAGAGTTCAGGAAATAAAACATCTTAAATGGGCGATGAAGAAGACGTTTCAAGGAATGTCAACTGATGAGAAGTTTCAAAACACGCTTTTATCAATGTCAACGCGCTGATGTGGGGTAATATCCAGTTCCGTTTTCCTGTTTGTAGCTAACGTTAGTTCTGATAGCTTAGT
Organism: Danio kyathit; assembly: GCA_903798195.1. Lineage (NCBI taxonomy): Eukaryota > Metazoa > Chordata > Actinopteri > Cypriniformes > Danionidae > Danio > Danio kyathit. The sequence goes on from LR812533.1 coordinate 37,494,585, forward strand.
AAACAACAGTGAAACCTATGACATACGGTACTTAACTGTCGGTGACAAACTGCTACTTGATAACTATGTGATATAAACATCAGAGACGGTGACGGAAGAACAGAAATATACGTTGTGTTGAATTTGAGAACTTTTCCCTTTGTTTTCCCTTTAGGTCCAATGACACCGTTACTGTGCTTGGTTCAGATTTAACACCATCCCACTCATGGCAGCATGTTTGAAAATTTCTTTCATCAAATTGACAGAGGTATAATTATAATAATAATGTGAAGACATTCATAATATGCACAGACACAATAATGTACAGTGCTCAGGATTTATAAGTACACCCCTGACAAATCTATCTTTTAAATGTATTTATTCATAATAGCAAGCTATACAATATTATATTTGTGCATATAGGTTAGATTATTCAGTACTGAAGCCAAATCTGGAGCTTATCTAACAAAATAACTTGCGGTAACGATCCAAAAACTAGTACACCCAAATTTATACATAGAAAAATATTAAATACCAATTTAAAAATAGCAAAAATCAAGAGAAGAAAAAAAAATAAATCTGTTTAATCTGTTCTGTTTAAATGCACCAAAATACATTGCCTATGTTCACTGAAAAATTGATAAAAATATTCATTTTCAAAATGGGGTGCACTCAATAATGCTGAGCACATTATGTATTGTTGCCAAATATATTTGGTAAAAAATCAGATTTATTGTGTTTAAGAGCTTGGACCCCTTAATCCTAATTGGTTTGAGGAGTTGACTGTAAGAGCTTCCAGAGATGAAGGATGTCCTGAAAGTTCTAAAGCTGAGGAGAACGAGACTGTCAAAGCACCAGAAACATCAGCCCTAGCCAGTCAGCTGTTTTCTACACCCAGAATATTTAAGCAGCAACACTTTCCACAGTCCCCTGATTCCATCCCTAATGAAAAGTCACCAATTAAAGGTATCGTAGGTGTTATGTTATATGTAAAGTATGTGTATGTAAAATTAAGGTAAAGTTGGTTATATATTCACACATTTTTAAACAGTGACAACTTGTGACATGGTCCCTATATTGTACTTTGAATATTCGGTCTGAAATTGCATTCAAAACAACATTAGCACTATTTATTTGTATGTGAACAATGTTGTGCTTTGATAGTTATTGGCTGCTAATGATTTTAGACCTGTGGCATTAACATCTGTTATTATGAAAGGTTTTGAGAAATGTGTTGTGTCCATGTTAAAATCAGAGGTTGCTAGTAATTTAGATTCTCTACAGTTTGCCTACAGGCAAGGTAGAGGTACTGAAGATGCCGTTAATAGTATTTTGCACTTGATTCTGAAGCACTTAGATAATCCTAAGGCTTATGCTCGGCTGCTTTTTATTGATTTTAGTTCCACTTTCAATACAATTCAACCACATTTGTTAATTAAAAAAGAAATAACAGTTGAATATAAACCCATGCATATGTAAATGGTATTTCTCATTTTTAACAAATAGAACTCAGGTTGTAAAGGTTAAAAATATCCGTTCAAATGAAGAAAACAGTAGTACTGGGGTTCCACAAGGGTGTGTCCGTTCACCTATTCTTTTTACACTTTTACAAATGAATGTTCAAGTAAGCATTCACAGAATTTTATTTTTAAATATTCCGATGACACAGCCATACTAAGTTTACTTTATGAGAATGATGATATTAGTGTTATCTACCAGTCAGAAATTACCCGGTTTGTTGAGTGGTGTGATATAAATAAGCTAAAGATAAATACTAAGAAAACAGAAGAGATGGTTATTTGACCCAAAGTGTATAGGTGACCATCGTCAAGTGGTTGTACATGACCATCCTATCACTCAGTCAGAAACCTATAAGTATTTGGGCATTTACATCAATAGTTCTTTCACATGGAAAACACTTACCAAAAACTTACTCTCATATTGTTAGTGCTGTGTAAGCGTTATCAAAATCAATATAAAAACATATTTAAACAAAATAGATTGTTGCATGTTCTATGATGTAATAAATTTGAACGTCATTGTTTTTCTTATTATTTACCATGTATATGTAGACATTACATAAAAAATTGTCATGAAAATGTACTTTAAAGTTCTGGAAAAGTCATGGAATTTTAGTAGTAAAAATGTGTATGAACCCTGTAAGTAGAAAGTTCGAATGTGTGAATATAAAACCAACTTTACCTCATTGTATGTAAAGAATAGATCATATATATATATATATATATATATATATATATATATATATATATATATATATATATATATATATATATATATATATATATATATATATATATAAATATAAATATAAATGTTTTTCTTTCTCCCAGGGGCTAATGGAGAGTCATCAGCTTTTCCCTGGACAGAATCAAGCCCTTGTTTGTTTGGCTCAGCCAAAGATAGGTAATTATGATTGTTTATTTACAATTATGTTTATTAGTTTCAATAATTTCATGTGAAATTTAAAAAGTCAAGTTGAGGGTGAATGTATTTTTTCCTTTTTCTCCTTTAGTCCAAAATTTGATCGATCCTCTGAGAAACCTAGAGATTGCTTTGGTAAGAATGTTTTCATTATTCTTTCCTCTAGTAATGTACTGTATATAAAATAAATTGTTTTATGTCCAAACATGAAATATATATTTGTTTATTTATTTACAAATATTGTATGAAGTAATTTGTGTATGTGACATTACAGGCCTTCTGGATACACCAAAAAGATCTTTGGTAAGTCAAAACATATTTGTCGTCATATTTAATTTCTAAATTTTCTTGATTTTATTTAATTTATTTTTTTTTGCATGATTTGTCCATTTTATCCATATCAATCTAAACAAAATAAGTCTTTCCTCAATATTGCTTAGGATTTTAGCTATTTTAAGAGATCAGAACTTTACAGAAGTAAAAATAATTGTTTCACATGGACTTCTGATGGCACTGTAGGCATGAATCATGAGTTTTGTTCTCTTCTAGGCGCGTTCAGCAAAACAGATATCGGAGAGCCTCGGGGCACAAATCAACCCTGACTTATCCTGGACCAGCTCCTTTAACACACCACCATCTATGACTCCCACCGTGATATTGCGTATGTATGAATGATCTTGCCTGTTTAGATTAATTTAGAAGAGGGTGATGTGTGTTTGTTTTTTTTAACTATCCCAATATTGAAATCAGAGTTGTACAGTCTGAGTTGTCTTGATCTCTTGCATCTTAAATAGGAGCACGTCTGCAAGTAAAAGTATTCTTTTTTTAAATATTTAATTTATTTGGAGAAAATCACAAGTACTTTAAAATAATGTTTATGACATTTCTTAAAGGGATAGTTCACCCAAAGAAATGTATTTACTCACAATTCGCTCACCCTTGTGTGGTTAAAAATCTAGCTACAGATTTATAGCTTTCTTCAAAATATCTTATTTAGTCTTTAACAGAAGAAAGTCAAGTACGTTTTAAACAAGTGAAGGGTGAGTAAATGATAACCAAATATTTTTTGTATAAACCATCACCTTTAAAGATTCAAATGAGTCCAAAATTTCACAATTACACCACGTCAAATCTTGTGTGGTGACCACCAGTTATAGAAATTAGTTAATTAAACAAAACAAAAACCCACAGTTCTTTGAAATCAAAGACTAAATCAAATGTATTGAAGTTCCACTATGCTATAAATTATAAGCTATTTGTTCCCCTTCAGCAGCAACAGAGGACCAGGTTGCATCAGCAAATATCCTCAAAGACAAGGAATCAATTGTAAGTGTAGACATCGTTATCTACTTAATGAATTATATTTCTGTTGTTGTTTTTATTTTATCATGGTATTCCTAATATGTTTATCCTAATATTTAAAGAGTTTGTTTTTACCAAAATAGTTACCTGATCATTTGTTCTCTTTCTTATGAAAACTAGTTTGTGCGGAAACTGTTTCCATCTCTCTCAAAAGACTCTGTAAATGCTGTAACACTTAAACAGGATGGTGAGTGTCACACACTAGATGTAGATCTATAAATTGATGAATTGAATAACCCAAATAGAACTTTTATTAGAATAAAAAAAAATCCCATTAAAATTATTATTTTCTTATCTATTCAGTGGTTACCAAGAGTGAGTCCATTGAAGCTGATGATTTGGTAGAAAAAACTCTGTGCTCTCCAAATGAATCTCTTGATATAAGCAGTCTGTGGAAGCAGAGGGTTCCCAATGCTATCGAGGATGGGGATGTCCGCAACACCGTACAGAATGTTCTTGATGGTGCTGAGGACGTTTTGTCAATATTTTTCAGCAACAACACTTCAGCTCTGCGGAAAATTAAATCCAAAGAGAGGATCAGGAAGAGGATAATCAATTCCTCAAAGGATGTCAAATCAGTTTTTCTAACTTCAGAGCCAGAACCGAAAATAAAGGCTGATACTGAATCAAAAACCCAGAACAAAAATGACGATTCCATTCAGTGGACCCCACTAAGTTTATCAGAGTCCATACTGACTGAAGGTTGTTCAAGTACATCTTTGATAGACAATAACAACACGGTGGCACCCAGTGAAACTAATGATGGTACTATTTTCAAATGCACTTCAGAAAGTAGCCAGACTTTTTCACAGAGTGTTAGACTCGAGTCTTCCCCTGAAGAAGCTCCGTGTCAGAAGTTTTTGTTGGACAAATCGTCTGCTTTCATGCTCAGCAAAAAGCCCAGAAAATTTGTGTATCAAGTGGCAAGTTCAGATATGTCAACCACTGTAACTGGAAGCAAAGCAGATCTGCCAAAATGTTTGGACCAAACACTTAAAGGTAAGAATATTTTTCTATTAAGTCATCTAACAAACATTGTGTGTGCATGTTCTTGAACAGGATTTTTATTTTACTTTTGACAGAGGGTCATTCAGTGGAGGAGCAATCTATGTGCCTTAATAAATCCAGTTTCGCCAATGAAAACCCAATTGCAGATCAAACACAGCCACAAGCTGTTGAACAGTTATCTTCAGAACATCTTGACCATGGTTTGGATATGACCCAGCTTTCCAAGGCGTTTGCAGAGGAATTCACACAAGAAATAATGGCAGGAGGGCTGCTTGACATGCCGGTACAAAGTGACCAAAAGGTCCTGGTGCAATCTAAAGCAGAGCCCGAGCCAAAAAACAAAGATGGCAATCACACTGACATCTCTAATTTGGCTAATATTTCTGTAAACTCCCCAAACAAGTCAACAGCTATCACAAACTTTGAAATCAGTCATGACAGTGGCTGCCCCACCACTTTTTCTGATTTGGATCGTACAACAGCCTCGTTTGCAGACATCAGCGAGTCTTTTCCTACTTTTAAAACGGCAAACAACAAATTCATTTGTATACCGAATGAGGCTATAATGAAGGCAAAAGCATCTTTAGATGAAGCTGCAGTGGATGGTTTAGCCAAAACCTCAAATCAAACAAAACCAAAACATTTTCACGCAACGGAAACAATGTGTAAATCTGTTTCAAGAAGATCCCCTGTAGGACAATCCATGTTTCCTAACCATGCATCAGGAGTGAGTGTTAGTGACGCTCCAAAGACTGACAGTCCGAAGAGGTTTAAAATGAATATTTCAAATTGCTCTTTACCACAGTCAAATGATTCTGATTATAAAACTGGTTCAAAGACAATTATTACAGTTTCAGATGCTGGTCTTCAAACCCAGTCTCTTTTGAAAGAGAAATTGGGGAGAAGTTCAGAGTCATCAAAGCCCATTCATCAAAAAGTGGATTTCGAAAGAAGTGCTGACAGACTTGCTGTGTTTGACATTAGCAGCACACAAAAACCCACCGCAGTGGACTCCAGCTGTGACGATCTTGAAGAAAATGGCGCTTTGACAGCATCTCAGAAGGCTGATGTTACAGAATTGTGCAGTCTTTTAGAGGAAGCAAATAGTCAGTATGAATTTACCCAGTTCCAATCAACAAATCTTGGCTCACACAACCGCACTACAGAGAGAGAATGGGATTCTGATATACTTAACATTGACTTTGATGATAGTTTCAGCTGTGATGTTGTCAAAGGAAAGCATCCAAGCAAGACAAATGCTTCTTCAGTAAACAATTCTGATCTGATTTCCTTCGGTTCTGATCTGAGTTCCTTCAGATCTGATCTGAAAGAAAAGCAAAATGGAGCTGTGGCTTTGTCAGTGATTGAAGGAATTTCTTTAGTTGATGGAATGAGGAATGGCCTGTCCAAATTCAGTGATAATTCTCAATTCCACTCTTGTGGTTTTAAAACTGCTAAAGGGAAAACTATAAGCATCTCAGAAAAGAGTTTAAACAAAGCTAGGCACTTTTTTGAAGAGGATAATAAAGAAGCCACATTTACTGGAGTAATAAACCAAGAGCATTCTGAAACTGAAGCATCAGTGAAAATTTGTATGAGCGTAGAAAATGAAAACAACGCTCAGACAAAACAAGATGTAAGTTTCAGCTGTGGAGAAGTAAATGCTGCTCTTAACATGATAAATTGGCAAGAGGCAGGAAATGCAGGAACGGAACCGAATTGTTTACGTGATAAAACAGATGTTATTTGTGTTGACTCAAATAGCCATTTTGGATTTAGTACAGCTAAGGGAGCAAAGCTGAAAGTGTCTGAAAAGGCACTTGTGCAAGCAAGAATGCTTCTTAATGATGTTGACAGCATAGACGAGTCAAAAACTTCCAAACTTGCTCCCTTTTCTTCTGGAAAGCATGATGTCTCTATGCAATCAGCTGGACTTCAGAAAACAAAAGATCTTTGCGGAGGTGAAACCTCTATAAAAATAAGTCCGCCAGACTCCAGAATGGCAAATCAAATATCTGATGGTGGAGATATTACTACATTTAAGAATGTTTTCCAAGAACAGAAATCTAGCAGTGTTGCTCAAGAAGTTTGTGAAAAGATTTCTCCCTCAGAAACGTTCATGCCTCAGCCACGGCAAGGTTACGGCTTTCAGACCGCCAGTGGGAAAGGAGTTTCTGTTTCATTCAGCGCCCTCAAGAAGGCAAAGGCCATTTTCAAAGACTGTGAATCAAACATTGACAACTTGCAATCAGCGAATATGGAGGAAATGAAGACCAAACTAGATGTTGAAATTGTCAAACAAACTAATGCATTGATTTCAAATAGTAAAAGTGTGACGTTTTCAGATGTGGAGGAGTTCAAAACTGATCTGATTAACAACTTGGACCAGGAAACCCCTCAAAAAGATCTTTGTGAATTGAAAGGTCTTCAAAGTGAATTCTCTAAGTTGATTTCCAGTAATGGCAACTGTGGTTTCAGTACAGCAAGTGGTAAGAGGGTGTCCGTCTCAGCTGAAGCACTACAAAGAGCAAAGGATGTGTTGTCTGAATCAGTTGATGGTTTCTCATGTGCTAATGTTTATAAAAAGACAAATCAGGTTGTGGATATCCAACTGGATTCTAGCTCCTCAGGGAAACATAAAGGGTTCTGTACAGCCGGTGGAAAGAAGGTGGCTTTCTCTGCTACTGGGCTGCAGAAGGCAAAGATTCTCTTCAGAGACTGTGAAGAGGAGAGTTTATCTACTGAAGATCTTCAGCAACAAAACTGTAAAGGTCTCAGCAATGTCTCAATGCTGGGTTGCAAAGACATTTCCTTCAGCTCTGAACCTGAAGCTGGGAATTCTTCTGGAAACAATGTAGGATTTTCTACAGCAGGTCGAAAGAAGATAAGTGTTTCTGCTAGAGCCCTGCAGAAGGCAAACAGCCTCTTTGAAGACTGTGAAGAGGAGAGTTTAGCGTCTAGGCGTCTTACACACCAAGGCTGCAAAGGCTTCACTACTGCCAGTGGTAAAAATGTTACGATCTCTGAAAAAGCACTTAGTGAGGTTAGAGCAGTATTTGCAGACTGTGATGAGACTTCTTTTAGTCTTGAGCTTAAAAAGTCTTCAGAAAACAATGTAAGATTTTCTACAGCAGGTGGAAAGAAGGTGACCATTACTGATACTGCTCTGGAAAGGACCGTGAACCTTTTTGAAGACTGTGAAGAGGAGAGTTTAGGCTCTTGGAGTCTTAAGCACCAAGGCTGTAAAGGTGAAGCCTCCTTCGGTCATGAGCCTAAAAATATTTCAGGAAACAAAATAGGATTTTCTACAACTAGTGAGAAGGAGATGACTACTCCGCTGGCAAGGACAAACAACAACAACTTTAAAGATTGTGAGAAGGAGAGTTTAGCTTCTAGGAATCTTAAACACCAAGGCTGTAAAGGCTTCACCACTGCCAGTGGTAAAAATGTTACTGTGTCCGAAACTGCACTAAATGAGGTTAGAGCAGTATTTGCAGGTTGTGATGAAGCCACCTTCAATCTTGAGCCTAAAAAGTCTTCAGGAAACAACATAGGATTTTCAAAAGCAGGTGGGAAGAAGGTGAACGTCTCTTCTACTGCTTTGCAAAGGGCCCAAACTCTCTTTAAAGAATTTGAATCAGAGAAGGCTCCACTTCCAACTAAGTGTTTTCATGCAAGAAGTGAGGACATTGTGGATGGAAACCTAAATTGTGACCAAATAAACAAGCAAAAAAATCACAGACTAAGCACTGCTAGTGGTAAAGTTGTATCTGTAACAAAAGTGGCCCTGGAGAAAACTTCAACATTTTTCAAAGAGTTTGATAACCAGGTTACTGCTACTGATAACCAACTGCTACTAAGGGATTCTTCAAACCATTGCCCTCAGCATAAAGACAGACAAACCAAAGCCACTCTACATCCTAAAGCAGCTCATAATGAACCTGCACACTTAGACTTGCACTCTTTGGATTTTAACAGTTGCACAGACACGCAGCAGATGTACTTTGAGCAGGAAGCAATGGCTTGCACTAAAGCTCTACTGGAAGATGATGACTTGAATGTATCAGCTGGATTGATTAGTTCAGAGGACATTGATAACAAAAGAAGTCCATCTTTTCGTGATGTACAGACAATGGAATCTGTTGATCAGAACAGGAAGAGGAAACGTCAGGTTGATGCCAGCTGTGTTGCAGGTACATTTGAGCATTTCATGCTGTGTGGCATTTGTATGAATTAATATGTTGTCTTTTCCATTTGCTTAATACATTCTTCTGTTCAGATTCAGGTCAGCCTCCTTTGAAAAGACAACTTCTCTCTGAGTTTGACCGGACATTACATGCAAAAACCTCTGGCCTCACACCACTAAAAAGCTGTCCAAATGGTTAGATCATTCTTATTTGTTTCTTGTTTTTATTATGATGTGTGATGTCTAACTTGATTCTTATTAATCCTATCCATGTTACCTTGTTGTAGGAACTCTAAGAGACAGACGTGTTTTTAAATATAATGTCCACCTCAAGCCGTATGTCACGAGTCCAGTCTTGTAGGTTGTTTTATTGTTTTGATAGGTAATTCTTTAACATGTTAATCAGAGGCTATTTTAATTCTTAAAATATAATTTTAACATACAGGCTTCCTGTGGACCAAAAGTCAAACAACATCGAAGAACATTGTTCTACTGAATCTGTCCAAAAGAGATGCAACTCGGATCATATGGGAGGGGTATTCCTTCCCCCTTTTCAAAAGGGTATGAATCCTGCGACATCAAACAGCCAGGATGCCTATAAAGTGTCAAGTGGTATTGGTCTATCATTCAATGTAGTAAACCAAGAAAAAAATCCTAATAGCAAGGAAATGGACCAAATTATGGGAATTTCTAAATCACATTGTGACCATGGTAAACAATATTGTAATGAGAAGAACCAAGATTCTAAGCCTAAATCAAGCTCTTCAGTGCAAAGCATACCATTGAACATTGGGAACGAAAAAGGTAGGCATTTACTGTCTTTTCTAACATGATTTTTATTAAAATACTCTCGTAGTATTTGGGTTTTTCCATGAGCTTTTTTTGTGTGCGTGTGTGGGATGTTCATAGATATGGTAGCATTGCAGGAGTCATTGCAGTTAGCCAGAGATATGCAAGACATGAGGCTCAGAAAGAAGAAAAGGCAGACTATCCGGCCCGCACCTGGCAGTCTTTACCTTGCTAAGACTTCTGGTGTTTCCAGAAAAAGTCTGAGAGATGCTGTGGGATGTACATGTCCTGGTCAATACACACAGGATGAGGTACATGTATAGCACTTTTCTCCTAATTATTTTAGTTATTAGTGACTGCAAAGCTTGTATTTTGTGTGCTGTGTATTTACTTTCTTCTCTCTCCTTCTCAGTTGTCTCAACATGGTGTGCGTCACAAAGTTTTAGAAATAACCAGTGAAAATGCTGAATCATTCCGATTTGACTGCAGTGACTGCTTCAAATGTGAACTTCTCATGGAGTCTGGAGCTTTGCAGCTAGCAGATGGAGGCTGGTTGGTTCCAGACAGTAAGGGTACTGTGGGCAAAGAAGAATTCTTTAGGTAAAACTGTACTTATTTTGTAACATTATCAATGCCTGGAAGTTTTGTGGCTCTAACAGATCTACATTCTAAAAGGCATTATTATCTTGCACGACATTTATCTTGAAGGTCGTTTTGGTAATTCACTTTGTGTTTTGGTAGTGCTTTATGTGACACCCCTGGTGTTGATCCCAAACTGATCAGTGATGCCTGGGTGTTCAACCACTACCGATGGATTATATGGAAACAGGCCTCTATGGAAAGAACTTTTCCTAATTTGATGGGTGGCCTATGTTTAACCCCAGAGCAAGTACTTCTGCAACTAAAGTTCAGGTACTGAGAATTAGTAAAGCTCATACTTTTTTCCAGCCTAACCTTTAAACATAACTGTAAATGTTTGGAATCTGCACTTAGGTATGATGTGGAAGTAGACCACAGTCAGAGATCTGCTCTCAGGAGGATAATGGAGAGGGACGACACTCCAGCTAAAACATTAGTGCTTTGTGTATGTGGTATTGTGCAAATATGCCAAAATCCAGAGAAGACCATGAAAGATGACAAAACTCTCAATGCAAAGATGGAGTCCTGTGTGATATGGCTTACAGATGGCTGGTACTCCATCAAAAGCCTGTTGGACCCTCCACTCTCTGCCATGCTAAACAAGGGACGTCTCAAAATCGGAGATAAAATCGTGACCAGTGGAGCCGAGTTGGTTGGTTCCCAAGAAGCCTGTGCTCCACTGGAAGCTCCTGAATCTCTGATGCTAAAGGTGAAGATTGAATTCAGCCAAGATGGTTTATGGGATCCAGATCACACCAGCTTTTGTTGATTTTTGTCATTTTTAAATTCTAGATTTCAGGCAACAGCACAAGGCGAGCTCGGTGGGACACCAAGTTGGGGTACTATCGTGACCCTCGCCCTATCAGGCTCCCGCTTTCATCACTGTATGCTTCTGGCGGTGTTGTGAGCTGTGTGAACCTTTTGGTGTTGAGAAGTTATCCCACTCAAGTGCGCTTCATCACAATTTTCTTTTGGTTTGTATGCATTTGCTTCTGTATTAATCTCCTGACTTTTATTCTAATTTATTAGTGGATGGAGAAGAAGCCCAATAGTGTATTTTTATTTCGCAATGATCGTGCCGAAGATCGAGAGGCCAGAAAACACAGCAACTCAAAACACAAATCCATGGATCTCCTAATTTCCAAAATCCAGACCCAATTTGAGAAGGAAATGGGGGGTAGGGTTGCATTATCTTGTTTGTTTTATTTTACAGACATTAAAACGTGATCATAGCTTTGTATATATGGATTTTCAATGCATTTTTGTTCTCATATAAGGTAAAAAGAAAAAGCGAGGTCAAAGGAGGACATTTAGTCGGCATGAGATTGAAACCCTGCAGGACGGGGATGAGTTGTATGAGGCAATGGAGCGAGATCCTGCTGTTGAGGTAATGTTGGGTTAACATTTTAATGCATTATTCATAAGCATATGTAAGTGACAAATAAATCAGCATTATCTAAAAATGTGCCAACGAAAATTCAAGATTATTAATTTTAACTCTGGGTTTTGGAGTAGACCCATCTAAGTCACAAGCAGATGGAGGCAGTGAGTAAGTACAGACGCTGTCTAGAGGAAAAAAGACAAGCAGAGCTACAAGAGCGGGTGCAGAAGGCTGTAATGGAGGCCCAGGAGGCTGAGGGTGGGTGTCCCAATCGAGATGTCACTCCGGTTTGGAAACTCAGTGTTATCGATGCCAATGACCTGCAGAGCAACTGTGGTGAGCGATGTGAATTTCAGCTTTGCTTTTTGGTTCAATATTGAAGTAGCCTGTGTAATCTGTTATGGGTGGCTGTTATTACATTTCCCAGTGTACACACTGAATATCTGGCGCCCAACACGGGACTTGCAAGGCTTGCTAAGAGAGGGGCACAAATACAGAGCGTATCACCTTGCTACATCAGAGGGGAAGAAACGCTCCGGCATTGCTCACATCCAGTTCACTGCCACTAAGAAAACACTTTTTCAAGATATTGAGGTAAACTAAATGTTTTTTTTTATTATTGTTACTTGCCTTTTTTAATTGAAAGCAAATTAAATGGTCTGGTCTAACAAAAAAATTTGATTGAGCCAGGTATCTCCAGAATGGTTGCATCAGCATTTTTGTGCTCGAGAATGTGTGTGCTTCAGAGAACTTCAGAACCCTCATTTCAGCTCACCTTGTGGGGAAGTGGACATTGTGGGATATATCGTCTCCATAGAGGGAAAGCAAGGTTGGTTTCATTGAATATTTATTATTTTTGGTTATCCCCATCGTTGTACAGTTTATTTTGCTTAACATTTAAAGGCTTAGTTCATCCAAAAGTAAGAATTCTGTTATTACAGGGTGTCCGCGGGGTCTTAAAAAGTATATAAAGTTGATAAGTCAATTATGAGAAAATTAAGGCCCTAAAAGGTATTAAAAAGTCTTAATCCCGTTTTTACGAGGTCTTAAATTTTGTTCAAGCGTTGTCCAAAGTGTTTGACTTCAAAAAAGCATAAATATATTTATTTTCCTCAATTGGTTCGGGCCGGGTGCGTCGGGCCAAGCTCCTCTGTCCAGGTGATGTCACTTAATGACAAACGCGGGAAGGAAATGTGACTCTCTCTACATGTAGAGAAACCATAGAGCAGGGCTATTCAATTGGCGGCCTGCGGGGCGAACTTGGCTCGCGAGGCAATTTGTTCCGGCCCTCCAAATAGTGTGACCAAGACATCAAAAATACATTTAGCTCAGTCGAAAAACAGCCGCTATAGTTATGAAGTGATGTGCGTCTGTTTAATACAGCACAAGCTGCAGTTGAAGGCTGCGCTGAGCGTGAGTCACCTGACATTAAGCGAGTGGCACGAGCAGCCGGAAACCTTTGGATACTTCATTGTAAAGGCTTCTCAACGGCACGTTTCAGTTGCAAGGAACGAAACTGCTGCAACTAAACAAAGTTATGCCACCTGTGCGCTAGTTTAAAGTTCCGAGCTTATAGCTACACCAAGACTAATACGCACGCACATTGGATTAACTATAGCAGCGGGCCATTCACATATCGCGTCTTTTCCGCATGCGAAATCGTTATTTGCAATATTAGAATATATGCCAATTTGCGTGCGCAAGCGGAGCGATGTGCTCATGCCTTCCAGATGCACCGAGTAGAAAACATCTCAGGCTGTAGCATCTCTCCGGCCCCTCATTTGGGATGCTTTTCATGAACTGGCCCCCATGACAAACTAATTGAATAGCCCTGCCATAGAGCAAAACAGACGTCAAAATGGGATAATGCAAGTTTGCATACTCCTGGTTGGAGAAAGACGAGTTTAAACAGTGGCTGAAGCCTGTCGCTGAAAACAACCACGTAATTAATTTTTTCAAGGTTTGTTTCTTCCGAGCTTATCAGAGTTCTGTTGCACGGTTGTGCTCCATTGATTTATTTAACTACAACTGTTTATTAGCAACTGTTTAAGTTAAAGGTTTGATACTGATTAGAACTTTAAGTGGCGACGAAGTCTTAAAATATTCTGAGAAGGTCTTTAAAAAGTCTTAAAAAGGTATTGAAATTTCCTTTAGGATTCCTGCATATACCCTGTATTAATTACTCACCCTTATGTCATTTCGATCCCCTGAGAGCTTTGTTTGTCATTCTTTATAGATGGTAACAGTCCCAACTTGTTCAGAAGAATACCAAAAAACATCCTCAAAACAGACCATATGTCTTCAGTGGTTTAATTAGAATATTTTCAAGCTATGATTATACTTTTGTGTGCACATAAAACAAAATGAACAACTTTATTGAATAGCTTTTTCTCTGTGTCCGTATAGGGTGAACGTTCACAAAAGTGTTGTGCTCTTTATGTGTGTCGCACTTGGTCAAACTGCTAATGTGCTCCTTGGATGCGCTTGAGGTTTTTTGGTGCTTTTTTCTTCCCCAAACAGAGGAAGTTGCGTGTCGGCATATACATCATTGCTCGTGAACATAAGCCCTATATTGACACTGAGAAGAAGACGAAACTGTTGAATAAAGTTGTTATTTTATGTATTGTGTTTTATTTGTGGTCTCAGGGTTTTGGAACATCATGAAGGTAATTATTGCCAGAATTACATTTTTTGTGTGAACTATCTCTTTAATACTTCTAAATTTGATTTTGGTTGTTTGAATGTCTTCTCAGGCCATTGCCCAGTACTGCATCTTGTGGATGAGAACTTTGACCTGGTCTCTGTGAGAACCTATAGTAGTCTGGAGCAGTTAGCGGTTGAAGAGCTGGTAAAGCCACGAGCACTGGTTGCTCTTTGTAATCTTCAGATTCGACTGCTCTCTGGGCCTGTTCCGAGCCTTTATGCAGGAGAACAAGCTTTATTCTCCATAAACCCCAAAGAATCTTATCTACAAGAAGCTATGGGTCACCTGAAGACATTTGTACAGGTTACCAGATCACCTTTCAGACTTTTGCTATTAAGTACATTTCTTATGTTCTTCATTGTTGCTTATTAGACTTCTGTTTGTTGTTTACAGAACTATGAGCAGTTTTTCAGCATTGCGGAAGAGAAGGTGTCATGTGTCTTGGGTTCTTTTCAGTCTCCAAGAACTCCTGGTGTGCAGCCTATTCCAAAAATGAATGGCACGGTGCGTGAGTTTTCTTTTGTGTGGTGAAAGATTGGTTTTATTAGTAGTGCTTAAGGCATTCATCTATATAATTAACTTGTTCCATACTGTTTGTTCTTTGTACATGAAAGCAGCTGCATCTGAAGGAAAAAAAAAAAGAAATGTGGTTGGTACTTACCTTGTCATTTCCAAATGATGTACAGGTGTCCACACTTCACTTTTTTTTTTTTTTTTTTTTTGGTAATTTAGTGTTTATTTCCAAAAATCAAAATATAAATTTTTTGCAATCAGATAGAAAAATACTTTTAACAGCTATTACCCTGTATATATCCCCCACCCTGTTATATGCATATCAGGAGAAACAGAATAACTGTAGTTTAGACCAAGCAGGTAAATAAATTCCATTAAATTTGACTTTCATGTTATCCTATAGGTGTTAAGTGTCTAAGATTTCTTTGATGTCACATATATAGCTTTTCCATACAGTCAAAATGTCCAGTTTAGCATGGTTGATCCATGCTGATGACAGTTCTAGCTACAGTATTTCCAATACTGAATGCAACCAGTGCTTAACAGAGAGATCATGAGGGGTTTCCACTTCTGTACCAACATTTTCTTTATAGCAGTTGAAGCAGCTAACCAAAATTTACAGACCTTTGCATTTAAGGGGAATTGAGAGTTATCATTTAATAATAACAATACAGGATCTTTGGGGAAACACATTTTTTTAACTTTAAATAAAATCTTCAGCACAGAATCCCAAAGTTTTTGCACCTCCAGACATTCCCACATCATAATGTAAAAAGGTATCTGGATGCTGTGGTTCACAGAACCTACAGTAAGGATGTGGAGATAAACCTATGATATGTCTTATACGTGTAGTTAAATATACCCTGTGAATAGTTTTGACGTTAATAAACTGGTGATTTGGGGTTTGTGGAAGCAAGGAATGTATTGTCCCACACAGATTCCCAATCGATAGGGCAGAGACAGATCCGATAGCCATAGTTTTTCTTTTGAGAAAGTATGTATATTAATATTAGAAAGACAGCAATAGAGTCCACACGTCACATTAAAGTAATTAGTAAGATCTCTATATTTAATATTTTATGGTTGTTGTTGTTAGTAGTTAGCACTTACTATTATATTATATTATATTATATTGTATTATTATATTATATTATATTATATTATATTATATTATATTATATTATATTATATTATATTATATTATATTATATTATATTATATTATATTATATTATAAAGGTTTGGTGTTTTTTCCTAGAAATTAAGCATTATTCATCAAGGATGCATTTAGGCTCACATATTAAAATTAAGACTAGACAATATGGCATTTTGTTTTTTGTTTTTTTCAGTCTTTTTTTATCAGGCTATAATCATCCCAATAGGTGTCTTATCTCTAAGACAGATTTTTGCTCCTGAAAAAAAAAAAGTGGAAACCACATTTTTTAAGTACTCCTTGGTTATCAGAAAATGACAAAAACGTTACAGCTACAGCCTTAAAGTGTGAACATAAGATGTTTCAGATTAAAATTAATTCTGAAGCCTCCAAATATTTGAATGCTACTGTATTTTCAATATTTCTAAACTCAATCTTGTATGTTCACTAAATGCAACATCTAAGTTTTATACTCTGTGTTAAATTTATCAGGTTACCCCGCAACAGAAAAGCAGCATTTTCTCGCCTTTCACACCACTCAATAGAAGAACTCCTGCATCTACAAGTGACAGTGAAGTAAAAGATCCTAAAAACTTGAAGAGAAGAAGAGGTTTGGACTACCTGTCACGTATACCGTCCCCTCCGCCTCTGATTCCTCTGAAAACCAGAGCTTCTCCCTGCATTAACAAAACCTTCAATCCGCCCCGGAAATCAGTGACTCCCAAACCTCCACAGAATGAGTGTTCCCCAGCCTCACGTCGTCCACCAGGAGAGGAGAAGTGGGTGCATGATGAAGAGCTGGCCATGATTGACACACAAGCGTTAGTGGACGGTCTAATGGACGACTGAGAGGAAAAGAGTGAATCTTCTGCTGAAACACTAAATGTGAGTTGACTCCGCATCATAGACCCTGAGAACAATAGATGATGAAGCTACTGTTTGTACTGTGTTGGCAAAGAAAAAAGCAAATGGTTCTGCTTGTGTGTTTGCTTTCTGGTTTACTGTGGTTCTCTGATGGTAGTTTATATGAAAGAACTGCACCTTTTTACAACCGATGCAATCATTTTTAAATTTTGATTGTACTACTGTAATACAGAAGTTTAGTCATGTTCAGGGACAAAAAAATTATATGTAAAGAGATGTAAAAATGTTTATATATATTTTAATTTTTATTAAAAAGATGGAAAGTAATTGTGTGTGGATGTGATAAAAGCACTATTACTAATTTTGATCATGTAATATGTGTGATTTTAAAAACAAATCCTAACTATGCTGGAAGCAAGAGCGTGAGGTATTTAATATTTGTTTTGTGTGTTTTTGTACTGATACATTAGCTGGTTTAGGCCTGTCATGGATAAAAGATACAAAAGCCACACTTTTCTGTCTTAATGAACAATTCATTGACTGATTCATTCAAAGAATTTTTGAACTAAAGCTCTGTGTTTTTTTTTATTGCTGTAAATCAGGGGTGTCCAAACTCGGTCCTAGAGGCTCAGTGTCCTAGATAGTTTAGCTCCAACCCTAATCAAACACGCCTGAACCAGCTAATAAGGCTCTTACTAGAGATACTAGAACAGGGGTGTTCAAACTCAGTCCTGGAGGGCCGGTGTCCTGGAGAGTTTAGCTCCAACCCTAATCAAACACCCCTGAACCAGCTGATAAGGCTCTTACTAGATATACTAAAACAGGGGTGTCCAAACTCAGTCCTGGAGGGCCGGTGTCCTGGAAAGTTTAGCTCCAACTCTAGTCAAACACACCCAAACCAGCTAATAAGGCTCTTACTAGATATACTAAAACAGGGGTGTCCAAACTCAGTCCTGGAGGGCCAGTGTCCTGGAAAGTTTAGCTCCAACCCTAGTCAAACACACCTAAACCAGCTAATAAGGCTCTTACTAGATATACTAAAACAGGGGTGTCCAAACTCAGTCCTGGAGGGCCGGTGTCCTGGAGAGTTTTGCTCCAACCCTAATCAAACACCCCTGAACCAGCTGATAAGGCTCTTACTAGATATACTAGAAACTTTTGTGGCAGATGTGTTGAAGCAAGTTGGAGCTAAACTCTGCAGGACACTGGCCCTCCAGGACCGATTTTGGACACTCCTGCTTTAAATATATTGAGTTCTCTTATTCAATCCCTTAATACATCAAAATATGGCTTTATTCCAGTCCAGATTGTTATGCCTTTCACATGTTAACTGTTTTCCACTACTGTCGGAACATCTGAATGGATTTAAATGGATACTCTAAACCAGGGGTGCTAAAACTCTGTATTGGAGGGCTAGTGTACTGCAGAGTTTAGCTCCAACCCCAATTAGACACACCTGAACAAGTTGACCAAGCTCTTACAAGCCATACTACAAGTTTTCAGGTTGGTGCGTTTAGGCAAGTTGGAGCTAAACTCTGCAGGACATTGGCCTCCAGGACTGAGTTTGGACACACCTACTTTAAACCCTTGAGCATTTGGGAACTATATTGCACTGCAAATGCAATTCACTGTTGTGTTGTCACAAACAGAATGCATTGTGGGACATATAGGTGCTGGAGTTTACACATGAAGCAGACTCGCTCCCTCTGTCAAAATACAGGGGTTGAGAGGTCTGTCAGTTCCCTCATTTCCCAAGTGGATGCTGCACACTGGTGGTGGTGTGGAAAAGACCCCCTCATGATTGTAAAGCACTTGGGTGTATGGCCATACACAATAAATGTGCTATATAAATGCACATTACATTTACGTTTATTTGGCGAAATTAAATACACTTTAACATAGTGGCAGATATTCCTAAGAGTGGAGTGGAACATAGCCTTAAAGGTCCAGTTAAGTGCTTTGAAATGTGCATTTTCTATTTGATGTAATCTCATCCCAAACACAGAGAGAGTGTGGGACATAGGCCCAATCCCAATTCTACCCCTTAGCCCTTCCCCTTACCCCTACCCCTCGTTTTGCACGTTCACGTGAAGGGGTAGGGGTGTACCAATTCTCTTTAGTTTGAAGGCATAGGGCTAAGGGGAAGGGTAGACACCCCTCGAAAGAGAGATTTTTCAGGACCACACTCTAAACCAAGGTGTAAGAAAATATAGTGGCTGGGAATGGGCTTTTTACAGTATCTGGTGTAACGTTAAGGCTGTTTTCTTGTGTTTACATTGATGAATATGGCCAGGGTGTAAATGCACACTACAGTTACGATCTTATTGCCACATTATATCGTCATGATAACTTGATATATGCCTTCAGTGATGTCATGAAGAAAAATACCAAAAAAATAAAGCAACTGGAATAACTACAGCAGTCGCGATCGTCGATCTCATATGAAGCAAGAGATTGCAATGACATATGATGACGTGTGCAGGTGCTGTAGTGCTGTCCCATTTCTTAGGGGTAATTTTTGAAGCCCTTCCCTTTCACACTTGGTTTTAAGGGCCAAGGGGTAGGGGTACAAAAATAGAATTAGGATTGGGCCATAGTGTATGAAGCTCTTCCCCTTTTGGAAAAAAAAACTGGCAATAGCATTTCATTTTTATCACAGCTCTTCCAGTGAGTGGTTGAGCTCAAGCTCATCAAATGTGAAGCATCTTGAAGGGGGCGGGGCATGTCAGATATAGAGAGCATTTGATTGGTCATGTTTTGATTGAAAAACAGAAGTATGAGGTGACGTGAATAAAACCGTTGATCTATTTAGGCGGAAATGACTAACCACAAGCTTTACATAACTGTTTTGCACTTGCTTATCGATATCCTAAAAACTAACAAAACGCATACTAACATAATAACTAACATTATTTTACATTCATTCGTTCATTTTCTTTTCCGCTTAGTCCCTTTATTAATCCGGGGTCACCACAGCGTAATGAACCGCCAACTTATCCAGCACATGTTTTATGCAGCGGATGCCCTTCCAGCTGCAACCCATCTCTGGGAAACATCCATACACACTCATACATTACGGACAATTTAGCCTACCCAATTCACCTGTACCGCATGTCTTTGGACTGTTGGGAAAACCGGAGCACCTGGAGGAAACCCACGCGAACATGGGGAGAATAAACTCCACACAGAAACGCCAACTGACCCAGCTGAGGCTCGAACCAGCGGCCTTCTTGCTGTGAGGCAACAGCACTACCTACTGCGCCACTGTGTCGCCTATTTTAAATTCATGTAAACTTTACGTGTAAGATGTATATTTTGTAACTAGAAAATGCCCATGATGCACTTGGCGGAATTAGATCCAATCAAGCCTTAGACCATTGAATAATTAACTAACAATTAGCTGTTTGAAAATAGATATGCTGATACTTTACAGTTTTCTGTAGCTCTGAAATGCTTATTTGGCTCTCAAATTAACTATTATTGAAATCTGCTTTCCAAGGGCTAATAACATGCAGGAATATTTTCTTAACGTCATTCTAACTGTATAACTGTAGGCTTTTAGACTCAACATGTTTGCATTACATACTTGATAATGTCACCTCACACGTCATTAATAAACAGTTATGATAATGTCATAATAATATTGCACACCCCGAACTGTAAGTATTTTTCATGTCATAGGCTGTTTGCTACTGTCATGAATGTGTCATTAGTTGTGTGTGGTGGTCTAAGCAATCAGATTTAGCTATTTGTTCTGAATGACTATGAAACAGAAAACAAACTTACACTGTAAAAAACACTGGGTTCCACACAATACCTTCATGTTGTCCCAACACAAATCGATTAAGTTAACTTGATGGTTTTTAAAAATTTAGGTGGATTGAACATAAATTAAATGGTCCCAAAAAAACTCTAGGATTGTGCTGATTCAGCTCATTTTAAATAAGTAGTTTGAACAAGCAGCAAAAATCGTTTTTTTGAGTGTAGACTTGCCTCATTGGCAATATTATAGTGATTTTGTAGTGTGCTCTTTTAATTTCGACTTGTAAGCAACCAGTATATACTCAATGCATTTTTCCAGTAGCCAGATATTTACTGCTCATTTAAAAAAATTAAGAGTTGAAAATCAAAAGCAGTCCATTTGTGTAAAAACAAAAAGTAAAATAAATTACTGAACAGCAGGTGGCGCTTTAACACTTCTCTAACCCTCTTGACTGGCAGAAACTCAGTTCAACTCTAGGAAGATAGGATTTCACAATCTGCCATTTTCATATTAAAGCTAAAGAAATAAGAATGGAGCAAGTAATATTAAAATATCACTTAATAACCGCTAAAAACTGGCAGCATAGATGGCAGCAGCTCTGACAAACACGATGGCAAACTATAACTATCAAGCTTCATTAAACCGCAATGGCAAACAAAAGCGTTTCTTCTCTTCCAAACAGAACATTGTCACAGTTAATAATCTCTGATATAATATTACGATCTCAGGCATTTACTCTGGAGAAACCACTACTTTTCCAATCGCTTATAATAAGGATTTTTGAAATGCAAAGCAAGCCCATAATCTGTTGACTCGTCAAGGAATGTTTGAGAAAACCACAGTCATGCCAGATTTGCAGCGATCTGCCATCAGTGGCTTTCCTGCACTGTGTTCAGTTTTCCATCTATCATCCCGTCACTGAGAATGCGCTGATTCAGCACACAGACGGAGCTATTTAAAGATCCACGGCCCACAATGATAAAGATAGCTGGCTCTCCTGTTGTCTAGCACAGACAACCAGATCATATCTGTTAGTGGTGCACAGAAAATAGATGCATCTTGGCCAAAATTGCTTCCATGAGGCCAGAACGTAAACTGCTTGTTGTAGAATGAAGTCTTAGGTCTGGAGTTAATTTCATTTTTATTGATTTATTTATTTTTAAATGTAATATATTTAGTTAAAAAGTAAATGGGCCTAGTCCACAGTACTATTTTTTTGTATAGATATTTTAAAAGTATTTTATGCTCACCAACAGTGTTGGAGAAAGTTACTTTAGAAAGTAATGCATTACAGTATTGAGTTAGTCCCCCAAAAAGTAACTAGTTGTGTTACTATGTTAGATTTTATGGTAAGTAACGCGTTACATTACTTTTGAGTTACTTTTGTGTTACTTTTTCTGACCTAAACTCTTTATCTCTTTCAGAACTTGCAGGTTTTTTTCTTCTTTTTTTTTTTAATAGAGGAGCACTGAAATTAACAACACACTGTATAACCTTCATTTACCTTTAAAAAACACATAAAAAAATAGTATAGGATAATGTTATCTTCGTAGATCTTCCTGACCCCAGCGCTAAACATGTTGTATATACAGATTAATGACAGTTTAAAGCAATGCGTTTGCTACTTTTGTTCTTTTTGTCTTATTAAAGACAAATAACTGTCCATTCAGATTTTCCTTTTCTTCCATGTGTTCAGAATAATGAGAATATTTCCATTGCAGTAATGTAAGGCTCTGCCGTCTTCATTTTTGTTTGTTCCTGCATTCTCTCATTGTGTGCAGGATTTAACGTGACTATATTCATTTTAATTCAGCAATTAATTTTTTTCAAAAGAGAATTAACTAAACTAAAAAGTAGCTTGTTACATTTTTTTAAAAAGGGACTCAGATATTATTTAATTTTTAAAAGAAATCTCGCGTTACTTGTAATGCGTTAGCCCAACACTTCTCATCAATGTTGCATTTATATCATCGAAAACAGTAAAAAAAAAAAAAAAAAAGTAATATGAAATCAAATCATAACTGAAAACATTTTTTTTCTGTTTCAATCATTTTAAAATCATTAAGTATTTGAGATATTTATCTTGTAGTTTCTTTACACTCAGTTTCAAGATTTAAACTCAATATTCTGAGGAAGGTCAAAGAAAATGTCAGAATTTTGAATTTACATTTCATGATCCAGACTCCGCATTTTATTAAAATATTAATCTTTTCACAGTGGAAAATTTATAAAGTAAATTTTGATTTAATCTGATTTAAAAACAAAACAAAACAAATCTTAAAATTCAGATGTAAAAAAAAATCAGTTCTAACCTTTTTTATTTCTCAGAATTACAACATTTTTCTAAAAAATATTCTTTGTTTTTTTTTTTCATGCCTGAAACAAGCTTCCATAAAATACATTTATCCTGCAGAATATTCTTATGAAAATCAAGAAACATTATTTATCTTCAGCCATGTCACATTTCAGTTTGTCTATGTGTGTGATTGTTATTGTTGTGATCTGCCTCTAGAGGCCTGATGATCTGCATTCACACATCAGCTCTGCATTTCATTTCCTCGTCCTCATGTGCTCATTTATTTATTTTGTTACAGCCATTTAAGAATGAATGCAGAAAGTTTTTGTATTCTCTAAAGTACCTTTTCCAAGACAAGCATGAATATTACAGCCTGATCTCATGAGAAAACGTAAGTATTTTACGTTTTGCCAGTTTAGTTGTACGAAAATGTTCAATTTTAAAAAGGAGGCATGGCACTAAAACGTCATTGGGTGATGAGCAAATCATACTAAATTGTTCAAATTATATTGTACAAATTCACACTAAATCAAAAAGTTACGAAATGCCGTGAGATAGCGTTGATTATTACTACTCAAGAGGTTTTCATGGCCCTAAATATTAACACACATTTCAGAAAATGTTCATCACTTTTGTCCCAACCACATTCAAACTTCCAATTTCTTTTTGTTTGTAATCTCGATCTTCAGTCATTAAGCCCTGTGATCTTGCTCTGTCTTTGTGAGAGAGAGCAGATCAAGACTGGTTTAATTACTGCTCTTACAGCGTAAAACCTAAGACTCTCTTCATCCGCTGTAATCCACTGATTGTGGATCTGCTGATGGGGATGAATGAAGGGGGTCGTGGGGACTGGACATTTGATAGCCTCATATCCTCTTTTTGACCCCAGCACATTGAATGAATTAAGAGTCCCGTTGAGCTGCAACATTGGAGAGCTTCGACTAGACTCTTTATCTGATAACTACTGATTCAGGAACAGTTGTCTCCAGAGGCCGTCAGCAGCAGCTGGAAAACAAACAAAAAAAAGCTAAATTCCAAAATACCGTCATTTTTTGTATTATTAAGAAACTATTAAAGTTCGAATAAAGGTTTGAATTTTGTATTTTCTTAAAATGTTTGCTAACTTATTACTCTCATTTTAAACCTTTTTTTTTCTTATTGTTATTGCCTATTTACAAAATCACCTTAAACTAAATTAATCTAAGAAAGGTTACCTTAATTTTAGTTTCACCTTTAGTTTCACCTGCTTTTATTTTTAGTAATTATACTAATCAATGTTGCCTTAGGGTTTCCTTTTATGCTCATTTTTTTGCATAACTTCTCTATAACTTATATAATTTTTTTGTAACTTTTCATTTAATTAAATAGGTGATTGAGACACATTTATTTCAAGTCAAGTCAAGTTTTATTGTCATTTTGCTACATGTGTGGACATACAGAGGAATGAAATATCATGTCCCGCAGGACAACGGTGCTACATAAATGAATCATAAATACTACACAACTCTGGACATAAGAGCTATTTTTAAAAATCTATGCATAACTAACATATACTATAAAATACTTAACTATACACATAAGACAGGCTATACAGGTACTTTAACATGATTTAAGCTTGTTTTTAGTTTGTTTTTGTACTGTTTTTGTATTTTATTATTAATATAGGTGTTTAATATCTTCTTTTGTAGCACCTTGGGTTTAAGAAAGATGCTTTACAAATAAAATGCATTGTTATAGTTAGCATTAGAAAATGTTTATTTCAGCTTAATTAAATTACATGTATATTCACTAAAGTCAAATTAAAGTTAGCTGAATATTTTTAATTACTTCAGCTAGTTGTTAAAGCATCATTTAATTTTATGGTAAATGAAATATCATTTTGTAGAAGGTGATTAATATAATTACAAAACAAACAATAAACTTTGGTCACACTTTATTTTGATGGACCGTTTGTTGAATTTAAGTTACATTGCACCTACATGCCAACTAATTCTCATTAGGTTATAAGTAGACTTGGGGTTTGGGTTAGGGTTAGTGTAAGTTGACATGTATTTGCAAAGTTTCTTATAGTCAGTTAAATGTCTGTTAAAGATGCATTATCAAAAGATATTAAGCAGACAGTCTACTGATACTCAAATGGACCATCAAAATAAAGTGTTACCTAAACTTTAGCTAAAATACAAAAAAAGTTAACTTTTTAAAAATTATTTCATTCGTGTTTGATTTGGTATAAGAGGAACATTGTTGGGGGAAAAGTAATATAATACAATCTAAAGTCTTTTATTTTTTATTTTATTTTTTTAAGTAGCTAAGTTGTTACTTAGTTACTTTATAAGGAAAGTAATGGTTATTTATGTTTTATTTATATATATACACACACACACACACTAGTTGCTCAGTTGGCATTAGAAGTGGCTTATATATAAGGCAAAGGCTTCTAGATTACGCTTATTTGACCAAAATTAATTATTTAATTAGAACAATAAGGTCTGACTTTGCTTAGACAAAAGTCTTGTCACTTAACAGAAATAATGTACAGTATAGAATATAAAGTCATGGTGAAGTGGGAAAATAATGAATGAGCTTGGACGACTGCATCCATACATCTCTGCAGTGACTCAAATAACATTATTAATAAAGTCATCTGGAATTGTTGCAGGACTCCCAGAGTTCATCAAGATTGTTTGGATTCATCTTCAATGCCTCCTCCTTCATCTTACCCCAGACATGCTCAATAATGTTCTTATCTGGGGACTGGGCTGGCCAATCCTGGAGCACCTTGACCTTCTTTGCTTTCAGGAACTTTGATGTGGAGGCTGAAGTATAAGAAGGAGCGCTATCCTGCTGTAGAATTTGCCCTCTCTTGTGGTTTGTAATGCAATGGGCAGCACAAATGTCTTGATACCTCAGGCTGTTGATGTTGTCATCCACTCTGCAGATCTCTCGCACGCCCCCATACTGAATGTAACCCCAAACCATGACTTTTCCTTCACCAAACGTGAGAGAGATTTCTGAAAATCTTGGGTCCATGAGGGTTTCAATAGGTCTTCTGCAGTATTTGTGGTGATTAGGATGCAGTTCAACAGATGATTCATCAGAAAGATTTACCTTCTTCCACTTTTCCAAATGATCAACTAGAAGTCTTTTATTTGGTGCTCTTACAACTGATTGATGACAATTACTAAAGTTTTATTTTGAGTTAACTACAATAACACTAGCCTGATTTCATTTTATATTGTCAGCCTTTTTTGTCCTCCGCATTGCTTTAATGAAGGCCTGTGACTGGCATTGAGACAAGCACATGGTGATCTTCCTGTTCCCATGACTCTCTGAACTTTCCATCTCAAATCATGCCTTCACTCCTCCTGTTTTTATTTCATTTCCATCTCATCCTCCACAAGCGTCTTCCAGCAAATTTGCAGTGGAAATGAGCTTTACAGGCTGTTGACCCTGCAGACCCTCCAACTGAGGTCTGACCGACCCTCCACTTCACCTGCTCTAAATCTTTCCACGCTCACTTTTTTCACCTTTAATCTCATGAATATACACACGAGGAGAAGAGGACGTTCAATTTACTTCAGGATTAGGAGTTTTGGGATTTTGTGGCTGGGTTAGTTTGACTCTCCATCCCGAACGAAGGTCCCATTTGATTCACTTACGAGGAAATGGAGTATATGGCCCATGCAGTCAGAAGATGCTGGAAGTCATAAAAGTGAAAATTAAACAAAGCTCTCAACTGAAGTGTCTCATTCCCTGGGCATGGCTCACTTTTCCATCAGAGCCGTTTAGAGCAGATTGTCCTTGTAAATAAATAGCTCTTTAATGGACGTCAATCTTGGCATTTTTTTCTGACCTCAACACTTCATTTGTTCCGAAATCCTTTATTAAAGCTTTTAGAGAACACTGCTTTATATTGTTTAAAGGAAATCATTTTGGGTCCTTTGTGTTTTAACCCTTATATTATGTTGCAGATCAGTTTGTTCATGAAATTGAGTTGTCAGTCATGATGCAACATCGGCACAAAAACTGTTTTTGTCCAAACTGGCTTAGAGGTTTTGATCACTGTGATGTCGACGCTGGAATCATAAGCACAGGTAAATGCTGTGTCTAATGTGAGTCTACATTTCATTTTGTGTGACATTTATGGATTGTAAAAATATTTATGGGTCCCACTTTTTTTGCGGCAGCTAGCTCTCTTAGCTCTCTCACTGAAGCTAACCAGGGCTGCGCCTGGTCAGTACCTGGATGGGAGACCACATGGGAAAGCTAGGTTGCTGCCGGAAGTGGTGTTAGTTAGACCAGCAGGGGGCGCTCAACCTGCGGTCTGTGTGGGCCCTAACACCCCAGTATAGTGAAGGGGACTCTATACTGAACGCTGTCTTTCGGATGAGACATAAAACTGAGGTCCTGACTCTCTGTGGTTTTTAAATATTCCAGGATGTCTTTCGAAAAAGTGTAGGGATTTAACCCCGGCATCAGTGTTGCCAGGTTGGAAATGTGAAAGTATCGTACCAGAACCTCAAAATTATCGTATTTGGAGGAAAATTATCGTACACTAGTCAAACGAAGAGTATACAGATATTATCTAGACAAATAGCGTTTTGACACACTGTGCAAATCACCACAATACATAAAAAAAAGGCATACCTTAGTGGGAAGGTTCAAACTCCACCTCCGAGTCTCTGTCATCGAATAACTGCGTGTGTTGTCAGATATTGAGGGATTCATTTTGCGGTACAAATTGGATGCCTACATGGATGGCAACATAGTGCTGGTTGGCTTTAAAGCAGTGCACCCTCCCGAATTTTAACACACTAGTCTGATGTGTGCACCACGAGCCCATCCAGAGGATCTGTAATGAGCCGATCTTGTGACTTTGTTTTGATGAGATTAACTTTGAAAAAACATGTTCACATGATGCACTTGAATGGGGAAAAACGAGAACAAGGGCAAACTCCCCTGTCCTTCTCACCTTCCTTTTCAGCACTACTTCTTAAAACTTTACAAACAACTGAAGCACGGCCGCGCGCAGCCAGTGTTGCCAGATGTAGCTGACTGATTCCATCCCAAAAACTATCCAAAACCCGCCGAAATGCAAAAAATCTGGCAACACTGCGCCCAGCAGGAACGTTAACTCATGAGAGTGAGCCATTCTCCACGTTGATTGGCTGAGAAGATGTAACGTAAGATGAGATAGAAAACGTGCTTAACTCCACCTTCTTCTGTCACAGACAGCAGACACAAGATGCAGCTATCATTAAGTATAGAAGCCTTAAGATTACAATGAAACTCATTTAAATGCTATAAATTTCTGAAATTATCGTACATTATAGGATTTTTTTTCATTATTGATCGTACATCGTACAGAGGTCGAAATTATCGTACAAATACGATAATTATCGTACGTCTGGCAACACTGCCCGGCATCCTGGCCAAATTTGCCCCTGGCCTCTGTCCATCATGGCCTCCTAACCATCCCAATATCATAATTGGCTTCATCACTTAAAGTATGTGGCCACAATTTTAGTTGCACTTCAGTTTTAAGTTAAAAGAAAACAAATCTATTAGTTGGCAAACTGAAATTTTCCTGAATAACTGCTAGCTCTAAGGTAATATTTAATGTGAGTGTACAGAAAAATAATGCAGATTTGGGATATGAAAAAGATATTAGATAGTTGTACAGTGAAAAATAAAAAATCAATCGACTGTCCATTAACATTGATGGTTTTTCACCCTTAAAAATAAAAGAATTGACATATAGATTACTTGATACAGTAAATTGGATGTTTATCAGAGAAGATGGGGGAAAATATTTAGCAATTTTGGGAGAGGGGTCTGGCTGCAGACTCAGTGCAAATGCAATCTGAGCTGTATGCAATGCTTTTGAATGCGCTCATCTAACCCTATAC
Source organism: Danio kyathit (assembly GCA_903798195.1). Classification (NCBI taxonomy): domain Eukaryota; kingdom Metazoa; phylum Chordata; class Actinopteri; order Cypriniformes; family Danionidae; genus Danio; species Danio kyathit. The sequence goes on from LR812533.1 coordinate 37,523,572, forward strand.
CCTCACAGTGACGTCACTAGCTTCATTGAGTGCGTTGTGTCTGACATTGCATCTCTGAGAGAAGCAATCTCAGCTTACATCATAAAGGCAGCATCTAGATGCTATTGAATTTTGGAGGCTGAAAAAGGTCACTGTGGTGAGACGCAGAGTAAAAATTTTATTATTTTATTTTATTTACTGTGTTATAATTGTTATTTTTAATTATTATTATTATTTTTTGTATGTGTGGGTTTTTTTTGGAGTTTATATTATTTGTCTGTGTTTATTGGATTTATAATAACAACATCTACTTACTGTAACTGATGCTGTTGGGATGGGAAGGGGGACATTAAAAGGATGTAAAAATGTGTAAACTGATGGTACTGTTAAATTACTAAAGAAAATAAAAAAAATTGATTCATAAAAAAATAAATAAAAGAATGCAAAATGGGCTTATTGCAGTGGTGACAACCTAAAAGGATGTTCCATCGTTCGTCTTTAAAGAACCATTTCGTCTGTACAGTATATGCCAATAGCCTCGTGGTCAGTGACATATACAATTGAGCCAATCCATTGAGGGAAAAAAAAATGTTTTGTAATCGTCAATTAAAATCTGACCATTTTTTTTCTGTGTTTGGATTGGTGTTTTTTCTCAGATGTTGTCAGTTTGATGGCCTTAAGGCTGATTTATACTTCTGCGTAAAAGCGCACACGTATGCTATGGCGCAGCCTTTGCGTGGTCACATAGCCCTCGCCGTGGCTGACGCGCACCTTTTAAAAAATGTAAGTACACGTCGCAACAACGGGTAGCGCAAGCTCCATGATTGGTCAGCTTGGTATTGGTGATGAGCGTGGGCGGTGCTGAGAGCTGCGAGCCCGATGAAGCGAGTCCCATGAAGGAGCTTCAGATGGAATTGTTTTTTTTTTGTGTTTACCTTATGATTAAAGTTGTTGTACGTGCGCTGGTTCCCGCAAAGTAAAAAACAAAATACCCACAGAGGAACATAAAAACCTACTGCCAGCTAGCGTTTGGGAAGTGTTATTGCAGAGCAACACAAACAAGGCGCAGAAGTATAAATGCACGTTTACGTACAAGGCTTGCGCTGTGAGTCAACCAGATCACATGACGCAGAAGTATAAATCAGCCTTTAGCCACAATATTCTTAACCACGCCCATCTTACCGTTAGATTGCTACGATGAAATGTGCAAAAATAAGCCCCGCCCCCTACTCATTATTCCATTTCAGTTGGAAGTACATCAACATTCTGAAATTAAATTATCAACAACTTCCAGTTCACACAGACTTTAAGGAGTGTTGCTTCTATTTCCTTAAGTATACATAGGGGTTTTATTTCACAAGTGATTGATGTTTATTGCAGTAGTGTTGTGTGGTCGCAATTATAGTGTTTTGTGTCCGCTTGTCTTATCCTTTCTTCACTCCACCCACTATGTCTTTACTCTATAACCTTTCCAAACATTTTCTGTGGATCAATTACATTAAACTGTTGTGATCATTCAGGCCTTGTTATGTAGAGATGATGAGGTCATCAAGATCTACAATCAGAGTTGAATCCGTTCGAGACTCTCGGGATTAAAAACGATGTGTCTGAAAGGTTGGAGAGGATTGGAGTGATGATGTTTCAGCTGCTGAGGTCTGATGACGCACATCAGCCTTGACGCCTTCACTTCAGGCTGAAATCTCATGCTGGAAGACAAACTTTTACAGCAGACTCGAGCTGTTTATTCCATCCGCCGCTAATTACTTTACTCCTTAAACAACTCTCTTCGGAGGAGCAGAAAGAATCCCACTCTAAATCCCAAATACCTTCCTGTGTGAAAATAAATGAATTTTGCTCCACAATTTGAAATGACTTCCGTGGTTTACAGTTTCTGCGTAACAGATGGTGATTTTTCTGTATTGTTTTACAGTCGGCGTGTCTCTCATGCCCACACACCTTTCTCGCGGAGGGTGATCTCATATCTTCCGCAGTAAATGCTGAAGCTGTGAGTAATTCTGCCAAACATCATTATGTCCTGCTTCTGGCCGTTGTGCCTCATTAGACGCTGTTACTAGAGGACTCGGGCGTCCCAGAGGAGCCTGGAGGTGTTTTCTTAAGGCCTACACCAGAGGAAACCGCGTGGCCTGAGCAAGCCTTTTCCGGACCTGTACACGCTGCATTTATTTTCGATGCTCTCTTCCGAAAATATCTTCTCTCTTAAACAAGATGCCATCAGTTGAGAAAGACTGCCCAGTGCTAACCGTTCTAACATAAGCTGCAGAAGGAGATAGATAATAGAAATTACATATAGACAACAGTTATGTAGTTTTGATGTATCTGTCCAATGTTCTATTGCATTGTATACATTTTTAATAAATAACGGTGGAATAGTTGAATCTATTGTTCAACTGCTGTAGTTTGATTCCCTTTCAAATGACTCTTATGCATTTTTATTCATTTAGAAAATCCAAATGAATGGCTCAAATGAACTGGTTCTTTTTGGGGATTCGAAAGCATTCAACTTACAGGTAACTTTGAGATGCATGCTGTTTGAAATATCAATGTGCTACATAATATTTGGCTGGTTTTGTTTAATATATACAGTAGTTCAGGCCAATAATTAGATGCATGCTTCTAAAATGACTGAACATTTTTATTTCTTGTTTAAAGCAGAGATGCCTAAACTAGGGCCCAAAGTTGGCCCGTGGTAACCTTTAATTTTGCCAGCCATCTCATCTAAGAAAAGAGAGAGAATGATGGGACTATGCAGAGACTATGGTGAACAAATCAAAGCATTTCAGATTCTGCTTGACTAGTGTATTCAGTACTGAACTCCATTGTGTTATCAATATAATTGTTTATGTTTTTATTGCAATAAGTTATCATTTAAAAGTTATACTGCATTAGTTAATACCATTTAAACTAATGTTTTCTATTAATTTTCAAATATTAGGAAATAAATTAGGAAATTACCAATAATGGCAACTTTAATGTAATATAGTTTGGTATATTTATCTTCGACCCATGGCTCGCAATGTTTTTTTTTTTTTTTTTTTTTTTTTTTTTGCTTTAGTTTTTTCATACAAAAAAGTTTGGGCAGCCCGGGTTTAAAAGATCTCAACAATATGCAATAGATTTACATTTTTGTATATGCTACCAAGATATATAGAAAGATGGGGTTGGGGGAGGATAATTTTAGTGAATTAAAATCCAGGACTTTTTTTAACTGGTTCTTGAGATGTTTGTTATGTGTTTTGGCTTTTTTTTTTGTATTAATATTATTATTTTTTACATTAAAAGTTAAGGAGATAGTTCAACCAAAAATGGAAATGTACTCACAATTTACTCTCTCTCACGTGGTTCCAATTCCATTTTTTTCCTATTGAAGACAAAAGATATTTAGGAAAAATTTTGGATACTGGTTGCCATTGGCATACTAGAGGGAAATACTATGAAAGACAATGACTATTGGTTTGCTTTTTTGCTGCCTTTTAAAATACAGTTTTTGAAATATGTTTTGATGAAGTAGTGGGTGAGTAAATATTGACCATGTCAATTTTTGGGTGAACTATCCCTTTAATGAATACCACATTGTTGTTTTTGTTTTAGTTTTGTTGTTTGGTAAGGCGCTACCTGACAAAAGTCTTGTTGCTTATCCAAATTTTGGAAATAACAAATAATAACTTGACTTCTTGTTGATTATTTGGTATCAGAATGGCTTATATGCAAGGCAAAGGCCTCTAGATTACGCTTATTTTACCAAAATAAAATATGATCAAGTCTTAATTTTTTAAACTATTTAATTAGAACAATAAGGTCTGACTTTGCTTAGACAAAAGTCTTGTCACTTAACAGAAATAATGTACAGTTTAGAATATAAAGCCATGGTGCAGTGGAAAAAGAATGAATATTGTGTATGACTCCCATGAGCTTGGAGGACTGCATCCATACATCTCTGCAATGACTCAAATAACTTATTAATAAAGTCATCTGGAATGACAAAGAAAGCGTTCTTGCAGGACTCCCAGAGTTCATCAAGATTCTTTGGATTTATCTTCAAGCCTCCTCCTTCATCTTACCCCAGACATGCTCAATAATGTACATGTCTGGTGACTGGGCTGGCCAATCCTGGCAAACACCTTGGCCTTCTTTACTTTCAGGAACTTTGATGTGGAGGCTGAAGTATGGGAAGGAGCGCCATCCTGCTGAAGAATTTTTGTAATGCAATGGGCAACACAAATGTCTTTATACCTCAGGCTGTTGATGTTGTCATCCACTCTGCAGATCTCTCGCACGGCCCCATACTGAATGTAATCCCAAACCATGATTTTTCCTTCACCAAACTTGAGAGATTTCTGTGAGAATCTTGGGTCCATGAGGGTTCCAATAGGTCTTATGCAGTATTTGTGATGATTGGGATGCAGTTCAACAGATGATTCATCAGAAAAATCTACCTTCTGCCACTTTTCCAAACGATCAACTAGAAGTCAAGTTATAATTTGTTGCTCTTACAACTGAGATCGACGACAAGACTTTTGTCGAGTATATTTTGAGTATATATTACAACCAATAACTGGACATTATTTAAAAAAAAAACAAGAAACAGTATACAATGGTTTTGAGTGTATGTTGTTGAGATTATCTCATAATTTGGTTATAGAATTGTTTTCATTAAATGCTTAGAGTTTTAAAGGACCCATATTATTAAGGAACCAGAATCCTAAAACTCTTTATGATTTCCATAGTTTTCTAGGCAAACTAAACATATATTTCTGGGCTCAATCAAAAAAAAAATGCCCCACAGTTTTGCTTGCATAAATGCAACTGTCATCAAAACAATGTAATTGGTACCACATTAAATCCATTGTATTTTTGCCATTAGTCTTGTTGTTTAACACTTCATCATTTAGGAAGGAAGTGTTCTGTGTAAATGGAAGTGAAATGTGTTTAGTATGTTTTATTTTCGCAGAATGTCCCGCCTAAACTGACGCCACAGCACCATGTGTCCCGATCAGAGTTGCGTTGTTCTGCGTGCGTCTGCTGTCCCGTCATGATATCACAGCAGCCAGATCTGCAAACGGGATCAAAGATGAGTTTCCTCCTAACAAACAGCCCAACACATTGCAATTACAAACATGTGGCGTGAGTCGGGTACAGATGTCGGGCTGTGCCCACACCCCTAAAACCATCAGGATGCGGTCCAGATGTGAAACGCTCCATCTCACGTAAGATACAGATGGTGCTGTTTCTCAGACCACCGCAAGGCAAATGGTGCTTTTGTCTGAAGTACTTTTTTAAATTTAGATTGTTTTGCTACACCCAGTTTGCATGTGAAGCTGTGGGACAGGCTGTGTGTGAACAGCCACCAACAGTCTCATTGAGTTGGTGTCAATAGTGGTTAGAAAAACAAAGAACTGACAACTATGAAGTTGCTCATTCTATAGGATTGTGTTATATTAGTAATGATGAACCCAGCGGACCTCATGATGTCAAACCAACATCAAAAAACCTGTCAAGAATGCAAATGATTTGATGTCAATGGACTACCTTGACCTTAAAATGACATCAAGTTGGCATTTAACATGACCATTGATTTTGGACGCCAATGTTAGATGTCAATTTGATGTTATTTTGATGAAATCCAGTGTAAATTTATTATTAAAGTTTCAATGAATACATCTTGTACACTGAAAAAAATTACATTTGCTGTTTGTTTAAACTACTTATTTAATATATACACTATATATTGCATACGGACCCTGAGCATGCGTCAATAGCGCCACAACATTTGTTCAGCACTCCCAGTACAAATGTCATTCAACCGCACTAGTCAAGCACAAAGCCAATGTGAAGATGCTGGACTTTTTATGCACTGTGCACAGGTGTAGTAACAAGAAAACAAAGCACAAAGGCAGAACGTTACATAAGATTTCGTTTTTTACAATTTTGCATGTTATGAAATTTTGTGCTAAACAAGTGTTGATGATAATACAGCCACTTACTGCACTGACCATTAGGCAAAGCAGCACCAACTCGCACTAAATATTAGGCTTATGCTAGTTTTGTTCAAAAATATAAGCAAACAATGTAAATAAAATGTATGACAACAAGACGCTTCAGTGCCAGAAACTAATACAATACAGACAAATAATTTTGGTAATTTAAAAAAAATATTTGCATACTGACCACCGGGAAAACTCCTGATCATACTGTAGATATATGTGTATTTGTCTATATATCTGGCTCTGGATGGACAGTCCTCCACTACACCTTGGTCCCACATTCATTTCAAAGGAGCGCTACCCTGTTCTAAAATGGCGGCTCTATTGACGCATTTCTTCCAATAGACAACAATAGCGTAGGCGACATCTAATGTAAAAATATATGATTTAAAATAAGCTGAAAAACCCAATTCTTAAAAATTTTTTGGGACGACTATTATGTTCAGTCCACTAATAAGTTTTTGAATTCGTTCATGTTGTCCCAACATAAATCGGTTGTGTGGAATTTTCTACAGTGTATAGTACTTTTTGTGTCATTATTTTGCTGGTCAAAAGGGCATCAATGTGTGGATGTCAAATGACGTCAAGGTTTTGACATCAAATCGATTTGTATTATTTACGCATGTTTATGCCACAGCATTGTACTTTTTTGAAAGTTTTGCCCCCAAATGACAATGTTGTCAAATTCTGTTTACATGAATCAAAAAATTAAAATGCTGTATTATGCATGCAAAGCCAGCAGTTTTCAATGTCACCATGTATAGCAGTCCACTATTGTTTTGATAGTGGTGGTTTTGGACTTATGTCAAAAATGGTTAATGCAAATAATAGGAGATGGAAACACCTTTGACAAAACTTTGAGCTGGTGCAACACATGGAACAATAATGTTGCACAACATTTCAAACATGTCGTCTGACAATCTGAAATGTCGCCTAATTGTTGGAGTGTGGTCACCTTATATTTTTATCCAGCGGGCATCAACATGTCTAAAAAAACATATTAAAATTGCAAATAAATGTTGCTCCAATAGCCTAGTGGTTAGTGAAACCCAAGCTCATTCTGAAAACGTACCTCTATATACATTTCTGGAGTGCGCCAAATATGTCCCAGGACCTACGTGTTTTTGCAGTTTTCTCAAATCCACCAGAGGCCACTGTGTATGCTTTTTGAGATCTCAATATTCTCTTGCGAGTATCATTCGCGTCTGTTGTTCTGTCGTAAATCCACCAGAGGCCGCTGTTGAATGACTGATCGACTGACCGATCAACTGACCCACCCTCCTCCTTGCCTAAACCCAACCAATAGTGATTTCAAAAGCACCAATTGACCCGCACACCCCCTTACCTAAACCTAACCAACAGTTTTAAAAAGCATTCCACGTTTTTAGATTTTACCACATTCTCACCCTGTTATTTACTTGTTTATTTTATTTTTGGGATTTTGTTTTTGTCTTACCTGCTTTCTGGAACCGTTTTTCACCGGACTCTAACCCTGTCGTCGCGGTCAACTCCTCTCTGCGTCTAAAGTTTACTGATGTTCATGGCGAGCTAATGGGACAAACTGGCAACATCGGGAAAGCCGTCCATACAGAGGTAAGCAGTCAGCTGTAAGCGAGAAAAGGAACGACGTCATACCACCTCGTAGCGTTCGTTTTAAAAATGAAATGCAGCCATACGTACTTCTGGCTACATAATTTGCATACTACAGAAACGTATTTAGAGCTACGTTTTCAAAATGAGCCTATGTTTGGTTAGTGAGTCGACAACACGGTGACCCGAGTTCGATTCTTGGCTCAAGGTCCTTCCCCTCTCTCTCTGCTCCCAACGCTTTCCTCCACTATACTTTCCTATAATATAAAGGTTAGCCTACCTCCACACCAACAAAAAAAAAGCTAAAAGATTTTGTCAATTGACTACCTTGATGTCAGAACGTGTTTTTTGATGCCAATGTTAGATGTCATTTTGAGATCAAGGTAGTTTGCGTGCATTGTAGAGATACAAAATTGTGTGTAAATTTGTCATTTGTAATTGAAGCTTTCACATAAGAATAAAATTTAATTAATAAAAAAGAATAAAAGTTTCATGCATTTTAATTGTTTTAATGTCAATATTGTTGTGGTCAAAAGAGCATCAATATGTGGATGTCAAATGGACAGGTTTTGACATTAAATCGATTAGAATTTTTGACATTTTTTAATGTCGTTTTGACATCAAGGTGGCCGTTGTGTAGGAATAGAAATATTCATTCATTCATTTTCTTTTCGGCTTAGTCCCTTTATTAATCCGGGGTCGCCACAGCGGAATGAACCGCCAACTTATCCAGCACATGTTTTACGCAGCGGATACCCTTCCAGCTGTAACCCATCTCTGGGAAACTTCCATTCACACTCGTACAGTACGGACAATTGTGCCTACCCAATTTACCTGTACCACATGTCTTTGGACTGTGGGGGAAACCGGAGCACTCAGAGAAAACCCACGCGAACGCAGGGAGAACTCCACACAGAAACGCCAACTGATCCAGCCGAGGCTCGAACCAGGGACCTTCTTGCTGTGAGGCAACAGCACTACCTACTGTGCCACTATGTCCCCGAATAGAAATATAATACATTTAAATTCTAATGTGGTGTTGCAAAAAAATAACAACTTTATTCCATAAAAAAATTACAAACTACAAAATTTTATACATTTTTCAATTGTATTCTTGATTTTTCCTTTTTATTAAAATGGGTTTAATTTATATTTCCCTAATCTTTCACCATCATTACTCCACTCTTTAAGAATCTCCAGAAATGTTACCTAAAAAATTGTGCTGGTTAATATTTTTGTGGAAACTACTATGCATGTTTGCTAGATTTCCTTCTGTGAACAGGTTTACATTTGTGTATATATTCAGCAGATGCTTCCTTCCTCTTCATGGAGGCTTCAGGTTCATTCACGGTATGTATTTTATCAAATTTCCTGTGCCTTAACAATTTCTCATTCGCCACCAGCTAAGTAACAACCAGCACGATGATTTGTCCCTTTATTTTAAATTTCATCTACCTTAAATAATAATCTGTCCTCATTTTCCATCTCATATCAGTCATTTCCCATGTAAGATTAGACCTGTTTTTAAATTGGATTATTGCAGATGGAAATCTCGGAGGCGCGAGTGGGAATCTAATGAAGGGCAGGTGCAAATGAAATCATTCCTGAATTCTCCGAGGATGTTTCCGTCAGTCCACAGGTTACTGTCGATTCCTGAAACTGCTCAATCTCTGAGGACGTAAAGAAGCCAAACCAGTCTCTCAGTGTCAGCTGTGACCGAGGTGACGTCCTGTTTCAGCTTTATCTCATTATAACTCTATAGGTTTATCTCATCTTATGAATCCTGCCTGCTGTACTGGAAAGAGCACTGGTCATTTATCTTTTCAAATATCTTTCGTATGATAGATTGGACATGAGATGTAGACGGACACACACACACACACCTGCGGACTGGTTTGAGTTTACATCTGTGGGAAATCTTGACGCTAGTCTTTAAAAGGTACGGTGCTGTTTGAAAGTTTGTAAATATTTAATGTATTAATTTCTTCATTTGTTTATTCAATCTAAATGACATATAAAATAGGGTGGCGCAGTGGGTAGTGCTGTCGCCTCACAGCAAGGTTGCTGGTTCAAGCCTCGGCTGGTCAGTTGGCATTTCTGTGTAGAGTTTGCATGTTCCCCCCCGTGTTGGCGAGCGTTTTTTTCGGGTGCTCCGGTTTCCCCCACAAGTCTAAAGACGTGCTATAGGTGAATTAGGTATAAGCTAAATTGTCCGTAGTGTATGTGTGTGAATGAGAGTGTATGGGTGTTTCCCAGTGATGGGTTGCAGCTGGAAGGGCATCCGCTGCGTAAAACATATGCTGGATAAGTTGGCGGTTCATTCCGCTGTTGCGACCCTGTAATAATAAAGGGATTAAGCCAATGTTTAAGCAATGGATGAATGTGAATAATGTGTATCAAAATATGATTTATACAATGTATTGTTCACATGATTTGAAAATAGTAAATAAAACACAGCATATATACATATGTTTTACATGTTTTTATTTACAATAAGAAATTGGAAAACGTATTAATATGCTATTTAAAATATATTAATATGAAAAAAATAGAGAACTTGATAAAAATATATTTAATCAGATTAAATTTCAGAAAGAACAGTTCTCTAAAAAAATAATTATATATATATATATATATATATATATATATATATATTTATTATATATACTGTATGTATATGAGCAATATCACACGAGTAACAATCCGATGTGGCTGTATATTTATGGTGGGAGGCGTGCGTTGGAACGAAGCCGCAAGCAGAGTGCCTTAGTGTCCCACCAATGACGATATACAGCCACATCGCACTGCTACGAGTGTGATATTGCGTTTATTCAACAGTTTGACAGTACAATCATGTGTATTTAAAAACACAGAGAGTCTCAAAACCCTTTTGTAAGAGGAACTACTTTCTTCCGCCATTCATTCACATCTGCAGCTGACGTCAGAACAGCAGAAACCGTTGCTAACTCACCAATGTTACTTTAGAGCAGGGATGTCAATTCCTGGAGGGCCGCAGCCCTGCACAGTTTAGTTCCAACCCTAATTAAACACACCTAATCAAACTAATTGAGTCTTTCAGGCTTGTTTGAAACCTACCAGTAAGTGTGTTGAAGCAGGGTTGGAACTAAACTGTGCAGTTTGACATCCCTGCTTTAGAGCTAGTATTTGAATGATTCTCTAGCGTAATGTTTAAAGTGATGACAAAACAGGTGATTTTGCTCACATTTTAAGATTATAAGGCTGAACGACATGAAATGCCATCAATCTACAGAGATTTCCCAGTATTTCTCCGTTGCAATAGGGAGATCACAATATTACTATGGTATAAATACAGTACTACAGCATACAAAAGAGAGAGATCGACTTAGCCAGTTTAATAATATTTGATTAGCTGTAGTCTCTTAGGGCTTATGTGGTCTCTGTCGCCATCTTGTGGATGAACATTGTCAGCCGTCTTTGCTCAAAGACAGGCTAATGGCCGCAGATGCGCTATCTCTCAGAAATTGTAAATATATTTAAATATAGGCACTATCTTTATAAATAAACTTCATAGTTGCAATCTAAACAACTCCATTCTCGACTAAAAAGCCTGAAAAGTACATTATGTTGTCCAACAGCTGCAATATTTGTCAAACTGTAGTGTGTCCTCTGCTTGTTGCTGTATGTGGGCGGAGTAATACACGAGGGTGAATGGTGAAGAGGCTGGACGAGTGCGGTTACTGGCAAAATATTGCATGTTTATCAGCCAATCAGATTTAAGAACCAGACAGAACTGTTGTTTAAATATAAATGTGTGTGTGTGTGATACAACTAATTGTCTTAGTTAATTTTTTTTGATCAAATATGGAAAACTGTTATTTAATTTTTACTAAAAAAACATAAAATAACCCAACATTGTGCTTGTCCATTTCTGAGCCATGATTGAGTTAAAAAAACTGCATTTTTAGAGCGTGAGTAAATGCATATTATGAATACTGGACCTTTTCTTGGCTGATTTCTGAATATGTAAATAATGTGTATTAAAACATTACTTTGATGGCTTGCATTTGTAATAAAACATAATTATCCATATTAATATTTTTCAAACATTCAACTTACCGGTTGACATGATCTCCACTACTGTTTAGGGATGTATATGTTGACACCTCTATTATATTGATGTTTAATACATTAAGAAATATTAGGATTACTAACTTTAAGCATTTTAAAACTTCACAAATGCATGGCTGTTTAGTCATTTAGAATATTCAGTAATGTAAAACTTTTGATTACAACCTATTCATCCATCAGCATTGCTCAGTATCTTTAAAGGTGCAGTATGTAAGTTTGACACCCAGTGGTTGAACTGGGTATTGCACTCCTAGATCAAAATAAAAACACGCGTGGGATGCCAGAGATTGAGTACAGGAGCGAGTGATTTAAACACAGGAGCGAGTGATTTAAACCGTGTTCTAAATAAAATCAACGACACGCGGTAGAAGGAATTATGTTCCATATTAAAAGGAGTTTTAGTTCTAACCAACACCTCGAATTGAGATATTAGAAACGGTTTCTATTTCTCACAGCTCAACATGTGAAACCTATGACAGTGCACCTCAGGTAAGCCTCGTGTGTTTTATTCAGTGCTAAATGCTAACAATGTGAGTTTGAATGGATTCTAAACCTTACCGTTTCGTGAGTGAGTGCTTATTCTGTGCTTCTGAAAGGCTGTATTTACATTTTTGTCGTGTTTCCTCTGGTGCAAAGAGTCAAACTGCTGTTTGCGTGTTGTTAGGACACGAGATTGCAATGTAATCTGCTCACCTAATGTTTACGTTCGTAATATTTATATCATTTGCTAATTAATAACCTTATGTGGAACTGAATCTGTCTCATTTCGACGTCTGATACTGTCCATTTCGGTCACGGGCGCATGCTTTCAGAGCCTTTCTGAATGAATGAATGAAATACGCTGTTTTCCAACAAGGCAACCCGGAGTGCTGAATTATAATTGGCTAAACTGGCATTCTGCAGGTTAACTTTACCTAAACAAAGAAAGCGTTCCGGCACGGAAAAAACATTTTCAAAGCAGAATATCTGACTTCAGCATTGTTTTTCAGTTAAACAAGTATGTTCACTTGGGATGTTTCTTAAATATCTGCACACATATTATGGTATTTTTATGCTTTAGAAGAGTCAAAAACTTACATACAGCACCTTTAATTAGCACTACATTAACCAAACTCAACCTTGTCCTGCATGTGTGAATAATTACGGCTGATGGTGTAATTAATGTAATGGTCTTAGTGCTGATTGAAGAGTGTGTGTTGTGGTCAGGATGAGATGGAGAGTTTGTGAATGAGTTATGTTCAGTGCAGATCTGCTTCACACTGATCCTGCTCTTCCGCTTCTGCTCATTCCCTGTAGAGACTGGAAAAACACTTGCTGGATTTTACACCCTGTTATTCTTTCTCTCTGCAGTCTCTCCAGTCTTTGGGCCATTAGAAGAATATCTCCATGTCTGTTTAGGAGGAGGAACACCAGATTGATGTCAGTGGGTAAAGCTGTGTGGCCTTCTCATCGAGTAAACCATGCTTTTTATTTCATTTCTATATCATTCATATATTTAAGAAGGGTCTATATATAACTGTAATAGAGTATGAGATGTCTATTCTATTCATCCATCTGCTTGTTTGTCATCTATCAATCCATCTATCTCCCTGTTTATCTATCTCCCTGTTTATCTATCTCCCTGTTTATCTATCTCTCTGTTTATCCTGTTTATCTATCTCTCTGTTTACCATCCATATGCTCTAATTTTTGTTTATCATTTATCCATCCATGTTTGTCTAACCATCCATCATGTATCCATATTGTCCATGCATCCATTCATTATTTTGTTCCATCCACCCACCCACCCATCATTCTTTTGTTTCATCCATCTATCCATCCATCCAACTATTCATTCATCCATCCAATGCTTATCATTTATTCATCCATCATCCAATTTTTCATCCCTCCATCCATCCATCCTTTATCATTTATCCATGCATCCATTCAATGTTTATTATACATCCATCCATCCATCCAATATTTTTAACATCCATCCATCCATCCATCCATCCATCCAATGTTTATCATCCATCCATCCTTTTAATGTTTATCATCCATCCATTCACCCATCCATTCAATATTTGTCATTTATCCATCCATCATTTACCATTCCATGCATCCATTCAATGTTTTTAATTTATCTATGCATCCATCCATCCATCCATCCATCCATCCAATATTTTTAACATCCATCCATCCATCCATCCATCCATCCATCCATCCAATGTTTATCATCCATCCATCCATCCATCCATCTAATGTTTATCTTCCATCCATCCATCCATCCATCCAGCCATCCATCCAATATTTTTAACATCCATCCATCCATCCATCCATCCATCCATCCATCCATCCATCCAATGTTTATCATCCATCCATCCATCCATCCAATGTTTACCATCCATCCATCCATCCATCCAATGTTTATCTTCCATCCATCCATCCATCCATCCATCCATCCAATAATTTTAACATCCATCCATCCAATGTTTATCATCCATCCATCCAATATTTATCATCCATCATCCATCCATCCATCCATCCAAAGTTTATCATCCATCCATCTATCCATCCAATGTTTTTCATCCATCCATTTATCCATCCATCTATCTATACAGTACCATCTATCTTCCTATCCATCCATCCATACATCCAATGTTTATCATCCATCATCCATCCATCCAAAGTTTATCATCCATCCATCCATCCTTTCAATGTTTATCATCCATCCATCCATCCATCCATCCATCCATCCATCCACCCATCCATCCAATGTTTGTCATTTATCCATCCATTTATCATGCCATGTATCCATTCAATGTTTTTAATTTATCCATGCATCCATCCAATGTATTTCATCCAATGTTTATCATCCATCCATCTATCCAATGTTTATCATCCATCCATCCATCCATCTATGTATCTATACAGTACCATCTATCTTCCTATCCATCCATCCATCCATCCATCCATCCCTCCATCCATCCATCTATCCATCCATCCAATGTTTATCATCCATCCATCCAATATTTATCATCCATCATCCATCCATCCAAAGTTTATCATCCATCCATCCATCCTTTCAATGTTTATCATCCATCCATCCATCCATCCATCCACCCATCCACCCATCCACCCATCCATCCAATGTTTGTCATTTATCCATCCATCATTTATCATGCCATGCATCCATTCAATGTTTTTAATTTATCCATGCATCCATCCTATGTATTTCATCCAATGTTTATCATCCATCCATCTATCCAATGTTTATCATCCATCCATCCATCCATCCATCCATCTTCCTATCCATCCATCCATCCATCCATCCATCCATCCCTCCCTCCAATGTTTATCATCCAGTCATCCACCCGTCCATCCAATGTTTATCATCCAGTCATCCACCCGTCCATCCAATGTTTATCATCCAGTCATCCACCCGTCCATCCAATGTTTGTCATTTATCCATCCATTCATCATTTATCATTCAATGCATCCATCCAATGTATATCATCCATTCATCCATCTATCCAATGTTTACCATCCATCCATCCATCGTTTATCATCCATCCATCCGTATATCCATCCATCCTTCCTTTATCATTTATCCATGCATCCATCCAATGTTTATCATCCATCCATCCATCCATCCTTCCAATGTTTGTCATTTATCCATCCACCATCCAATGTTCATCATTACAAATGATAAATGATGGATAGAACCATCAATACCGATAAAGAACCTTTATTTTAAACAGTGCACTCTTAGGTACAAAAGCAGTCACTGAGGTGGTACCTTTTTCAAAAGGTACGCTTCTCCCAAACAACTTACTAATCCATTAACTTACTAATTCATCAAATGGTTCCAAACCTTCCTTATGTTAGGGTAAAAAACAAATATTGTCAAAAATGGCACAGGATGCACTTTCAAAAATGACCACGAAGAATCATAAAAGTGGCCAAAATACTGATACACTATTAAAATGAATGCTTTACATGGTTTATTTAAGATTTTGCCAGGAACTGAAGTGTACTGAACTATCCAAACCTGTTACCCTAGCAGTTCATGTTGTATTGGAGTCCAGATTGGAGCTGAAGTAAATCTAATAGATAGTCGCCCATGGGAAGTGTAGTCGTAACAGCATTAGTCATGCACAGATGTTTTTACAAGCTGCTTCACACAAACACTATAATCAGTAGCAGTCAATTAGGTCTGCTGACCCTAAAAATACCCATCCAGTGTCAGAGGTTCACCTACGCTGCAGTAAACACAAGAGCATCTGAATGTAGACGTGGACACAAATCAGACAATCTCTGGACCATTGATGTCAGGATGTCTATTTTCTTTCTCCAGTCCTGCAGGGTTTTGGACAATGCTAAAAAACACAGAGAGACGGGAGCCATGACTCACCGCTCTGGAAAAGCATCATATCTGGCGGGCCAAGCCGTAAACTAATGATGGGTTTCGGTCAAATGGGCCAAAGATCAGAGATGGGATTTGGAGTCGGTAAAGACGTTTGGTGATCTGCCATATTAAGAGATTATGCATGCACCGTTTGGTTACTTCTTAAAAGAAAGGAAAGCCACTTAAAAGAACAAGTTTGTTCCTGCTAAAGTTTCATACTTTAGCTTTCTCAATTTGGAAATAATTAGAAGTTTTTTTTTTTTTACAGGATGGCAAGCTAAGGTCAAATGCACATTTTCCACTGGAATGTAGACTGATAGTGTGAGGTTTGGATAATGATAAAATCTAATGGATTGGAAGAAATTACACATCCTCAAAAATCATAAATTATACACATCCTGATAAATGAACCAAGAAAAAGTGTTAAGATAATAAGTTATGAAGCAGAAAAAAAGGACTAATGTATAAATCACTATGGAACTCTGATTTTGATGTACATTATTCATTTTAATAAATCACGTCAGAAATAAAAAATCTGAAGATACACATGATGATTTTTAGTGTTTTGAAGGTTTGGAGGGAACTGCACTGTGAATTTCGTTAGTTCACTAATAGTCAATCAGCTAACACAGCTTATCCAGGGTGTCCGCGGGGGTCTTAAAAAGTTGATAAATCAATGTAGAGAAATTTAAGGCCCTTAAAAAGTATTTAAAAGCCTTAAATGCTATTTTGCAATGTATTAAATTTTATATCATTTTTGATTATGCAATGTATGGTTGTATGCTAAAGATTTCCTAAATTAAATCTGCGAATATCAGGATGCTGTGTAGAAATGTGTATGAAATCAATGAAATCCTACTAGATTTGACATCATGCTGCTTTGTTTACTGCAGTAACCAAGGAAACACCATTATTTCTGCAGTTCTATAGGCGCCAACCTACTGAATTAGCTAGGTTTAATAGATTTTCTTGGAGTTTTGTTCACAAGTGAGGGAAGGATGGAATGTGAGATTGAGAGGCGGACTGGTGCAGCGGCAGCAGTAATGCGGGACCGGTCTATTGTGGTGAAGAAGGAGCTGAGCCGAAAGGCAAAGCTCTCCATTTACCAGTCAATCTACGTTCCTACTCTAACCTATGGTCATGATCTTTGGTTCATGACCGAAAGGACAAGATCTCGGATACAACTGGCTGAAATGAGTTTCCTTCGCAGGGTGGCAGGGGGCACCCTTATGGATAGGGTGAGGAGCTCTGTCACACGGGAGGAGCTCAGAGTGAAGAGAAGTCAGCTGAGTTGGCTCAGGCATCTGTTTCGGATGCCTCCTGGACGCCTACCTAGGGAGGTGTTCCAGGCTTGTCCCACCGGGAGGAGATCTCGGGAAAGACCTAGGACATGCTGGAGGGACTATGTCTCTTGGCTGGCCTGGAAACACCTTGGGATCCCCCCGGAGGAGCTGGAGGAGGTGTCTAGGGAGAGGGAAGTCTGGGGTTCTCTGCTAACACTGCTGCCCCCGCGACCCGGCCCTAGAAAATGGATACAATTGAATGAATGAATGAATAATAGATTTTCATTCAGTATATGAATAATGTTTTAGTTTTGGAAAAATTTCTTACATTAATATTTAGTAAATATACTGTAAGTTAAAATCTCACCTGTGTTTCCGGTTGAAACCTAAAGTTAGTTAGTTAGTTAACTTTATTTGTCCCCCTAGCGAAATTTCATTTGCAGCATTCACTTACAGAGACCTCTGACATTTCACATTTGGCATATATATATAATTATGTAAATCCTTTAAAAACATGGAACCCCTACTTTAAATAAATATCTAGTCTACTAGCCATCAACGGAGGGAGGAGGAATTAAAAAACTTAATTGCTTGGGGTATAAATGATCATTTTTTTCATATTTCTTACACACCTGGAACACAATATGGACGTCCTGATGGTAACAATTGGAAGTTGTTTGATAAAGGATGTCTCTCATCAATGACAATCATGATAGCCTTATTTAATACTCTTTCTTTGTATATATTATCAATGCTCTTTAGTTTTATTCCCAACAACTTACTGGCTGTTGTTACCACCTTCCCCGGTGGCCTCTTCTGGGCCTCAGAAGCATTTCCATACCAACAGATTACACAAAATGTTGCAATACTTTCAATAAAAGCACTATAAAACATGATCAACAATGTGTTGTCAACATTAAAAGACAATAATTGCTTTAAGAAGTACATTCTCTGTTGAAGCTTTTTCCTTACACAGTCCATACATCCCACTTCTAAAGTGATTTTAAGATCTTAAAATGTATTGAATTTCACTCTCTAATTCCTGTATATACTCTGTTATCTCAAAGACACAATACATTGCAATAAAATAAAATTTAATGCACAATTACATGTATTTTAGCTTAGCATAGAACAAAAAATAAGCGATTGCTCCATCACATTTGTGCATGGACCGAACATGGCCTTAAAGGATAACTTGACTCATTTTGAAATGATTAGATGTGTTTTTGATGAGAATCTAAGGTTAAATGCAAATTTTCCACTTTGCGTTGAACTTTTCACATGCAGACTGATAGTGTGGGGTTCGGTTTAATGATAAAATCAAATGGGATGGGATAAATTACACGTATCCTCAATGGCTTAAATCCTGTTGACACTAATCGATACAACATGCGGATGATAATTCTGCAATCCACCAAGCAAAATTTCAAAATACCCCTTAAGAATTAAAAGATAATGTAATAGCATTACAATCGAGATCTTTGGCAATGTGTCCTCTAAAAGTAATTCATCCATGTCAGCACAGCAACATCAATCAACGCAGCTGAGAAAGGCATCGTTTACAAGTCGACTTCATCTTCTACTGGTCGCAGCTCTGCAGTCTGTCATGCGTGGACTCTGTGGACTCTGAACTATCAAGAGGGAAAAACTCCAGACTGGAGCTCTGCCATACCTGAAGCTCTCGCCACATGAACCTTGTTCATCCTGATTACTTACAGAAGGAGAACAAGGAAGGAGGGAATACAAGCGCATGTAATGATTACTGATGATGATGATGAGTGAGAGAAGCACTGCCGTTCCTTCATCTTGGTTTTCGGTTCAAATATCTAAACAAGATAAAGTCAACTTGAAGTCAGCACAAAATCAAAATGTACTCTTCTAATAGTAATGCTTGTTATAAATGATGTATCTGTGCATGTTGATGGTGATTCCGGTGGCCAGTAATCCTCCACAACTGAATGCGACCATGTGCGACTCGGTTTGTACATGTAATAGGCTGTTCACATCGAATGCACCTTGTGCGACTAAATTGCGATATTCGTGCGTAATTAGCAGCTTGAACATTTTGAGTTTACTCGTGAAATAAATTTTCAAACAGATGCAAAATTACACCAGTTTCATTGCAGAATGGCTGACATGACTTTTGTTGACCGGGTAGTTGTGCTTTATGTGACATGGAAGGCTGATAAACGACGTGGACTCGTTTGGCGCCATTTTTAGGTCCATCAAATCCTTCGGAGGCACGAATGTCCGCCAAAGTTCCAGTTTTTCAAGTCGAGCGATTCGCATGAATCACACGTTAAGCGAATCAAATGCCTGAAATGATCAATAATTTTTATTCGAATTTGGTAAATCACTTGCGGTGAACGCTTCATCCACGTCTGGTGTGAACGTGTAGCAGAGGCAAGCTAGTGAAGTGCTGTGCAGGTAAACCATGGCACCAAATCCCACCCTTAAACCCAACCATCATTGGGGATGAACAAATCATACTAAATTGTAGGGATGAGATCGTACAAATTTATGCGAATTAGCCACTAGTGCCAGTTAGTGAACTGCTGTGCAGGTAAACCTCACTCCTCTGACCCCTAAAGGTGCTTTAGCGACAGATGTTAGAGGCAATGGTCTTTAGCCTCCTTGTTAGAGCAACTGACTCCCATGCAGAAAGTCGCCAGTTCGATTCCAGCTCAGAGTGGGTTGGGTGGTGTAGGACCGGCAAGGTTACAATGGTGCCGTGACCCGGATGGGAGTGAGGTGTAATGGAGGCCAGCTAGTGAAGTGCTGTGCAGGTAAACAGCTTCTTCTGACCATTTGTGATCATTTATGAGATTTGCTTGTTTTGTTGTTTCTGGAGTGTCAGAGCACCACGAAAAGGCTCAGCCCTCGTATGGAAATCAGCAGATCATGTACACTAAAACAATGTGTCTTTGCTCACACTTAAGACACATTTGACAATATCTGGGGACACCATCATTACAAAAAGTGCCAAGTGCATTTCTTTAGCATATATTCTTTAGTTTTTCTCAGATGATTATTGTGTTTTTAAATGAATTTATTAAACCACGTTATACCCAGTAAACAATCACAGAACAAGAAGGTTGTGATGAATTTTCACAGACTAACATGAACGTCTACCATGTAAATGCTATAGGGAGGAAGACATTTCATGTACTCGCTATTGTGAAAGTATTTCCCATCACTTTACAATGCTTGGCAGGATGTTAAATCCAAAATTGGATTAAAGTAAAGGACATAAAAGCTTTCAGTGTGATTTATTGGGATATGCGGCTCTGGCTCTACAGAAGGATTGAAGACAATAACAATGTGTGATGCATGGACTGCTGCAGGAGTGATTTCCTCTGCTCTCCTCCCGGACTGACACTGTCGCTGCACTTCACTGACCTCATGCTCTCCACACCAGCAGCCACTGGCACACGCAGCGCTTCAGGTGATCTGCTTAACCACACACGCCAGTCTCTTCTCTTTTCTTTAATCCTGCTGATGTGAATGGGGAAAGTCACTTTGTCTTAACGGATAAGTTGAAATAGTGTAGTCATAAAATAAGTGAAGTTTTTTTGAATTTGCTTAAACAGTTGGACATAAAACTTTGGCTCATCCAATGGTTAAAAACATTTGAGTTCTTTTTGTTGCCACTAGGTGCCACTCTGAAGAATGCTTCAACCAAACCCAACCATCAGGTTACATTTTTGAATTGCATTTATAACCCATCTTTAAGCCTGTGGTTGGGTTTGTGCAAAATGTAACCAAATTTGTGTTGAAATAACCCAAAACTTTATTGCAGGAAATACATGGTTAACCTTTTAAAGGGGTATTTCACCCAAATTGTGTCATCAGTTAATCACTTGCTCCAAGCTTTTTTCTTAATCTGTTGAGCATATAACGTGATATTTTAAAGCATGTCGGTAGCCACCTTTCTACTATGGAAGTCAGAGGCTGTTTCTCAATTCCAACAACGCTGAACTCATGGTCTTGTGGAGACCGGGCTTGCCAAGTTACCTCAGAAGAACGAACTTGGGAGACTGCGAGAACAGAGAATGCGTCCTGTTAGAAATGACATGCTGAGTTCTTCCTGATGGTCACATGACCTTCACACGTTATTAACGGAAAATTATTTCAACATTACATCATTAATACAACGATTTATTGTTTGTTCCCCTTTTAACAATATAGCTATACTATGCATAAAACCTTACAAATATACATTGCATAATACAAATAAAACCGATTTTAATATAAATTTCAGACAATAAACACCCTTAATGCGTTTATGCCTTTATAAAGATTTTTATGGTAATGTTTACTTTCTCCGTCTCATTTAGGGAAACTCCTGAGACAAATAAGTTCCATCTCTGAACTTTAATTATAAATCTATATAAAAATGCTGCGCTTCCTACCTCCTTGATTTAGCTAGGACTTCTCGAGCGAATTTTGTACTCAAGTCTGCATTGGTGTATCCTCGATATCAGGAACACATCCGGCAACTTTGACGCATCCTCCCTTCTTGAGTTTTGGAACTGAACTTTGGCAGTTGATGATGATGTTACATAAGAACATGAGGACGCAAGTTCACCGAAGAACGCATGTTGAGAAACAGCCAATGGCAGCCATTTACTTGGTTTCCAGCATTCTTCATAATATAAACTTGTGTGTTCAACACAAGAAGGAAACTTGCATATAGGAACTGTGATGACTACATATCAATTTCTGGGTGAACTATCACTTTAAGTTGGAGTTTGCTTACATCATATGCAGTGCATATGCATATTTTCCTTCATCTGGGTATTTGCCTTCATCCTGGTCACTGCGAAGTCCCCGTACCCAAAACAGGAAGTAAGTACCAAAATCTTAGCTAAATATCACTTTCGCTCACCCCTGTGTGCTGGACGTTTGTCTGTTCATGTTGCACATAAACATGGAGTCTCATTATTCGTCGTCTGCTAAAATAAAAAACCAGATAGTTAATTTAGAGTGTTGAAATGCTCGGAGAGATATTTTTATTTTATTAGGCTTTTAGACCTGTTACGGCTATGTATTTGTGGCTGACAATTAACTGTAAACAAATAATTGTGATGGATGGTTTAATTGTCATTTATGTTAAGTGTACTTGTTGATGTATATTTACTTAAAAACATAATTAAATAAGCTCATTCATTTAGAAAAAAAATGCAATCGGAATTTTGATTAACAAGCAAAAGAGATGTACCAAATATGCTATTTTTATTTTAACTGCTGTGTTGCTGCTAATGTAGCTTATGCAAATGATTTTATGTATTTGGAGTTGTATTTTGTATTTTAGTTTTATATCATAATTGATTTGCATTTGTTCCAAATTTTAACAAATAATTTACCCAAAAGTGTTTTAAAATTAGAAATAGTTTTTCTTATGTAAAATGTATATATTGAATTTAAAATTTTATTAAAGAATGCCAATAATTGTAGCCAATGTCTATTGGAGACAACATTGGCCCAATATTTTCAGTTGTTTCATTTTTAATGAAAGGCTTGATTTCAGATTATCCATTGTAGTGCAAAATTCAAACTACAGGTTAAATAATAAAAAAGTATAGATTATAAATAGATAATACTAATTCTTGGCTATTTATTTATTTATTTATGTGTTGTACATTGTGTAGTTTTGTATTATTATTTTTTAACAATATCCTTACCCTTATTTAGCTGCCTTTATTTTGAAAATTCTGCAATGTGTGAGCTTTTTTGGTCACATTTCTCACTTCATATACAAAAGGTTTGTTGGTGATTTTTGTTTCCCTGCAAATGCAAAAAGGTTCTCCTCGACCTCCCTCAGTTTGTTGTACACAACTCAAACGTAGGTACTTGCGCACACAATAACATCTATATCGTCACCACTCTTCTACACAAACTGTGCGTGTACAAACCTGTTGTCTTCCGGCGTTTAAACAAATGCATTTATATGAAAAACATGGAGTTTTGTACACATGGATAGCAAACAGTTTATCATTCCAGATAAGAACGGCGCACTTGGATTAAGGAATAGATTTGGTTTAATTTCAGGAAGGCCTCCAGCCTCTCACATCTGCCTCCTCACCTTCCTCTCAGGGAGTCAGCCAAGAACACATCCGTCAGTCAGATCCGCAGACCTCCAAACACACGCAAGTGACCCGGGACAGCCGCGAGCGCTGGAGCATCCGTCTGGGACACAGATATACAGAGGTCAGTGGGTCTCAATGTCTGTATTCACATATAGGATGAGGATCTCACTCATTGTCAGCCATGTTGCGGTTTATATTTGTTTTGGTTATATGACAAGGTACAAAACAACCTTAGTCCATGTGTTTTTAAAACTTATACAGTATAAGTATAATCAAAATACCATAATAAACGCATTTTATAAACACATGGACTTTATCCATGTACAGTACTGTACACCTAGTGTAGGAGATCTCCAAAACAAAATTAAGAACTTGTACATAAGTATAATAGTATACTGTACATAGATAAAGTGTATTGATTTGGGTAGGAAAGAAACCAACTTATTGATATGTCAAAACAAAAGCTACAAGATCTTTCAGGATTTTTTGGGCGATTTCAAGACTGTGTGAAATAAAAATGTACAATGTTTATATTTCTAGTGCACATTTTTATTTATTAGCTGCATTTAGTCTATGCAGGTCCAAAACATCCATGGATTTTTTGTGTGTTTGGTTTGGTAATCAAAGTCTAACAATTTGCTTAGTAGTGGCTATTCACATCAACTTGCTTCATCCACAATATTCTTAACCACACCACTCTTTTTTCTCTGTGTTTTTTATTTATTTATTTATTTATTTATTTATTTATTTATTTATTTATTTATTTATTTATTTATTTGTTCTTGAATGAAAATATACAACCACACTTAGATCGATATAAGAGAGATACAAGAGAGGGAAAATACAAGCTACATTATCTGCAGAAAGAAAAAAAGACAACAAAACAAAGAAAGTTCTTCATATAATACCAAAAATCGGACACATACATAAAGATTTGAGCAGTGAGTCAACTTCAATCAGAAAATGTTGAAAAGTATAGCATGCATTTTTGTTTATGTATAAAAAAAAATCCAAACAAGATAAGAAAGTTGAAGATAAATTCTTTTCTGAGTAATAACAAATAATTTCTTTTAAACTAAAAGATTGTGAAAAGGTGATGGAGGGGGGGGGGGGGGGGGGGGTTTAAATAATGATACAAGTTGAACCAAAATTTCTGAAATTCAACCAAATTCACACATACTAAATAGATGTATTAAAGTTTCATCATCCGTAACCACACCCCTTTCATCGTTAGTTTGATACGAGGGAATGATGCACAAAAAGAAAGCTCCACCCCTACTTAATATTCATATCCAATTGATAGTACATCAACATACTGGAATACAATTCTCAGCAACTTCCGGTTTGCTCAGATTTTATATCTTACATCTTTCGCCACAGTTCCTATGAGATCATTTGTGCCTTTCACATGGAAGTTTTCACCTTCGAAAGTCACTTCGGAGTGAAAATGGCTGTGATATTTGCATTTGAATTGCATTTGTATTACACACTGTTTCATTCGGAAGGGTTCAACAAATGGTACTGATAAGTGCTCATAGTGTGTTGTAATACATGTGTAAGACTAAACAGTGGCAATGAATGGCTATTTTTTAAATTTCAAATTAATAGAGGAAAATATATTCTATACGTCATGACTTAAAGTGGTGTAGTAGGATTACTACTAGTGGTTAAACTAGGTATTGCAGTCCAAATTCAAATTAAAGTTTGTTTTTTTCTCTCCGGCCCCTCCGATCATGACAGGACACACATGCAGATTGCCAGATTGATTTCACAAATGGGAGCGAGCATGCCTTATGATCAAGCCTTACAATGTACACTGCTAAGCTAATATTTAAAGGTGCTATATGTAAATTTTTGACTTTTCTAAAGCATAAAAATACCATAATATGTTTGCAGATATACAGTATAAGAAACATGCTAAGTCAACATTCTTGTTTATCTGAAAAACAATGCTGAAGTCAGATATTCTGCTTTAAAAATGTGTTTTCCGTGCCGAAACGCTGTCATTGTTTTGGTCCCTTTAACCCGCCCACTGCCACTTTAGCCAATTATATTTCAGCACCCCGAGTTGACTTGGTGGAAATTTCATTAATTCATTCAGAAAGGCTCTAAAAAGCATGCATCCGAGCCGAAATGCGACCTCCAGTGAACAGTAACAGACTCCGAAATGAGACGCAGATGCAATTCCACATGAGGTTATTAATTAGCAAATGATATAAATATCACGAGCGTAAACATTAGGTGATCAGGTTACATTGTAACTGCGTGTCCTAACAACATGCTTCGTGACGAGATACACAGTGATGAGCAATTTGGCTGTTTGCACCAGACGAAACACAATAGAAATTTAGATACAGCCATTCAGAAGCACAGAATATGCACTCACGAAATGGTAAGGTTTATAATCTATTTAATACACATTAACCCTTTTTAACATTATTAAATGTACATGATAATTCACTCATATGTGTTGGTTTTGAGTTCTAAAGTTCAATTTAAAATGGTTTATTTTGTTTTCAATATCTGAGGTGAACTATCTGCTGCTGCTTTCAGTAGTATGGCAATAAATGGCATGTAAAATGGCATTCAAACTCACATTATTAGCATTTAACACTGAATAAAGCACATGAGGTGTACCTGAGGTGATCACTGTTAGTTTTCTATTGTTCACCTGTGAGAAATAGAAGCAGATTGTAATATATCAGGTCGAGGTGTTGGTTAGAACAAAAACTTTTTCATGACTGAAATTAAATATGCTGGGTTTTCCACCAAGGCAAATCAGGGTGCCAAAATATACTTGGGTAAACTGACAGTGGGCAGATTAAAAGAGATCAAAACAAAGACAGAGATTCTGACATCTTCAAAGGAGAATAACTGACCTTAGCATGTTCCCTTATTGGGCTCTATTTTAACGATCTAGGTGCAAAGTCTGAAGCGCAGGGTGCAAAAGCATTAAGGGCGTGTTCGAATCCACTTTTTTCCTATTTTAAGGACGGAAAAATATGCTCTCCACAACGGCGCATGGTCTAACAGGAGTTATAGGTGTGTTTTGAGAATAAACCAATCAGAGTCTCATCTCCCATTCCCTTTAAGAGTCAGTTGCGTCGCACCATGGTGCATTTGCTATTTACACGGCGGACTTTGTAAGTGTAACAACTGAACGCTTCACTAGCGAGAAAACAGTTAAACAGACCATCTGCAAGGCAAGGATTAAGAAAGAGTCTCCTCCATTTGGCCTTTACTTTCACTTTCACTTTCTCTCTTTCGTGGATAAGGAAACGTGTTGGACGCACTCACTGAAGACATCTATTAGCCTACATAATTAATTTTGTTTCTTAAGCACAAAGATTTGTTTTAAAACTATTTCTAAATTCAGTTCTAAATTCAGCAAACGAATAAATGAATAATAGTAACAAAGTGTGGTCCAAAAACTGAGTTATATCCAAACACATGTCCTGTGGCCCATATGGTCCAAAACCTGACAGGTGGAGAAATCTAAGCTTGTTTTTAGTAAAACAAATATAAATATGCATATAATAAATAATACTGCTAATAATAATAACATTATACAAAAGCCAGTTGTCATGAATAAACTGAAAAAAGCCCCCCGAGCTGAAGAAGGCATGGAGGCAGTGGTTTTTATATTTATGCAGAAAATAATAATTTTTGTAATATTTTAATCCTTTAATTATTTTTCATTTGTAAAGATATTTCTGTATTGCTCTACATTCTGCCTGTTTTAAGCAATGTGTAAGCGAGGCGCACAACTGACGCACTCTGCATTGGACTTTAGACCTCCTCTCAGCTGGTCTATTGAACAGTCTATTTTATTTCCTCAAAAAAGCAACGTGCCAACAATGCGCCTTAACACACCTCTATTTCAGACCAGAACACCCATGAGTCCACAAAGTGGTGCAAATGGATTTGCTATTTAAACAACGAGGCGGAAGACAGGAAAATCAAGGTTGCTTTAGTCTGAAAATAGCAACATGTCTTGGAAACACATCTTGCACCTTATTGCGCCGGGTGTATGATAGGGCCCATCATGTTTTCAAAATTTCTGTAGACTTATTATGGTATTTTTATGCTTTAGAAGAGTCAAAAACTTAACAACAGCACCTTTGAAACAGATAGATTTGCATTATTTAAATTTGTTACAAACCTTTGTGCTGGAAATAAAACTTTTCAGGCAGTTCAGAATCACTTCTTTGGGAACCAAGAACTACATTTATTGTGCGCTTTATTCTTTGGAAGACCATTTAAATTGAGGTACATTAAAACAGGTACATTACACACCTAATCAAGGGATAATTCACAGAAAAATGAAAAAGTCCTCACCATATGACCACTGATCTAGGCTATCTTTGCAGCAACAACAAAAAAACAGCATTCCCTATGTTTTTGTGTCTGTCTGAATTTATATTGAGTGTCTGTTGAAACACTGACAGCAATGCGCTGTGATTTGGCCACAAAATGATCCCCTTCACTTGCCATGCTGAAACAAAGAAACTTCACTCACACACACACACACACACACACACACACACACACACACACACACACACACACACACACACACACACACACACACACACACACACACACACACACACACACACACACACACACACACACACATATACACACACACATACCGACACGTGAGGAAACATGATGTCAACAAAAGATTTACATACTAAGGCCGTACTCACACTATGTACAGTTGCCTTGAATCGGGCAAAAGCACGCTTGTTCCCCCTCTTGTCTCCCCCGACGGCCCGCACTCACATTACATTCGGGCCTGGGCGCGATTCCGTCATCGATGCCGCGCTGCTCAGTAAGCGCTCTCGCTCAGCACAGTGTATATTTCTTTAGTTATATCGTTTAAGTCGTTGGATATGCGGTGACACGCAGTCTAATATTTCGCCGAACAGATCAGCCACTTTTGATGCTCATAAACAATCATAAAGTCCTCGTGCTGCAGGAATTAGGAAGTTTGCTGTCGTGCAGTGAGGGATTTGCATTTTTAATAATCTACGACAGTTTGCGTTCATTAAACAGTACGAATGATTAATTAATCCATATGAAACAGTCCCTTAAAAGTCACGTCTCGCTTTCAGTTTCGGGCTCAAGCACGCTTGCACTCACACTGTAAGCGTACCGCGCCTGAGCCCAAGTGAACCGCGCTCTGGCCCACCTCTTCCAACCGGGCCAGGGCCACCCAAGTGTACCGTGCCTGAGCCCGATTCAGAGCACTCACACTTCTCAAACGATCCGGGAAACGGGCCTGGGCACGGTTCGGATAGCATAGTGTGAGGGCTTACTCGTTAATAACGAACCAATATTAAAAATGTATATTTTGAACCGTGGATCACAGGGCGCACCAAACCGTGGGAGGACAACAGGACAATACAGGGTTTTTTTTAACCGAGATCTGTTGCATCCCTAATACACTCAAACTCAAGAGGATCTGAACTTTTATGAATTTATTTATTTAGTTGAACACAAAACCAGATGGTTGAAAAAAAAAAAAGCAGCCATTGACATCCATAGTAGCAACATAAAACAACATCCTTCACAATCAGTACATCTTCCATTGTGTTCAACAGAAGAAATAAACAGGTTTGGAAAAAGTGGAGGATAAGTAAATCATACAGTATATAGCAGACTTTTCATTTTCTGGTGAACTATCCCTTTAAGCTTTATTTCTCTTAGGGCTCTTTTTATATAATAAAAGATCATCATTCTTAATGATTGAATTAGATTAATCTTCTCTGTGCCACGAAATTCAGAACAATTTTAAAATTCAGTTTTCCTTCAAAGCCTTTAGCACTATAACTGGAGTGGAAAATGATGTTGTTGAGTATGCTAATGTCCTGTGACTTTTGCTCAGGAAAATCCAATCATTCGTTTCAGCAAGAGCAAATGTGTCATATTAAAATAAATAGCAAAACCTCTATGAGCGGAGTCGTGGAAGTTGTTGTGGAACATGTTTAATGCCACATTGTGGTTTGTTGCATTAGTGGAAGGAGGTTTTGTGTTACAGTTTGCAGGACCGCTGGCAACCGTGATGGAAAAATACAGTTTGCTTTAATGTAGATTGGAAGTTGATTGTTCCTCTTTTTTTAAGCTGTGTTTTATACCAGTCTAAATGTTTCAGAGAAGCATTGTTTTCCTCAATTCATACCTATATGTCTGAGAGCAGATATATACGTTTCCTGTGAGACTTTTTCCACATCCTCTGAGAAGGTTCAGTTCACATGTCAGTCAGTGTCAAATTTCAGAGCTTATGCAATAGTACTTAACTGTATTTACTCTGTGTCTTCCTGCTTGTTCTGAGTGCATGTGATGCTGTGTTTGGAGACATTTGAACATGTTTTCTTTTCTTTCTCTCTCTGCCATCCTGTTTAGATAGCACTGAATTCCCTGTTCGTTCATTCATCTTTAGTTTAGAGAAATAATCACACCTTTAGAGCCACAAAATCCACACCTGCAATTCTCTGTTGGTCTTTAGGGCCATTTTAAATATAGTAGGAAAGGCTTTTATTCATTAATGAATTATTTTTTAAAAAATGTACTTATTTATTTGGTATTTAGTATATATATATCGGCAACTTCAATAGTCACATCGCAGAATATACAATGTTGAGTTGGGATTACAGTTGATTATAACCAATGCAGCAGTTGGCGTTTCTCTGTGGAGTTTGCATGTTCTCCCCTTGTTTGCGTGTTTTTTTTTTCGGGTGCTCCGGTTTCCCCCACAGTCCAAACACATGCGCTATAGGTGAATTGAATAAACTAAATTGGCCGTAATGTATGTGTGTGAATGAGTGTGTTTGAGTGTTTCCCAGTGCTGGGTTACAGCTGGAAGTGCATCCACTGTGTAAAACATATGCTGGATAAATTAGGGGTTCATTACGCAGTGATGAATAAAGGAACTAAGCTGAGGGAAAATGAATGAATAAATAACCAATGACGAGTTTAGTCATAACAGAGTAAAAGATTATCATCTGCATGCATTTTTAATGACATGGTTCCCCCAAAAATGTAACTTTACTCACCATTTTCATTTCACCCTTCACTTGTTTCAAACATTTACGAGTTTCTTTTTTGTGTTGAACACACAAAAAAAGATATTTTGATAACTTATAAATGTTTGAAACCAGTGAAGTAAATCTTCATTTTTGGGTGAACTGTCCCTTAAAGTAGGGCCCGCGGGGCAAAGTTGGCCCATTGTGACCTTCGATTTGGCCCACCATCCCATCTGAAAATCTACCTTGTTAAAAACCAAAGAATTGTGAACATTGTGAACCAAAGAAAAGTGGCATTTAAAAAAAAAAAAAGTTATTTTATTTACCAGATAATAACCTTTTCATTATTTATAAAATTAAATGTCTGAACTTAATTATAAGAGCCTGATAGAAAATGCTCATTTACAAAAAAAGAAGTCTGATGGATTTAGAAGGTTTTGCATCTAAACTTTTCATAAAATCACCCCAATTAATCTGAAATTAAGAATTCTTTCCTATTAAATCTGTTTATGTCATCTGGTGAATTTTATTTATTTATTTTAATTTAATACAACATCAACAAAGACTAAAATCTAAATGGGGTAAAAACTTCATCCATTAATATTTTACATTAAACAAATATTTTATACGTATGAATAATTTCAAAAATAATTTTTTTCCTCCAAAAACAGAACATTTAAAATCTAATTAATTATTAATTGAATATAATAAAACCAATTTTTTATATTAAATGATCACATATTACCATCATTCATTTTCCTTCGGCTTAGTTTCTGATTTATCAGGGGTCACCACAGTGGAACGAACCGCCAACTATTCCATGTTTTACTCAGCGGATGCCATTCCAGCCACATCCCAGCACTGAAAAAAACATATTACTATTACTACCATGTAGATAAATATCATATATATGTAAAGTATCATTAATAATATTTTTAAATGGATTATATTCATTTATTTTCCTTCGGCTTAGTCCCTTTATTCATCAGGGGTCGCCACATCGAAATGAACCGCCAATTTATCCAGCAAATGTTTTACACAGCGGATGCCCTTCCAGCTGCAACCCAGTACTGGAAAATAAAAGGGTTATATATGTATTGTAAATCACTAAATAAAATGTTTAAAATCGTGTTTTTCTTGTTTTTAGCCATTTACCATTTAAAGAAGTGCCCTTTGAGCTTCCAGAGTTTTATTATCATCACATAAAAACATGTCCTCTAAACATTCAAGCCTTAACTCTCACCCCTGTTTATGTTCACACATGCGTTTCATGCAACACCTCTGTGAGTTTCCCCATAAAGCTTCCTAGATTGAAAACTTGTGAAAGTGAGTTGATCTGCTTTTAAAATGAACGCCGCGGCCTCATGTTGAGAGCAGTGGCAGTCAGTCAGAATCAATCAGCAGATGCTGAGCAGGGCAGGAGTTTAGTAATCGCTCTCTTCCGTCCTACAATTCCTCTACTGTTTGTCTCACCCAGAGGAGCGCTGGCATCTGTAGCCCGTATGAAGCACTACAAAGGGGCAGAACAATCTCTGCTGCGTTTAATAGCCTCCCCCTCACAGGAGCCAAGTGTTTCTGTTCCTCTGTTTACGCTTTATGAATCCGCTGATGAGAGTCGGTGGTGATTTATGTCTTGAGTGGGACTCTGTTGGCTGTCAGGATGTGGTGCAGGAGGACAGCAGGCATCTGCGGGCGCTTGGAGTTTTGTCGTTTTGAACATCAAAGCAGGACGTGGTCTGAGCTATTAACTGTAAATCTGTGGATATGCTGGGATATTTGGTCCAGTGTGTTTGGACATTTGCTCAGTGTCCTGAGAATGAAAAAGCATGTATGAAAGTTTAAATGTTGTCTGATTCCCAAAATAACTCTTATGAACTCATTGTTAACATTCGTATGTGCTCACCTGCCCATTGTTATTTCACAAATTTCTGTCAAGATTATTCACCAAATTGTTTTTAATCTGATGTTACACTGTAAAAAAAAAATTCTTGCTGCTTTAAATTTTTTTGTTGAATCAAAGTAACTTTTCTAGTCATGTCAACTTACTCAAACTGACTAAAAATATAAAGTTGAACTTTGTATAACTTAGTTTAGTTGAAACTTGATTAACTTAATAAAATAAGTTAAAGCAATATAAAATTATTTGTTGTCTTGAGCCTTTATCATTCCGTCTTTTACAGTGTACGTTTCTCAAATACTATATTAAGATTCCTCAACCAAAGACTCTGTGATTCTCTGTAGTGAGTGAAAAATCAAGTCTTCTGATTGATCATTAATAAATATAGAGCTTCAAAAAAAGTCAGTCTGTTAAATCATTTTAATCATGATATATTATCTTCAATAATGTCAATATGGTTTTCATATACAGTATTAATTATACAATTCAATATATCAGAAGTATATACAGAAAATCCAGTGCACTGACCATGTATTGTGTCACTAATTATGTCACACATCCTTGATTTCCAGTGTGCTTTTCTAGAAGACAGGGAAACAGAAAAAATGCTATGTTGTTTGTTTTATTAGACTGCACTGAACAGCATTATAACCCTAAAATGTATTTAGTATGATAAAACATCAGTGCTTCTTCCACATGTGATCACGACCGAAAGACCAAAACGCAGCGGATTGTATTATAATAAAAGCGCCACTGTTTTTGTGCTGCATCATGTTAGTCTCTCATGAGCAATTTCTTCAGTGGTATTATTTCACTTTGACTGCTTTCAGCCTTAAGGCTGGTACACCAAGTACACCAACTCTGTTGTCGCTTCGCATCGGCTCACATCTGGTACAGTCTGGACCAAAAAGCTGCCCGTGAACATACCAAACAGACAAAAAAACGACTGAAACAAGAGAGCATGTACCTGTGTGCGAGGATGTGTCTTTCCGTACCCGCAGAGGGCAGTATCTGTTTTCTCATTCACAACAGGAGACCAGGGGCCTGTTTCAGTAAGGAGGTTCAACCAACTCTGAGTTTAAACTTAAACTCTGAGTGGATTTACCGAGAGATTAAAAACTCAAGAGTTTTCGGTTTCAGAAGAGCTGATCTGAGTTAGATTAGATTAGATTAGATTCAACTTTATTGTCATTACACATGTACAAGTACAAGGAAACGAAATGCAGTTTAGGTCTAACCAGGAGTGCAATAGCAGCAAGTGCAGGATACAGGTATAAGTTATAAAGTGCAGTTATAGAAAAACTATGGTGATATTTACAAATGGATGTACTATGAACATTATATACAGGTTGTGTTAGCTATGAACAGAGATTTACAATAGATGGATATATGTACAGGTTGCTATTAATAATCAGAAGTGTGCAGATATATAAACATGTGCATGTGAAGTGTGCAGATATATAAACATAATTACAAATGTATATGTACAGTGGGTGTGTACATAATTACAAATGTACATGGGTATGTACAGTTAGAATAAATGAATCAGTGCAATGAATATGTGCAATTTTTAAATGTGCAAATGTTAAATAGTGCAGTGATTATGAGGAGTCTGAGTTATGAGGATAGTGGGGGTGTATCAGGGGGGCAAAGAGTCAGTGGGGGGCAGAGTTCAAAAGGGAGACAGCTCTGGGAAAAAAGCTGTTCCTTAGTCTGCTGGTTTTTGTCCGGGGGAGCCTGAAGCGCCTGCCAGAAGGCAGGAGAGAAAACAGTCTGTGAGCAGGGTGAGAGGAATCTTTAAGAATACTGCGTGCTCGGCGCAGACAGTGTTTCCTCTGGATGTCCTCTATGGTTGGCAGTGTGGTCCCTGTGATGCGTTGGGCAGTTTTCACCACCCGCTGCAGTGCCTTACGCTCCGCAACAGAGCAGCTTCCATACCAGACTGTGACACAGTTCGTCAGGATGCTTTCTATTGTGCAGCGGTAGAAGTTCACCAAGACGGCTGATGACAGCTGGTTCTTCTTAAGTTGCCTTAAGAAAAATAGGCGCTGGTGAGCCTTCTTGACCAGGCTGGAGGTGTTGGTGGTCCAGGAAAAGTCCTTTGAGATGTGGGTCCCCAGGAACTTGAAGGATGAGACGGGCTCGACGGCCATCCCATTGATGTGGATGGGATCATGTGAGCCTGTTCGTCCCTTCCTGAAGTCCACAATGAGCTCCTTGGTCTTGTCGGTGTTAAGGAGCAGATTATTGTCGGTGCACCAGGTGGCCAGATGCTGTATCTCCTCCCTGTAGGCAGTCTCATCATCGTTGCTGATTAGACCAATCACTGTGGTGTCATCTGCAAATTTGATGATGGTGTTAGAACTGTTCACAGGCCTACAGTCAATGGTAAAAAGGGAGTAGAGGAAGGGGCTCAGCACACAGCCCTGTGGTACACCAGTGTTGAGTGTGATGGTGGTGGAGCAGATGTGGTCTGATCTCACATTCTGAGGTCTGTTAGTCAGAAAGTCCATAACCCAGTTGCAGAGAGACGTGTCGATATCCAGGTCTCTAAGTTTGATCATTAACTTAGAGGGTATGACAGTGTTAAATGCTGAGCTGAAGTCAACAAACAGCATTCGTGCATAAGTGTTTTTATTGTCCAGGTGTGTGAGTACAGAGTGCAGTGCTATGGAGACTGCATCTTCTGTGCTCCTGTTGCCACGGTAGGCAAACTGATGTGGGTCCAGTGTGGATGGCAGAGAGTCTTTCAGATGTGCCAGGACCAGCCGCTCGAAGCACTTCATGATGATGGGTGTGAGTGCTACAGGGCGGTAGTCATTCAGGCATGTTGGGCTGGAGTGTTTCGGCACTGGCACAATAGAGGTGGTTTTAAAGCATGTTGGCACAGCTGCTAGGTTAAGGGACAGGTTGAAAATGTCTGTGAATACCCCAGTGAGCTGTTCTGCACATGCTTTGAGGACGCGCCCAGGAATACCGTCTGGTCCAGCAGCCTTACGCACATTGATCCGACTCAGTGCGGTGTGGACTTCTGAGGAGGTGAGTGTGATGGGTGAGTGGTCGGTTGAGGAAGTGATCCTGGTGTAGGGTTCTTTATTGTCTCTTTCAAAGCGGGCATAAAAGTCATTAAGCTCGTTCAGGAAGGAGACATTTGTGGCTGTGGGTGTGGACTGGCTGGGTTTGTAGTTGCTGATGGCCTGTATGCCCTGCCACATGCGCTGAGGATCAGAGTTGGAAAAGTGCTCCTCTAGCTTTAGCTTGTAACAGTGCTTGGCCTTTTTGATGCCCCTCTTCAAATTAGCCCTGGAAGTGCTGTAGGCCTGTGCATCCCCTGATCTGAAGGCAGTGTTGCGTGCCTTCAGCAGGAGGCGCACCTCCTTGTTCATCCATGGCTTTTGATTTGGGTATGTGGTGATCTGTTTCTGGGTTGTCACACTGTCAATGGTGGTGTTGATGTATTCCAGAACAGAGGAAGTGTAGCTGTCAATGTCTGTGCTAGAGCCACATGTGGCCTGGGAAGCAAACATACTCCAGTCAGTGTGTTGAAACCTGTCCTGGAGTGTGGAGTCTACCCCCGCTGGCCACACTTTGATGGTCCTCACTGATGGCTTCACACGGTTGATGAGGGGTGAGTATTTGGGGCTGAGGAACAAAGAAAGATGATCTGATTGACCCAGGTGGGGGAGGGGGGTCACAGCGTAGGCTTCAGCCATGTTTGTGTATACATGGTCCAACGTTTTGTTTCCCCGTGTGTGACAGAAAATGTTTTGATGGAATTTGGGGAGCACTGTCTTTAAGTTTGAGTGATTAAAATCCCCCGCAACAATAAAAGCAGCCTCCGGGTGAGCAGTCTGTTGTTTGCTGATGGCTGCATGAAGTTCTTTCATTGCCAATTTAGCATCAGCATCGGGAGGAATATAGGCGGCAGTAATGATAGTTGAGGTGAACTCGCGTGGCAGATAAAAGGGTCTGCATTTGACCATCAGAAATTCCAGGTTAACAGAGCAATGTCTCCCAACAATGACAGAGTTTGTACACCAAGCTTTGTTAATATAAATGCATAATCCTCCGCCTCGGGTCTTACCGGAGTCATCCGCCGTTCTGTCTGCTCGGAATGTGTGATGCTCAGTTAAAGATACAGCGTTGTCTGGTATCCCGCTGTTTAGCCATGTTTCTGTGAAAATCATGACATTACAGTTCCATAATCTTTTGCTGTGGTTGATACGCAGTCGAATCTCATCCATTTTGTTCACCAGGGACCGTACATTGGCGAGAAAGATGCTGGGTAAGGACAGCCGGTGTGGAGTTAGCTTTAGCTTAGCTCTTAGCCCGCCGCGCTTCCCCCGTCTTTGTTTACGGTCGCGCCGCCGCCTTCGAGCACTTCCGCCCGGCTGGGCAGAGCGCTCTGCCTCGGGTGTTCTAGCGATGTCCGGAATGAGTCGTAGATTGCTGATAAAACTGTCCGAAATGCACAAACCAATATCCAAAATCTCCTGTCGGGTGTACGATGTAAAGGCATTACTGTTCTGCACGAACAGACCCGAAATGAGCAGGAAAAACACTGCAAAACTGCAGAAACTGGAGAGACGCTGGGCCTCGCGATGTGTACGCGCCGCCATCTTGGTCACAATTAGGTCACAAATAGGTCAATCAACTTTGAGTAGACCAACTCAGAGTTAACCGCGCACATCGCAACTATAAAAAGACATTATCAATGGAGTGCAGATATTACGAGTCACCATGGCAATATCTAAAAAAAAAAGAGATCAGCATTTCTTTCTCCAGCTGAACTTGATGTGCTCATGCAAAGTTATAGCAAATATGACTATATATTTAAAAAAGCAACACCACTGCATCAGTGAAACAGAGAGAGTTAAGGTGAAAAAACATAGCTGCTCACGTTAATGCGCAAGTTTACATTTAAAGTTTTTAAATATTTAAGTATAATAAAAAAAGTAATGTAATGTGTGACGTTTATTAAATTTTTTACTTGAAAAATTGGGGAATTTGCCGTAATTTTGAAGTTATTTCAGATGTAATTGCGTTAAATGACATAAAATAGGCTACTGCATAGTTTCTACAACAAATTTGACAAAACAAGAATGCGTATAACCTTATCTTAATGTTTAGTGTAAATGTTTAATTTAGGGTTCCCACTTTTACACATGTTGAGCAGTTTTAATAGATTTAAAAGTGCACTTGTGTGTCTGCCTTTATTGTCGATCAAGTGATAGAGCTTGATATGACATTTAGAATGTAAGCAGAACAAAAAAAAATTTTTTAAACGAGTAATAATCCCATTAATCTAGTTACAGTACATGTCCCTGTCGAAGGTCTGTGAATTTAAGCTAATTAATTGTTTAAAAAAAGGACAAGCCAATCTCGTACGTGACTTTGTTCTTTGTGGGACTGAAATGTAGGCAATAGCTATGTTTCCATCCAAAAATGCGAATAAAATTTATGTGCAAAACTGGATTATTGCATAAAAGACGTGCGAATAAAGCAGCGTTTCAATCCAATGAATTAAAGAGAACAAAATCATCACCTCCTGATTAACTGGCGCCAATTATCAACAGTAAAAACAGAATTTACTGTGGCAGGAGAAGCTACGTGAATCTTTTCTTTATTTAATAAATGACTTGCGCCTCAGAAGACAATGCTGACACACAACGAACGTGTGGTGGTGCTTGAAGCCATGAGACGCGGAGAATAGATGCTCTTGACATGCTCCAGACGCTCTGGAATAATATAATTAATAATATAAAAACATTAATACTACAACGGTTAAGGAGTTTTAGAATGACCAAAACAACATTTTCTTCATCAACTTATGATGATCTTATAACAAACATTTTTTAATACGCATACTGGAATTTGTTCAGTAAATGTGTTTCCATCAGAGTTTATGTGCATCTTTTCTTATTGAATAAAAAGTTTATTCTACTCAGTTATGCGCATAGGTTTTTTTATGCCTATTTTCAAAAGTTATGTGCATCATGACGTTTCCATCAACGATTTTATTTGCGCGTATCCAAAATGCACATAAAAAAGGTGGGTGGAAACTTAAGGCTAAGACGAGAAATACCGCTTCGTCTTTAAAAATGGGGAGGAGACCGACAGAAACTCAGAGTTTAGAGAATAAAACCTGCTCCTGACCAGGTTAGGTTCATAGAGTAAGTTACCACGGTAACTGACTCTAAGTTAAAGTTACCTCTCTTTCAGAAACAGGCTTGACTTACCCTGCTTTCTCGAGTTTGACAAACCTGCCATTTTGAAACGGAAAACCCAGAGTTTCTCTCATTTCAGGGTTAAAATACTCTGAGTTTTCAATTAACCCCCTTTCTGAAACGGGGCCCTGAACTTCCAATCCACGCATGTAAAGCGTAAACAAAATAGCATTCAGTACCATTATCACAGTAAGGCCCAATTCTATTTTTGTACCCCTACCCATTCTCCTTGGCCCTTGAAACAGAATGTGAAGGGGAAGGACTTCAAAATTTACCCCTAAGAAATGGGACAGCACTATAACACCTGCACATGTCATAATATGTCATCGCGATCTCTTGCTTCATATGAGATTGACGATCGTGACTGCTGTAGTTATTCCAGTTGTGTTATTTTTTGGTATTTAACTTCAGGAAATCACTGAAGGCAACGGTATCATGTTGTCATAACGATATAATGTGGCAATCAGCTCGTAACTGTACTGCGCATTTACACAGTGGCCATATTCATCTATGTAAACACACGAAAACAACATTAACATTATACCAGACACTGTAAAAGGACCATTCCCAGCCACTAGACTTTTCTGACAGGGTATTCAAGTGTCAGAATGTTGTGTGACTGTTATACAGGAGTTATTATTAGGGATTATAGATAACAAAATTTAGCGGCTTTTACTTTAGCGTTTTTTAATTTTTTTAAGAATGATGGTAAAACATTAATGCCGTTATGAATATATCAAAACATGTGCTTGTTTGTTGTACAAATTCGTAATAATAACAAAAAAATACTAATTTGTGCATCTTCTGACTTCCGGGTGCAGCCATGCTGCCGTTGTGGCAGGTGTATTCTGGGAAATTTTCTTACCCCTTGGTTTCGAGTGTGGTCCTGAAAAATCTCTGTTTGAAGGGGCATCTAGCCCTTCTCCTCAGCCCTACGCCATCAAGCTAAAGAGAATTGGGACACCCCTACCTCTTCACGTGAATGCGCAAAATGAGGAGTAGGGGTAAGGGGAAGGGCTAAAGGGTAGAATTGGGATTGGGCCTAATTGTCACTCACCACTGAAAAAAATTATTCACTACTAAACGTAAGTGGTTGCAAGCAATTTAGATGCGCTGAATTTAAACAAACAAATTGAGTGGGATGTTAGTTAATTTAATTGGTTTAATAATAAATACTTTAGCTCATCCATAAAGATGATTTCTACAAGAGTCCTGTCTGATGTAATAAAGATGACTACTCCCATGATTCCACACTTGGTCACAACGTCATCAAACTACACCTTTGTGTGTTGTGAATATGCACCTTGTACTGGCGAACATTAAATATAGGTATTTTGCCTATTATTTGTTGATTATTTTTTGCAACTGAATGTTCGAGTCCCAGCTGGGCCAGGAGATATTTCTGTGTGGAGTTTGCAAGTTCTCCTTGTGTTCATGTGGGCTTCTTCTGGGTGCTTTTGGTTTCTCCCACAGTTCAAAGATATTCAGTATAGGTGAATTGGGTAAACAAAATTTTCCGTAGTGTATGAATGTGTATGTGAGAATGAGAGAGTGTATGGGTGTTTTCCAGTGCCATAAGGGCATCCGCCACCTAAAATATATGCCAGAGTAATTAATTAATTAATTAATTCATTCCATTGTGGCGACCGCTGATAAATCAGGGATGAAGTCGAAGGAGAGTGAGTGAGTGAGTAATGAAGGAATATTAATCCTATTTAAGTTCAAGCACATACTAACGCACCTGGTTAAATGAGACTGGTCACTGACTAATAAAACTGAAAGAGTGCTTTAGCTTTTCAGGGAATTTATCCCTTTGCGAACAAACCGTTTATTCAGATGGAGGGGTCAGAAACCAGTTTCCATCCTAGTGCTGTGTTTGTGAAATCTCAGAAAACAAAGAAGCTCGTGAAGAGATCTGCGATATCAGCCAACTGAGGATTCGTACATCCTCACTCCAAAACAAAGCCATATGGGCAATATATTCACAGCATCGTTGTTTACATTTCAGGAGTAAAATAAAACTCCAAAGTCTTTGTGGTAGGCTAATAGCTTGGCGGCGTCGGCTGACCTTAATGATGGTATTGTTCGTGTGGTAATCAAGAGCATATAGTCAGCCATCTGGATGATGTATCTCTGAGTCTGAAACTCCTCTCCTCTGTCAGATATTGTGAGGTCTGTTTGTCCAGCCAACAGAACACTTGAGAAGACAATGACTGAAATGGTGGGGATTTTATATGAGCCAACAGCGGGAAAGATCAGTTGAAGTCCTTCCATGATCATCCAACATGGATAATAGGCATCTATTTGTAATGCCAATTCTACAATCCGTTTAGTCACAAACAGATGGAAGTCCTGCACAGGAATCCCAAACCCAGAGAGAAGAAACGTCTGTTTAAAATACAGATAAAGTGGAGGCGCACAATAGGAACAAATGCAGTCTAATCATTGTCTACTTGATCTTTTTTTTTTTCCTATTTATATTCAGTTTTGTTAGGTTTTATGAATAGCTAGAGCAGACAGTGACTTCTCTTCAACTTCTTTTAGGAATGATGGAAATTATGGTTTTTAGAAACAATACAGAAACTATATATTACATTTTATTTCTTAGAATAATATATACAGTAACTATATGAATATTATAAAAACTAGAATACTTATTACAACTTATTAGAATGTAAGTGCAAATATAATATATATATTTTTATATATTTATTTAAACCAAGCATTTGGTTGGAAGTTTGATTCCATGGCACCACCTCAGGCTCCATCAGGTAGTCATTCTGCGGATGCCCAGGCTCCTTTTTCAGCAGATTTTTGTGACAGTTTGTGCCCATCATGAGGTGTTTTGCATTCAAAGTGTTCAATGGAAAATGACGCTGTTGCATCGTTTTTATTTTGCACCTACACTTTCGCAGAGGACAACAGCCAATCACATTACTTTCCCAGGGTTGCGTAAACGTGATTGGCTAGCATCTGCTCTAGGGTATTTGCATGGAGTGATCTAACTGGCATCTCTGTGAGGATTTAAAATTCACTCAAAGTTCATGTGAATCTTTGGCGCTGACATAAGAAAAATAAAATCTTTAAAATTACTTTAAATACACTGGGCAGTTTCATCCAGTGAACCATCTTTGTGTATAAAGCTGCCATGTAGTTCAGGTCAAACCATGTGATCTGCACAATTACTAGTCGACGCCAATAAAAAGCAACAAGGCAAAGCATTAAAGTCGACTAGTCGGTGCAACCCCTTATGTATATATATATATATATATATATATATATATATATATATATTATATATTATATATTATGTATGTATGTATGTATGTATGTGCGCGCGTGTGTGTATATATATGTATATATATTAGTG
The DNA here is from genome assembly GCA_903798195.1 of Danio kyathit. Classification (NCBI taxonomy): domain Eukaryota; kingdom Metazoa; phylum Chordata; class Actinopteri; order Cypriniformes; family Danionidae; genus Danio; species Danio kyathit. Next base: position 37,565,537 of record LR812533.1, read on the forward strand.
CTGGGCCGTTAACGGCGTTAACGTGCTGCGTTAACGCGAGACTCTTATCGCGCGATAAAAAAAAATATCGCCGTTAATCTATTCTCAAAGTTGGGTTGGGAGCTGGGTCTATTCTACGCAAGCTATGATGACTTTCACCTTGATATATTACCGCGGATGTATACCTGACCGGTGAGCCGTCTGCTCTATTGAATCAAATCAGCAGGATGCCTGACTCTAACTGCAGTTTCACTTTTCATTTATTCCTTCGTGACAAACTGGGGTAATATAGATGCAAATAAGGACAGGTGAGAGAGTTATGGAGTTTAATAACGCATGCCAAATGGTAAGAAAAAAAAACTTCCGCATTTCGCGATGTGTGTGTGTGTGTTTGTGTATCTGTGTGTGCAGTCCTTTCTGACAGCCGCGTGTGGACCTTGTCGGAAAATATGGCGAAAGGTCCTAAAGACCTCGGTGTTTACTTCAATAATGCCACTAAAATCTGCATACTCCACATCTTAATTTCATTTCTGTTTAATTCAGTGCTGACTTTAGTCTGATTAAGCTCATCAGAATTCGCTGTTTGGAGCTTATGTAGGCCTACAGTTCAACATTCATGTTTAACTGAATAAACAGTTAGTAAACACAAACACATCTTATTGAACATCATTTATTTTCATCACCAATTATCATAGTAGAACAGTTTCTCAAGCAGTTTGTGATGCATTTTGGAAACATTTTGGAGATGAGACACTGGTCTAATGCGACACCTGGCTTGAGAAACCCGTTCTCAAAGACTTATTATTTGGGTAACACACATATTCTGAATACCTTCGGCAGAATTCAAATGAGCCATTTTAATCTAGATTAATCTAGATTAATTTTGAAATTAATCTAGATTAATCTAGATTAAAAAAATTAATCTATGCCCACCTATAATATATATATGTATGTATGTATGTATATGTATATGTGTGTGTGTATGATTTCTGAAAGATGTGACACTGAAGACTGGATTAATGATGCTGAAAATGTCTGACTTTCAATCACAGAAATAAACTGCATTTTAAAAATGCAAATTCACCAAAAAAAGTATTACTTTAACCCACTTATGTCATTTACTATATTAAATTATTATAATGTTAATTAATTATATTTATAATAAGCCGAATGTAGCCTTGGTGAAAATAAGAGACTTCTTTTCAAAATACTCAGGTTATTAATTTTAATTCCTACTTGAAAACATGTTAATCCTATAAAGGTTTTGTTTTTTATCTTCATTAATTGTAAAAGGTCCTATAGTAAAGTGTAGCAACTGAAAGAATTCAGAGTCACACTTTTGTATTGCAAACCTAGTCTTCTTTTGCGGAAAAGTAAACATACAGGAAAAGGTTGAAGGTATTTTTGTAATACATTGATAACAGCAGGCTACAGTGTTTGTTTATATGTTCTGTATTAACCTGCTGTATATCTTAACAAAATAAGGAAGGGCCGGTCGATTCATACACTCGATAAGCGGCGTGCTTTGAAGTGATGCAAAGCCCTGGTGGGTTTGTGAAACGGCGATCTCTCCATCTCCATCCAAACGTAACTGAACTCTAATCTGGCCCTCGCCGAGGAAACAAAAAATCTCTCCTGTTTCAACAGCCCAAGATAACCGAGAATATAGTAATGAAGTCAATTGTTTTTCTGGAATTGCTAGAAGGGGCCAATGTCGGGCCTAAGGAAAGTAGGAATATTCCTGCAGGTCTGTAAAATGATTTTTCCTTCATGTTCGCTGGAACTTTTTACTTTGGCAGGCAGAATATAAAAACACTTTTGGTTTACCGTTCATAGGGTTAGTAAAACATTTAGTGATATTTCACCCCAGATTTTGAATGTACTAACCTTTGATACATCCAAGATGCACAGTAGGTGAACTTTAATTAGAAGATATTTTTTATTTTTTAGATACTGGTGATTCACAACACAAGTTAACGGTTATAGACACTTTGACAGTTGAAAAGCGTAAGTAAATGAATACCTGTGGCTCCTGATGATACATGAAGGTCACGTGAGCTGACACAGTTTGTTTACAACAGAGAATGTGGGTACTTGCAGATTGCAACAACTTTACAGTACAGTTTACATTTACTCAGTGGTACGGTGGCTGAGAGAGCTTAACCCCAGAAATAATCTGCATGTGCATTACTCTCGACCGCACACTGAGAGAAACCGAAAGTAACCCGAATATATAGTACAGTACTTTAAATGTCCAGTAGGTGGGGGTAAAAAACACAAGTGGCTATATGCGACTGCACATATTCCAGTAGATAGTGATTCAAAAATATATGTTTTGTTGGGTCGAATCTCGTTATATTTTTGACGTCAGTTGCAGGAGGAGGGGGGGCGCAAATGGTCCGCAGGCCGGCAGTTTGAGACCCCTGATTTAAATGTTCTACTCTAAAGTCAGTGAGTATTAATAGCAATTTTCTTTTTTTTTTTTTTTTTTTGGATGAACTTTAGTTTGAGTTTGGATGAACTCTTTAAAGTAGTCAAACTAATCCCACTTTAAACCGAGACCTTTTTAAGCACTGCTGTCTAAATTGTATACCTTGTTCCTATAGCTTACCATAATCCTTTTTACAAATCAAATCCATCCCTTAATATTCCACACATCGCTTTGCAAAACTATGGCAAATGATCAGGCCTTCAAGTCAGGATGGAGGATTTGCTTTAATCATGCGCTCGCTGCATCTGGAAATAACAGTATTCAAGTGCAATATTCGGGCCTATAACAGCCTCTCCACCCTTTTTCATCCCAGGCAGTCTTTGTCTATTCGTGATTACTTGTCATTTGTCATTCATTATATGTATTTATCCCGGTAATGGCTTTCGAAAATTCTGCGGCTCAATTTTAGTGCCTCAATTCCTTGAGCCAAAGTAAAGCAACACTAAACAGGGGAGCCTGCGAAAGTGCTCTCGTTTAAAGACGGAGAACAAAAAGATGACACGAGGGTTGCTACACGGTTCCCCTTGATTTGAGCCAGCTGTGAACCCATGTGCATTTTGGGGTCTGTCTAAGGTTTTGTCCCTTTCTTTAAATATACCTTGTCACCACACACGCATACACATAAATACCATTCCTTGGCCATTTGGTTGTAAATTCTGATTTTAATGGCTTTGTTTACATTTAAAATGGAACCCAGCATTTGCGTTTAATCAATGTCGAATGCATTATGGTGTTTAGACCCCTTCTAAGACAAATGTCAAGATAAAAGACCAGGTGTCGCCTTGTTTTTATCCATTCGGGCCACCGTACTGATGTTTAAATATGTGCTTCTTCCTGGTTTTAATGTGTAGTAATAATGGAGCCGAGCTCAAATATCCCTGTCATAAATAATGTTAAAGGTACAAACTGCAGCTGCTTAGTGTTTTATCTTTGTTAATAAAGCTGTGTGCTTGAGCATGCACTAATATATTCTGCTGTTGCCAGTAGTACTGAGGCTGTTTGTTACGCTTGGGTATTTTTTCTTTGTGTTCTTTTGCTTCTGTTTTGATTTGAATTATGCTTTGTTTTGCTTTTTCCTTTGCTTTGCTTTTGTTTTTAGTTATTTTTTTCTGTGGTTTATGATTTTGTTTTGCTTTGGTTTATTTTATTTGTTTATTTGCTTTTTACTTTCTTGCTGATTTGCTGCGTTTTTGCTTTGTTTTGTCTTTTGCTTTGTTATATTATTTTTTATTTTGGCTTTGGTTTATTTTTTCTTTGCATTTTCATTTGTTTTTTGCTTCGCTACACTTTTAGTTTTATTTTTGCTGTTTTGTTTATCCTTTGTTTGTTTTTGCTTTAGTTTTTTGTTTGTTTTGTTTTTTGTATTTTAGCATTTTGCTTGATTTTAGTTTAGTTTGTGCTTTTCTTTTGTTTTGCTGTTCTTTTTGTTTTGTTTTCATATTTTGCTTCATTTTACTTTACTTTTTTATGTTACATATTTATTTATTTATTTATTTGTTAAGTTTTCTTGTTGTTTTGCTTTGTTTTGTCTTTTTCTTTGATTTATGTTATTTTTTATTTTGGCTTTTGTTTATTTTTTCTTTGCATTTTCATTTGTTTTATGCTTTGCTACTTTTTGTTTTATTTTTGTTTTTTTAGGCGGCATGGTGGCTCAGTGATTAGCACTGTCACCTCACAGCAAGAAGGTTGCTGGTTCGAGCTCCGGCTGGGCCAGTTGTCGTTTCTGTGTGGAGTTTGCATGTTCTCCTCATGTTGGCGTAGGTTTTCTCCACAGTCCAAAGACATATAGGTGAATTGAATGAACTACATTGACCATAGTGTATGAGTGTGTGTGTGAATGTGAGTGTGTATGGGTGTTTCCCAATACTGGGTTGCGGCTGGAAGGGTATTCGCTGTGTAAAACATATGCTGGAATAGTTGGCGGTTCATTCCGCTGTGGCGACCTCTGAAATAGAGACTAAGCTGAAGAATAATTAATGAATAAATGTTCAACTTTTTAGGTTTGTTTTTGCTTTAGTTTTTTTTTGTTTGTTTTAATGTTTGTTTTGTTTTTCATTTTGCTTGGTTTTGTTTTTCATTCATTTTGCATCATTTTAGTTTAGCTTGTGCTTTCCTTTTATTTTGTTTTGATGTGCTTTTTATTTTGTTTTACTTCATATTTTGCTTCTTTTTACTTTACTTTTTATTTTATGTATTTTATGTATTTATTTATTTATTTATTTATTTGTTAAGCTTTTTACTTTCTTGTTGTTTTTTTGCTTTTTGCTTTGTTTTGTCTTTTGCTTTGATTTATGTTATGTTTTATTTTGGCTTTTGTTTATTTGTTTGTACTTTTTGTTTTATTTTTGTTGCTTTGTTTTACTTTTTATGTTTGTTTTTGTTTTAGTTTTGTGTTTGCATTAATGTTTTTGTTTTTTATTTTGCTTGCTTAAATTTTTTTGCATTTTGCTTCATTTTAGTTTAGTTTGGGCTTTCCTTTTATTTTGGTTTTACTGTACTTTTTGTTTTGCTCTACTTCATATTTTGCTTCATTTAACTTCACTTTGTTATGTTATGTATTTTATTTATGTATTTATTTATTTATTTATTTAGCTTTTCACTTGTTGTTTTGCTTTGCTTTTTGTCTTGTTTTGTGTTTTGATTTGCTTTGTTTGGTGTTTGTTTTTTATTTTTGGCTTTTGTTTATTTGTTCTTTGCATTTTCATTTTTTTTATATTTTGCTACACTTTTAGTTTTATTTTTGTTGTTTTTTGTTTGACTTTTATGTTAGCTTTTACTTTGGGTTTTGGTTTGCTTTAATGTTTGTTCTGTTTTTCATTTTGCTTTCTTTTATTTGTCACTTTGTATTGCATTTGGCTTCATTTTAGTTTAGTTTGTACATTTGTTTTATTTTGTTTTGCTGTGCTTTTTGTTTTGTTTTGTCTTACTTCATATTTTGCTTCATTTTACTTGTATTATTTTTTTAGCTTGTTTGTTTTGTGTTTTGCTTTATGTTTTTTGATTTGTTCACTATGCTGTGTTGTTTTGTTTTTCTGTTGTAATTGTTTGTAATTGTTTTATAGTCGTTTTTTTAAAGCTGTAATTTTAAATTTTCATCATTTATTGTTAAAAAATGTTAAAATCAACTCATGTTTTTGTAATTTCTAAATTTATAAAGTTATTGTTGTTGTCATCTATTTATTTGTTGTTATAATCCTACTACTATCCTACTACTACTACTACTACTACTACTACTAATAATAATAATAAAACAACATGATTATAGTATAAAATGACATTAAAATGTTCTTCTTAATAATAATAATAAAAAAATAAAATAACAATTGTTGACCTTCATATTTTTGACTGTTTAATTCATTATATTATTAGATTTAGATTTAGATTTTTGCTGATAAGTCTACTGTATAATGTAGGCGACACAGTGGCGCAGTAGGTAGTGCTGTCGCCTCACAGCAAGAAGGTCGCTGGTTGGAGCCTCGGCTGGGTCAGTTGGCGTTTCTGTGTGGAGTTTGCATGTTCTCCCTGCGTTCGCGTGGGTTTCCTCCGGGTGCTCCGGTTTCCCCCACAGTCCAAAGACATGTGGTACAGGTGAATTGGGTAGGCTAAATTGTCCGTAGTGTATGAGTGTGAATGAGTGTGTGTGGATGTTTCCCAGATATGGGACAAAACACATCCGCTGCGTAAAAACGTGCTGGATAAGTTGGCGGTTCATTCCGCTGTGGCGACCCCGGATTATTAAAGGGACTAAGCCGAAAAGAAAATGAATGAAGTCTATGATGTCATAGTGATAACATGCCCCGCTATTTAAGGTTTAGCTCTACCTCTATTTGCAGTGGAAAGCAATACTACGAGATAGGCACTTGGCAAGCCTTTGGTATGTTCTTTTATTGTATAGTTTGCAAAGAATGAAATATAAACCAAGATCAAGCCTGTCTGGATCACACTGTATCCATTAAATCAATTAAGCGGGAGTATTTTGACAGAGCTGTAAATCACAGCGGACAGAGAAGCAGAGATTGCCAGGGATGTGTCTCTCTGATATGACAAGGATTGTGTAAACAGAGCGAGGAGCCATCAAACAAGGGCCTCAAGCTACATGTAAGAGTCCTTTTTTTCAAGGGTCATATTAAAAAGAATAAAGCAGAACTCTTGCTAAAATGTCTGATGTGTTCTGATTTATTTAGTTGTTTGTTTGTTTTTGGGGGGTGGGACTTTTTGCTTCATGTTTTGTGCTTTGCATTTTGTTTAGTTTAGTTTAGTTTTGCTTTTTAGTTTCGCTGTGCTTAGCTTTTGTTTTTGTGTTTTGTTTTGCTCTTGTGTTTTGATTTGTTTTGTTTTTTGTTTTGCTTTTGTTTCACTTTGCTTTGTTTTTGTGTTATTTTGTTTTGTGTTTTGTTTTGCTCTTATGTTTTGATTTGTTTTGTTTTTTGTTTTGCTTTTGTTTCACTTTGCTTTGTTTTTGTGTTATTTTGTTTTGTGTTTTGTTTTGCTCTTATGTTTTGATTTGTTTTGTTTTTTGTTTTGCTTTTGTTTCACTTTGCTTTGTTTTTGTGTTGTTTTGTTTTGTGTTTTGTTTTGCTCTTGTGTTTTGATTAAAAAGAATAAAAACGAACTCTTGTTAAAATGTCGAATGTATTCGAACATTAACTCGTTATAATTTCTGTAAATGTTCAGATGTTTGTTTATCTATTTATTTAGTTGTTTGTTTTTTGAGGGTGGGGCTTTTGTTTCATGTTTTGTTTTGCTTTTGTTTCACTTTGCTTTGCTTTGTTTTTGTTTTGTTTTATTTTGCTCTTGTGTTTTGTTTTGCTTTGCTTTGCTTTTGTGCTTTGTTTTGTTTTTGATTTGCCTTGCTTTTGTTTCGCTTAGCTTTGTTTTTGTGCTTTGTTTTGTTTTTATTTTGCCTTGCTTTTGTTTTACCTTGCTTTTGTTTCGCTTAGCTTTGTTTTTGTGTTTTGTTTTGCTTTGCTTTGCTTTGCTTTGTTTTGTTTTTATGTTTTGTTTTGCTCTTGTGTTTTATTTTGTTTTGCTTTGTGTTGTTTTGCTTTTGATTAATTTTGCTTTGCTTTGCTTTTGTGCTTTGTTTTGTTTTTGTTTTGCCTTGCTTTTGTTTTGCCTTGCTTTTGTTTCGCTTAGCTTTGTTTATGTGTTGTTTTGCTTTTGCTTTTGTTCAGCTTTGCTTTGTTTTTGTGTTTTCTTTAGCTTTGCTTTGTTTTTGTGTTTTCTTTAGCTTTGCTTTGTTTTTGTGTTTTCTTTAGCTTTGTTTTGCTTTTGTGTTTTGCTTTGCTTTGTTTTTATGTTTTGTTAATGGGGTTTGCCATAGGCAAAGTCCATTCTTACTATGCTCTAGGCAAAGTCAGCTCTTACTATTATTCTTCTTCCTTCTTCTTCTTCCTTCTTCCGTGCGCTTTTTCGGCGCGTAACTCGTCCCGCAGTTTTCGTCCCAGACCCTTCAAAGTGGGGTCAAATCGTCCGGTCTTATCGGGAATGGTGTGCTATGACTTTTATAAGGGGTGGGGGGTTTTTTGGCCCCGCAGGGGCCAAAAAACCCCCCCCAAAAAATCCCATTGACTTAACATTGAGCCCAACTTTGACGAATCACAGCACTGACTGTGAATTTCATAGAAATATGAGATTCACAACATCTGTAGGGGGTTGCTGCCTGAGTGAGAACATACCCCGCACGGGGGTATATGTTGTACCCCTGGGGTGCTAGGACGTCCCAAAGTGGTCCCCCATTGACTTACATTGGCCCCATTGACTCCCATTCATTTTTCTAGAGCACGGTAAATACTATTCCCGGAAATCATCATAGCGCCAAGAGGGAATTTCGTAGAAATATGGGATTCGCCACATGTCGAAAGGGCCACAGCCCGCATAAGTACATACCTCGAAAGGGGGTAAATGTTGTACCCCTGGGGGGCTAGGGGGTCCCAAATCTCCCATTGACTTAACATGGAGCCGAATTTTGACAAATCACTGCGCCGAGTGTGAATTTCATAGAAATATGGGATTCACAACATCTGTAGAGGGTTGCAGCCTAAGTGTAAACATACCCCGAAAGGGGGTATAAGTTGTACCCCTGGGGTGCTAGGACGTCCCAAAGTGGTCCCCATTGACTTAACATTGCCATTGACTCCCATTCATTACATTGACTCCCATTATAAATGTCACATGTCAATCACATTACATAGCAGTGTCATACAGACTTGAGGGTGGGCTTATTTGACTCAGGCAACCAACCAGCATCTCAATATTATAATGAAGCTCTCAAGCCACGCCCCCAAACCTTTTAAGGACCCTTAATAACTGCCTCATTGACTTAACATGGGCTGGGACGTCCCATTGCTGATCTCATTGACTTCCATTATAAATGTCCCACATCAATAACATTACATAGGAGTGTCATAGAGACATGGGGGTGGGCTCATTTGACTCAGGCAACCAATCAGCATCTCAATATGATAATGAAGCTCACAAGCCACGCCCCCAAACTGATCCCATAGACTGCCATTATAAATGGCCTTCATGCATATCTTTGCATAGCAGTGTCCTATTGACTTGGGGGTTGGCTCATTTGACTCAGACAACCAATGAGCATCTCAATATGATAATGAAGCTCACAAGCCACGCCCCCAAACTGATTCCATAGACTTCCATTATAATAGGCTTTGATGCATATCTTTGCATAGCAGTGTCCTATTGACTTGGGGGTTGGCTCATTTGACTCAGACAACCAATGAGCATCTCAATATGATAATGAAGCTCACAAGCCACGCCCCCAAACTGATTCCATAGACTTCCATTATAATAGGCTTTGATGCATATCTTTGCATAGCAGTGTCCTATTGACTTGGGGGTTGGCTCATTTGACTTAGGCAACCAACCACACCCAACTTCACTCTGTAACCACGCCCATGGCAACAAAACAGAGTACCCTAGCAACCATTTATCAACAGCTATATCTCAGTATCAGAACATCGAAGAGACATGGGGATTGGCTCGTTTGGCTCATGCTAGCAAACGTAACTTCCTATATGCTACACATGGTAGCAGTGACTAGCTACATGCTAATATTGACTAGCCAAGTGCTGTAACTTGCTAGAAATGCTTACTAGGTATAAACAAATGACCAAGCATGTATGTGAGGCTTGCCTAGTAACAACCTAGGGTACCCTAGCAACTGCCTAGCAACCACCCAAATTACCCTAGCAACCACCTAGCAACCGCCTAGCAACGGCCTAGTAATGCCTCAGTAAGTGCCTAGCGACCACTCAGGACACCCTAGCAACAGCCTAGCAACGCCTTAGCAATCACTCAGAATACCCTAGCAACCACCTAGCAACACCTTAGCAACCACCTAGCAACCACTTAGGACACCCTAGGAACCGCCTAGCAACACCTTAGCAACCACCTAGCAACCACTTAGGATACCCTAGCAACCGCCTAGCAACACCTTAGCAACCGCCTAGCAACCACTCGGGACAGCCTAGCAACCACCTAGCAACACCTTAGCAACCACTTAGGACACCCTAGCAACCGCCTAGCAACACCTTAGCAACCACCTAGCAACCACTCAGAACATCCTAGCAACCGCCTAGCAACACCTTAGCAACCACCTAGCAACCACTCAGAACACCCTAGCAACCGCCTAGCAACACCTTAGCAACCACCTAGCAACCACTTAGGACACCCTAGCAACCGCCTAGCAACACCTTAGCAACCACTTAGAACACCCTAGTAACACCTTAGCAACCACCTAGCAACCACTTAGGACACCATAGCAACCGCCTAACAACACCTTAGCAACCACCTAGCAACCACTTAGAACACCCTAGCAACCGCCTAGCAACACCTTAGCAACCACCTAGCAACCACTTTGGACACCCTAGCAACCGCCTAGCAACACCTTAGCAACCACCTAGCAACCACTTAGGACACCCTAGCAACCACCTAGCAACACCTTAGCAACCACCTAGCAACCACTTAGGACACCCTAGCAACCACCTAGCAACGCCTTAGCAACCACCTAGCAACCATTCAGGACACCCTATCACCGCCCTAAACTGCCTAGTAACCACTCAGAACACCCTAGCAACCGATTAAATTGCATTGTACCCCATCGATTTGCCACGCAAACCCCATTCACATTTTCTTTAGGAAATGTACAATTCTAGTTTTGTTTTGCTATTGTGTTTTTTGTTTTGCTTTGCTTTGTTTTTGTGTTGTTTTGCTTTTGCTTTTGTTCAGCTTTGCTTTGTTTTTGTGTTTTCTTTAGCTTTGCTTTGTTTTTGTGTTTTCTTTAGCTTTGTTTTGCTTTTGTGTTTTGCTTTGCTTTGTTTTTATGTTTTGTTTTGTTTTGCTGTTGTGTTTTTTGTTTTGCTTTGCTTTGTTACTGTATGTTATAATTTTTGATATGTGTTTTGTTTTACATTTTATTTGGTTTTACATTTATTTATTTTTTAATTTATCTTGAATTTATCTTGAATTTGTTGTGTGTTTGTTTTATTGTAACTGTATTTTTTATTTTGTCCAAAATTTAAAACATTCATTATTGTAATTGTTAAATAAAGATTGTTATATTATTTTATTACAATAATACATTATTATTTATGTTATCTTTATTATTTTATAACAATTAATACATACATTGTTATTAAATAATAATAGCTTGTTGATTACAAAATATATAATCAAATATAATCAAAATAATAACAATTAAATAATTAGATTTTTCCTTTTTTAAATACAACTGAACAGTTTGTTTAAAAGCCTGATAAACATCATCTCTGTACCCTTTTCTATAACTGTTCAGATGACACCAAATCTACTGTGCACTTTAAAAATTCAGTTTGCTTTCTGTTCAGACTAATTATTAAAAATGACCTGAAGCAAGGGGCGTCACTGTGGCGCAGTGGGTAGCACGATTGCCTCACAGCAAGAAGGTCACTGGTTCGAGTCCCTGGCTGGGTCAGTTGGCATTTCTGTGCGAAGTTTGCATGTTCTCCCCGTGTTCATGTGAGTTTCCTCCGGGTGCTCCGGTTTCCCCCACAAGTCCAAAGACATGCGCTATAGGTGAATTGGGTAGGGTAAATTGTCCATAGTGTATGTGTGGGAATGAGAGTGTATGGGTGTTTCCCAGTGATGAGTTGCAGCTGGAAGGGCATCCGCTGCGTAAAACATATGCTGGATAAGTTGGCAGTTCATTCCACTTTGGCAACCCCTGAATAATAAAGGGACTAAGCCGAAAAGAAAATGAATGAGCTGAAACAACACAATTCTTGAGTTTTTTGGGGGGACAACCTAATTGTTTTATGTTAAATCCACTTAAATGTGTAAAAACTAATAAGTTAACTTAATTCCTTCATGTTGCCCCAACACAAATCGATTGTGTGGAACCCAGCATTTTTTACAGTGTACCTCTTATGATTTCACAGAGATAAGGGAAGGTTTCAGGCACTTTCTCATGAAACGTTGTCTCAAACACAGCCGGCAGTGCAGGAAAACTGGCCAAAGAGAAGAGAAAAACAGTCTGTAAAGTGAGCCAACGTGAATGAGGTAAGTGACAGTTTGATGCTATGCGAAGGGATTCAAATAGCAGGTGCTCTGGAGACTTTTTTTAAACAGACATTTGAACTTCTGTGATTTGTAAATTTCTTCTCAAGCCAAGAACAGCGAGGTAACAAGAGTCCATTAATTGACCAGAAAGAATTAGCAAAAGCAGCTTTTCATGCAATAAATCTCTACAAATCAGCAGGTCATTGTTACCCAACTATAAAATTGCAAGTTCTGTCATTACTGCAGCTATTCTGTGTTTCCCGAATCCATCATTTAAACAGTGTTACAATCTTGTGTGGTTGAAACTACAGCTCTTGACCTGTAGTTAGAACTATAGTTTCCTCCTAATTTGACACAATAGGGCCTTAAATACAGGAACGCAGTCAAAAAAGCAAGCTAACATGCAACATAATCTATATATTTCTTTTAATACATATAAACATTTAATTCAGTGTCTTTTAGTTTGTTTGCTGAGATTTAAAGTTGGAATGAAATCAAAATTTACTCTTCCTATTTGTATAGATTAGGCCTGTCACAATATCTAATTTTGTTGTATGAGATATTGCACCAAAATATATTGCGATGAATGATATTATTGTCATTTTAACACCATTTTATGCCACTCATTATAATGCCAGAATGACATTATAACAGCAATGCAAGTACACTCTTCCAAAGAACACATAATATTTTATTCTTAAGAATATTTAGTTTAATTATGGTCATTTTAACAATTAAATAATGAGCATTGGACTCAGAATGTGAAAACGCATATCCTAAACAAATAATAATAAATCTTTACAAAAAAGTGCAAGGTAAGAAATAACAGAAGCTGCAATATCTGCTACAAGATCTATTTTCAGTTGTCAGACACCCACATGAAAGTATACTATAGTAATATATAGTAAATACTATAGTGTTTTTTAACCATACTGACTCTGGCACCTCCAGTAGAGCTAGAAATGTTGCACAATCAGCTAAAATGTTGCTAGAATTGTTTTTTATGTATGGGTAATCACCAAAATTGATTGAGTTCATGTCCATGTGTTGTGCGATAAGTCGATATATTGATTATTGTGACAGGCCTAGTATAGGTATATAGTAGTGCTTTGTCTCTATGCACTTTATTATTTTGTAAAAATTAATTTGGCCTCATATTCTTTTATCAAATACCACAACCTTCATTTTACCCTCAAAATCAATTTTTAAAAAAAATTTCTGGTCCCATGGAATGCCTTTCAGGACGTGTCTTGCTTTTGTCCATTCGTCAATCTTTCTTTATTGCATCTTTCAACAAACCAATTGGTTCCCAAAGACAAAATCATGCAATTTCTTCAATTTCTTCTAATTTTATGACCATTTCAATCGGATGTATGTGTATGTAAAGAAAAAGGCTGTTTTGAAGCGTACACATGCAAAACCTGCATAGTAAATCAAAAAGACAGAAAACAAAACACCAAAGCAGTCTGTGCTTTGTGCTATGGTCATTATTTATAGCAATTTTGGGTCTTTTTGTATCTCAAATCAATTGGCAGATTTAATTTGTCACATTCAATATAAAGTTATTGCTGGGAATCTTTGGTCCAATTTCTAACCTTAAAGCTTTTCAGTCAATCACATGAGATATCAAAAAATAAATAAATAACAGGCGATGAAAAACATTATGGGCCCTATCATACACCCAGCGCAATAAGGCGCAAGACGTGTTTGGCATGATGTGTTGCTATTTTCAGACTAACGCAATCCTAATTTTCTCATTTGTGCCATGTTGTTTAAATAGCAAATTTATGGAGCCAGAATTGTTTCATATTTCCAAACAAATATAATACAATCCACAAATAAATGTGAAGCGTTTGACAAATACCAAGCATATTCACAAATAAATACAATGAGATCCACAAATAAATCTTAGAGTTCCACAAACATTAATTACATTCACAAATAAGTAAAATTTGACTTGCAAATAAAAAACATACTCACACATATTTTTTTTTATTCTACAAACACAAATTTGCCTGACATTTATATGTGAATTGCGTCCTGTGCATTTGTAGATCACTGTGGTATTTGTGGGTTGCTCTCTGTGCATTTGTAGATCACTGTGATATTTGTGGGTACCTCTCTGCCCATTTGTGGATCGGGCTGTGCATTTGTGGATTTTGAAACAGTTCTAACGTCAAGACGAACACTGATCCACAAATAGATGGACTCCACCCACCTTCTGCTTAAACCAATCAGATACCGGCACCGTGATGCTGACCAATCGCTGCTCGTTCTCGCTCCAACCAATCACGCTTTGCCTTACAATCAGAGCGGGACCAGGCCAGCCGTAATGAACCAGTCTCTTCAAAATGGACGCATTGCTGTAATAATATGGAGCTGTCCTTGCTTTTTCAAGAGACTGATTAATTGACTGCACGATGGCTTTTCTGTGTTTGTGCCCAGCCCGCACGGACGAGGCTGAATCCAGCTTCTTATTGACGCTATCCGGTCGCGGGTTTTAAGGTGGACCGGATAGGTTTTTAAGGTGGACCGTATAGCGTCAATAAGAAGCTGCGAATAAGAAGCTTGATTCAACCTCGTCTGTTTATAAATGTTTCCTAGGTATACAGTGAATGACTTTAATCGAATCATTAATTAAACAGACAGCTGTCACACCAAATCGCAAAGAGGTTGACTGATTAATTGACTGCACGATCGCTTTTCTGTGTTTGTGCTCAGCCTGCATGGTCACTCCTAGTGGAACCACTGTATGCAGATGGTGCAAGAGAGGATGATACAGCTTACACTCGCTGTTTATAAGTGTTTCCTTGGATTACCATAAAGGACTTTAATCGATATTATCATGGACTTTAATAAAAAAAAATTATATATAGCTAAACTTTGATAGAACAGAAATATAGCCATCTGTCTAAAACTAAACATTCTAATGTCATTCATTAGGCAAGTAACAAACTGAAACAAATGTTTTTTATATGCAAAAAAAGTATTTATATTCAAAACAAAACCTAATACATTTTTAAAGCAGATTAATTTCTTCCTGATTTATACTTCTACATGTATTACATCTGATTTAGGTTCACAACTTGCATCCTACATGAAACTAGGTGAGGGAGACAGTTTCCATCGTTTGGCTGAGGGTCTCATCTGCAGGGTGAAGCGACACAAGCTGGACAGTCATCATCTCTCTCTATTAGCGAGCATCAACCAGATTTACACAATGGCTTGCCTTCTGCCCATTAGTAAAAGCTTGAGCAAAAGATTAAAGAGAAGATAACATTTGATGTGGAATGATGAACTTGAATTTATTCTTTTAACAAATATAAACAAGTATACTGTACATCATTTTTAGGGTTGCTTGCACTGCAGGGATATAAGGTTATTATAATAAACGTTCATTTTCAATGTATTAATCTAAACATTTAAACATAAATAACAGAACAATTTGAGTGAACATTTGTTCTGCACTAATGTACATATAACTTTAGATGCTTGCACTGCACTAATGTAAATATGCAGTTTTTTTTTGTGCATAGAGAATTATTAGGGTGTCCACCTCCATCAAATGTTGTACGAACCAATCGACTACAGTCTGACCCCCAGTGATGCTCAAACACTTTTTTTATTTAATTACATTTAATGTTAATCTTTTTATATAAGATTACAAGAATAATGCAAAATGCGTTTGGTTCAAGTAGCTAAAATGTAATAAATGGGATACCACCTCCAACTCATTTTCAGCAAAGAAAACCCTGAACTGTGTGAATATAAGTAACTACACATTTGGACTGCAGTAGTTAAAAAGGTAAATAACTTCAGACATTTGCAATTTATATTTATGTAAATATAAATAATTTGACTCAATGTTAAACATTTCCCTTACAGTGATCTGTAAAAATACAACATTAAACAATTATCATTAAAAGTGATGTATGAATTTTGTTTCAATCTGTAGTCATCTTGGCAGGTAGAAGTAAAAAAAAGAAAAGAAAAAGAAATAAAGAAAGAAATGGTCAGCTTCTTCTCAGATGGTCCGTAACATGTTGATGTCTTTGTAGAAGAGCTGGGTCATCGTCATCCTGAGCATAAATAACCTGCTACTCAAACTATGCAGCTTCCCATCGTCATGCTGATCTCTCCTGTCACTCCACCCTTACAGGAAACTGAGAAATAACCTATAGTTTGTAATATTCATAGTTATGGATATTAAGGACACAATTTACACAAACATGTAAGTAGACAGAAGGATGGATGGATAGATAGAAGTGATGTGTAACAGGTGTCCCATCAGCAACACACCCGTCCATATTCACTCAGATCCTGAACTCAACGAAAGAGGCCATCCACCAATGTACTCAAATGGGATTTATTTTCTGAGATAAAACAAAAATATGCAACACAGGAAAGTGCAGGATTTAACATTCGGCTCTCTCTGTAACATTCACCAATCTCTGTGTGAATCTACGGTAAGCATTTTCTTAAACTCAAAAACATAACACATATAAATTGATAGACAACATACCTGAGATAAAACAAAAATATGCAACACAGGAAAGTGCAGGATTTAACATTCGGCTGTCTCTAAAATGGAAAAATACAAAAACTCTCTCGTTGAGATATTGTATACAACACTAAAATGCAATAGCAATGTGGCTTTTCAGTTAGCAAAACACAAATCATCTCAATCGTTCCAAAATAAACATTAGGAAATCAAAACATGAACTAGTATATTATTCACACAACATACACATTTATTTCGATCACTGAAATGATATAAAATTGTTTATATTATCCCTTCTTAATCTATTCACAAGAGAGCGACGAGCTGCGCTGTAACATTCACACCGATCTGTCTGAATCTACGGTAAGCGCAAAGGGACACAATACGAAAAATTCCTGCATTTTTTTATAACCACAAGGGGGCACTCAAACCATTTCATTTATAAAGCCTAATTTTATGTTATTCAATCTGATGAATTATATCGTCTTTTCAACTCCGTTACAGATGCAGGTAATTAAAATAAAACAAAAACTGGTATGAACTGTGAGAAACAGACACGGCTAGCGTTATATTGCTGTTCGTATAAATAGCATAATAATACTCACCCTTAAAATGATCAATGTAACTCGAAATGTAGAATTTTAACCTCTTCTTTGCTGTTTGGTGTGACAGCTGTCTGTTTAATTAATGATTCGATTGAAGTCATTCACTGTATTCCTAGGAAACATTCATGGATGGCCTCTTTCGTTGAGTTCAGGATCTGAGTGAATATGGACGGGTGTGTTGCTGATGGGACACCCGTTACACATCACTTCTATCTATCCATCCATCCTTCTGTCTACTTTTTTCTTCTTTTTTTTACTTCTACCTGCCAAGATGACTACAGATTGAAACAAAATTCATACATCACTTTTAATGATAATTGTTTAATGTTGTATTTTTACAGATCACTGTAAGGGAAATGTTTAACATTGAGTCAAATTATTTATATTTACATAAATATAAATTGCAAATGTCTGAAGTTATTTACCTTTTTAACTACTGCAGTCCAAATGTGTAGTTACTTATATTCACACAGTTCAGGGTTTTCTTTGCTGAAAATGAGTTGGAGGTGGTATCCCATTTATTACATTTTAGCTACTTGAACCAAACGCATTTTGCATTATTCTTGTAATCTTATATAAAAAGATTAACATTAAATGTAATTAAATAAAAAAAGTGTTTGAGCATCACTGGGGGTCAGACTGTAGTCGATTGGTTCGTACAACATTTGATGGAGGTGGACACCCAAATAATTCTCTATGCACAAAAAAAAACTGCATATTTACATTAGTGCAGTGCAAGCATCTAAAGTTATATGTACATTAGTGCAGAACAAATGTTCACTCAAATTGTTCTGTTATTTATGTTTAAATGTTTAGATTAATACATTGAAAATGAACGTTTATTATAATAACCTTATATCCCTGCAGTGCAAGCAACCCTAAAAATGATGTACAGTATACTTGTTTATATTTGTTAAAAGAATAAATTCAAGTTCATCATTCCACATCAAATGTTATCTTCTCTTTAATCTTTTGCTCAAGCTTTTACTAATGGGCAGAAGGCAAGCCATTGTGTAAATCTGGTTGATGCTCGCTAATAGAGAGAGATGATGACTGTCCAGCTTGTGTCGCTTCACCCTGCAGATGAGACCCTCAGCCAAACGATGGAAACTGTCTCCCTCACCTAGTTTCATGTAGGATGCAAGTTGTGAACCTAAATCAGATGTAATACATGTAGAAGTATAAATCAGGAAGAAATTAATCTGCTTTAAAAATGTATTAGGTTTTGTTTTGAATATAAATACTTTTTTTGCATATAAAAAACATTTGTTTCAGTTTGTTACTTGCCTAATGAATGACATTAGAATGTTTAGTTTTAGACAGATGGCTATATTTCTGTTCTATCAAAGTTTAGCTATATATAATTTTTTTTTATTAAAGTCCATGATAATATCGATTAAAGTCCTTTATGGTAATCCAAGGAAACACTTATAAACAGCGAGTGTAAGCTGTATCATCCTCTCTTGCACCATCTGCATACAGTGGTTCCACTAGGAGTGACCATGCAGGCTGAGCACAAACACAGAAAAGCGATCGTGCAGTCAATTAATCAGTCAACCTCTTTGCGATTTGGTGTGACAGCTGTCTGTTTAATTAATGATTCGATTAAAGTCATTCACTGTATACCTAGGAAACATTTATAAACAGACGAGGTTGAATCAAGCTTCTTATTCGCAGCTTCTTATTGACGCTATACGGTCCACCTTAAAAACCTATCCGGTCCACCTTAAAACCCGCGACCGGATAGCGTCAATAAGAAGCTGGATTCAGCCTCGTCCGTGCGGGCTGGGCACAAACACAGAAAAGCCATCGTGCAGTCAATTAATCAGTCTCTTGAAAAAGCAAGGACAGCTCCATATTATTACAGCAATGCGTCCATTTTGAAGAGACTGGTTCATTACGGCTGGCCTGGTCCCGCTCTGATTGTAAGGCAAAGCGTGATTGGTTGGAGCGAGAACGAGCAGCGATTGGTCAGCATCACGGTGCCGGTATCTGATTGGTTTAAGCAGAAGGTGGGTGGAGTCCATCTATTTGTGGATCAGTGTTCGTCTTGACGTTAGAACTGTTTCAAAATCCACAAATGCACAGCCCGATCCACAAATGGGCAGAGAGGTACCCACAAATATCACAGTGATCTACAAATGCACAGAGAGCAACCCACAAATACCACAGTGATCTACAAATGCACAGGACGCAATTCACATATAAATGTCAGGCAAATTTGTGTTTGTAGAATAAAAAAAAATATGTGTGAGTATGTTTTTTATTTGCAAGTCAAATTTTACTTATTTGTGAATGTAATTAATGTTTGTGGAACTCTAAGATTTATTTGTGGATCTCATTGTATTTATTTGTGAATATGCTTGGTATTTGTCAAACGCTTCACATTTATTTGTGGATTGTATTATATTTGTTTGGAAATATGAAACAATTCTGGCTCCATACAAATTCATTTGCAATGCTTTGTGCACTCATGGGTGTTCGAGTCTAGAAAGAAGGTGTGTTGAGGTTCATTGTTGGCACGTTGCTATTTTGAGGAACTAAATTAGATTTGTGCAATAGACCAGCTGAAAGCAGGACTAAAGTCCAGCGCAGAGTACGTTAGTTGTGCGCCTTAAATGCCTACACATTGTTAAATACACATTTAACATTGTTAAATAAACAAAGACGGGGGAAGCGCGGCGGGCTAAGAGCTAAGCTAAAGCTAACACCACACCGGCTGTCCTTACCCAGCATCTTTCTCGCCAATGTACGGTCCCTGGTGAACAAAATGGATGAGATTCGACTGCGCATCAACCACAGCAAAAGATTATGGAACTGTAATGTCATGATTTTCACAGAAACATGGCTAAACAGCGGGATACCAGACAACGCTGTATCTTTAACTGAGCATCACACATTCCGAGCAGACAGAACGGCGGATGACTCCGGTAAGACCCGAGGCGGAGGATTATGCATTTATATTAACAAAGCTTGGTGTACAAACTCTGTCATCGTTGGGAGACATTGCTCTGTTAACCTGGAATTTCTGATGGTCAAATGCAGACCCTTTTATCTGCCACGCGAGTTCACCTCAACTATGATTACTGCCGCTTATATTCCTCCCGATGCTGATGCTAAGTTGGCAATGAAAGAACTTCATGCAGCCATCAGCAAACAACAGACTGCTCACCCGGAGGCTGCTTTTATTGTTGCGGGGGATTTTAATCACTCAAACTTAAAGACAGTGCTCCCCAAATTCCATCAAAACATTTTCTGTCACACACGGGGAAACAAAACGTTGGACCATGTATACACAAACATGGCTGAAGCCTACGCTGTGACCCCCCTCCCCCACCTGGGTCAATCAGATCATCTTTCTTTGTTCCTCAGCCCCAAATACTCACCCCTCATCAACCGTGTGAAGCCATCAGTGAGGACCATCAAAGTGTGGCCAGCGGGGGTAGACTCCACACTCCAGGACAGGTTTCAACACACTGACTGGAGTATGTTTGCTTCCCAGGCCACATGTGGCTCTAGCACAGACATTGACAGCTACACTTCCTCTGTTCTGGAATACATCAACACCACCATAGACAGTGTGACAACCCAGAAACAGATCACCACATACCCAAATCAAAAGCCATGGATGAACAAGGAGGTGCGCCTCCTGCTGAAGGCACGCAACACTGCCTTCAGATCAGGGGATGCACAGGCCTACAGCACTTCCAGGGCTAATTTGAAGAGGGGCATCAAAAAGGCCAAGCACTGTTACAAGCTAAAGCTAGAGGAGCACTTTTCCAACTCTGATCCTCAGCGCATGTGGCAGGGCATACAGGCCATCAGCAACTACAAACCCAGCCAGTCCACACCCACAGCCACAAACGTCTCCTTCCTGAACGAGCTTAATGACTTTTATGCCCGCTTTGAAAGAGACAATAAAGAACCCTACACCAGGATCACTTCCTCAACCGAGCACTCACCCATCACACTCACCTCCTCAGAAGTCCACACCGCACTGAGTCGGATCAATGTGCGTAAGGCTGCTGGACCAGACGGTATTCCTGGGCGCGTCCTCAAAGCATGTGCAGAACAGCTCGCTGGGGTATTCACAGACATTTTCAACCTGTCCCTTAACCTAGCAGCTGTGCCAACATGCTTTAAAACCACCTCTATTGTGCCAGTGCCGAAACACTCCAGCCAAACATGCCTGAATGACTACCGCCCTGTAGCACTCACACCCATCATCATGAAGTGCTTCGAGCGGCTGGTCCTGGCACATCTGAAAGACTCTCTGCCATCCACACTGGATCCACATCAGTTTGCCTACCGTGCCAACAGGAGCACAGAAGATGCAGTCTCCATAGCACTGCACTCTGTACTCACACACCTGGACAATAAAAACACTTATGCCCGAATGCTGTTTGTTGACTTCAGCTCAGCATTTAACACTGTCATACCCTCTAAGTTAATGATCAAACTTAGAGACCTGGATATCGACACGTCTCTCTGCAACTGGGTTATGGACTTTCTGACTAACAGACCTCAAAATGTTAGATCAGACCACATCTGCTCCACCACCATCACACTCAACACTGGTGTACCACAGGGCTGTGTGCTGAGCCCATTCCTCTACTCCCTTTTTACCATCGACTGTAGGCCTGTGAACAGTTCTAACACCATCATCAAATTTGCAGATGACACCACAGTGATTGGTCTAATCAGCAACAATGATGAGACTGCCTACAGGGAGGAGATACAGCATCTGGCCACTTGGTGCACCGACAATAATCTGCTCCTTAACACCGACAAGACCAAGGAGCTCATTGTGGACTTCAGGAAGGGACGAACAGGCTCACATGATCCCATCCACATCAATGGGATGGCCGTCGAGCCTGTCTCATCCTTCAAGTTCCTGGGGACCCACATCTCAAAGGACTTTTCCTGGACCACCAACACCTCCAGCCTAGTCAAGAAGGCTCACCAGCGCCTATTTTTCTTAAGGCAACTTAAGAAGAACCAGCTGTCATCAGCCGTCTTGGTGAACTTCTACCGCTGCACAATAGAAAGCATCCTGACGAACTGTGTCACAGTCTGGTATGGAAGCTGCTCTGTTGCGGAGCGTAAGGCACTGCAGCGGGTGGTGAAAACTGCCCAACGCATCACAGGGACCACACTGCCAACCATAGAGGACATCCAGAGGAAACACTGTCTGCGCTGAGCACGCAGTATTCTTAAGGATTCCTCTCATCCTGCTCACAGACTGTTTTCTCTCCTGCCTTCTGGCAGGCGCTTCAGGCTCCCCCGGACAAAAACCAGCAGACTAAGGAACAGCTTTTTTCCCAGAGCTGTCTCCCTTTTGAACTCTGCCCCCCACTGACTCTTTGCCCCCCTGATACACCCCCACTATCCTCATAACTCAGACTCCTCATAATCACTGCACTATTTAACATTTGCACATTTAAAAATTGCACATATTCATTGCACTGATTCATTTATTCTAACTGTACATACCCATGTACATTTGTAATTATGTACACACCCACTGTACATATACTTTTGTAATTATGTTTATATATCTGCACACTTCTGATTATTAATAGCAACCTGTACATCTATCCATCTATTGTAAATCTCTGTTCATAGCTAACACAACCTGTATATAATGTTCATAGTACATCCATTTGTAAATATCACCATAGTTTTTCTATAACTGCACTTTATAACTTATACCTGTATCCTGCACTTGCTGCTATTGCACTCCTGGTTAGACCTAAACTGCATTTCGTTTCCTTGTACTTGTACATGTGTAATGACAATAAAGTTGAATCTAATCTAATCTAAACAAGACGTACAGCTATACGCAGACATCTTTTGCAAAAATTATTATTTTCTACATAAATATAAAAACCACTGCCTCCATGCCTTTTTTCAGTTTATTCATGACAATTTGCATTTGTTTAATGTTATTATTATTATTAGCAGTATTATTTATTATATGCATATTTATATTTGTTTTAATTGAACAAGTTTAGATTTGTCAACCTGTCAGGTTTTGGGCCATATGGGTCACAGGACGTGTGTTTGTATATAACTCCGTTTTTTGACCACACTTTGTTTTTATTGTTCATTTGTTCGTTTGCTGGAAATTAGAACTGAATTTAGAAATAGTTTTAAAACAAATCTTTGCGATTAACAAATGAAAGTTAAATAAGTATAGGCTAATGGATGTCTTCAGTGAAGTGTGTACAATACCGTTTCCTTATCCACGAAAAGTAAATGAGTAAAATAAAGAGTAAAAGTAAAGTAAAGAGAAAGTAAAGAGGCCGAATGGAAGAGGCTCATTCTTTATCCTCTGTTTAATGCGTTAATGAAGGTGTTTTGAGAATAACGTGCATTAAACCAATCAGAGTCTCATCTCTCATTCCCTTTAAGAGTCAGTTGCGTTGCGCCATGGTGCATTTGCTATTTAAATGGCAGACTTTGTAAGTGAAAAAACTGAACGGAAAAACTGAATGCTTCACTAGCAAATAAACAGTTAAGAAAATAAGCACAACCTTACTAGACCATGCACCGCAGTGCAAACCGTGTTTTTTCATCCTTAAAATAGCAAAAGTGGATTCAGACATGCCCTTAATGCTTTTGCGCCATGTGCTTCAGACTTTGTGCCTAGACCGTTAAAATAGAGCCCTACATATTTCACTATGAAGCCAATAGCATATAAGAAATAACCTTTATTACTATTAACCTTTACACTCATTTAGTGCTTCAAAGTTTACTTTTATATTTTGCATAGGGTCTAAAAAGCTCCAAAAGCTCTAAAATTTCAAGGTAGAAGGTCATCAAGGCACATTCGAATCCAAATTTTGCTTCATTTCTAGTGAGATACTGTCTTCTGATCAAATTTGGAAGGCAGCATAGATGTATGCTTCACTTCCTTTCATATGCCCTTTGACAATCCTCTGTATTCCATTTCTGACAGTTAAGTCAAAAAATAAAGATGCCATCTCAAAGTGCCATTTGGGTGTCAATTTGTCTCTTTATATATATAGGGGATTGTGAAAGGTCCATTAGCCGGGACTTGAACTCGGGACACCCGAAGCAATGTTGCGCTATATGTTGCACGCTAACCACTGGGCTATGTTATATATATATATGACATATACAGGATGTCTATAGCAAGTTAGTTTCTTCAACAATGTATGATAGTTTAGCAGCAAGTTCTGTTTGGGGAAACACACTCCAGTGCAGTGACCACTTCTGACTCGTGCATGAGTGAAGGAAGCAGCATAATTCAGGCCGACGTCACTGAAATAGCCATGCTGGAGTCATTTCAAAGGCTCTGCTTGTGTCATGTGGCCGGAGGACGAACCACAAAGTACTGCAGCAGATCCTTCAAAACATTACCTGTATTTTCCGCTCGAGTGGTTTATAGGCTAAAATGGGTAATATCCCTCAGTTCACAAACAATTGTGTTTTGCACATCTTGATGTTTGGCTGATAAATGAGAAGTAAGCAATATGGTTTGTTTGGATTCCTTGCAGTAAAAAAAACGCATATGGCAGTGGAAAAATGCTGTTGATGACCAGTAAGAGATGCAAATGCTGTTTTTTGCTGTTCATTGCTTCATTGGTAACACTTTACAATAAGGGTGCATTAGTTAACGTTAGTTAATGCATTAGCTAACATGAACTAACAATTTATTTTATTTTCGGCTTAGTCTCTTTATTAATCAGTGGTCGCCACAGCGGAATAAACCGCCAACCGCCAGCATATGTTTTACACAGCGGATGCCCTTCCAGCTGCAACCCATGGGAATGTTTTTTGTTGTTGTTATTGTTAATTTATTTCTTACATTTTTGTAAAATAATGAATATGTTAATACATTAATAAGAGTTTGTATGTACAGTTGAAGTCAGAATTATTAGCCCCTCTTTGAATTTGTTTTCTTTTTTAAATATTTCTCAAATGATGTTTAACAGAGCAAGGATATTTTTACAGCATGTCTGATAATATTTTGTCTTCTGGAGAAAGTCTTATTTGTTTTATTTCGGCTAGAATAAAAGCATTTTTAATGTTTTTTTTTAAAGAATAAAAAAACATTTTAAGGTCATATTAGCCCCTTTAAGCTATATATTTTTTTGATAGTCTACAGAACAAACCATCATTATACAATAACTTGCCTAATTGCCCTAACCTGCCTAGTTAACCTAATTAACCTAGTTAAGCCTTTAAATGTCACTTTAAGCTGTATAGAAGTGTCTTGAAAAATATTTAGTAAAATATTATTTACTGTCATCATGGCAAAGATAAAATAAATCAGTTATTAGAAATGAGTTATTAAAACTATTATGTTTAGAAATGTGTTGAAAAAATCTTCTCTCCGTTAAACAGTAAATGGGAAAAAATAAACAGAGGGGCTAATAATTCAGGGGGGCTAATAATTCTGACTTCAACTGTATGTATTAGGGCTGCACGATATTGGAAAAAACTGACAATGTTTTGATTTCTGTGATATATATTGCAATATGAATATCATTTCAGCAGATGACTTGCAAAGAATTCATAGTTTTATATTGATTGGGAGGATTTCATTAGACAGTTAATTAACAAAAATGAAACAGCATTTTATTTGTATTTTTGCGTTAAATGTAAATAAATAACACTGCATGGTCTTCACTGCATGAAAAGTAAATACAAATAATCTTTGATAAAACAAATACAAATGTTATAATTTCTTATACACAAATGGTTTAAATGCACTTGAAATCTTATACTGTAGCCTTTACATTACAGCTATAATTCCACTCAGATTTCTTAAGGGACGACTAAACTGAAACTAAACTTGACATTTCATATTCTACATTTCATATCGATGCTGAAACGATATACAGTAGTCAACATTTGAAGTGGATCAAAGGCAAGTTTTTTTATATAGCGCATTTCATACACAGTGGTAATTTAAAGTGCTTTACATGAACAGGAATAAAAGAAACAAGTATAAGAAAATAAAAACAACAAAGTATAAAAATTATTGAAACATTAAAATGTGTTCAATCAGGTTTTAAAGGAAAAAAAAAAGAAAAGAAAAGAAAGGCATAATAGTAGGATTTGACGGACGTAGCACAGTGCTCATTCAGTAAAGGCACAGCTAATCTTGATTTGAATGTGCCTAATGTTGGACCACATCTGATCATTTCTGGAACCTGATTTCAGCAGCCGAGGGGGAGAGGGGGATTTGGGCATAGTAGCTGAACGCCGATTCACCCTGCTTTGACTGAACCCTTGGAATTTCTAGTTTATATGATCTTAAAGATCTGAGTCATCTGTTAGGTTTGTAATTAGTGAGCATATCTGTAATGTATTGAGGTCCTAGGCCATTTTGTGATTTATAGACAAATAATAATTCTTTTCAGTAGGGGTGTGAAGCTACACTGGTCTTACGGTTCGGTCAGTGGTGTAGTCCTAAAAAAAAAAGTGGTGTACTATTACCCACCCAACCCAAATTTTAAAAGTAGGCAAAGAAACGACGAAACTATATATATATATATATATATATATATATATATATATATATAATTTTTTTTTTTTTTTTTTGTAACTTAAAAGAAAAAACAAATACTATGGAAGTCAATGGTTACAGGTTTCCAGCTTTCTTCAAAATATCCTTTTTTTTGTGTTAAACAAAATAAAAAACTGACAAACCGGTTCGGAACAAGTAAAGGTTGAGTAAAGGATGACAATTTTACTTTTTTTGAATGAACTATCCATTAAAAAAGGAAAAATATTTAAACAAATTTGTTCATTTTAAAGTGAGATGCTAATAGCCTAATCCTATTCAATGATTTATGCTTAGCTAATAGTGCCCCCAGCAGACCCGGAGATTGGCTGAGTATATTAAGCTGTGGTCAAACCTGGGTAAAAGCCAACTGTTTAACTCTAAAGGGACTTGTAAAATGAGCCTATATAATTAATATATAACAATATATATTTTTTTTTTATCAGGAAAATAAAAAGTTTTTTTCTTCAAAAACTCAAATACTAGTCTATACTCAAGTATTTTTCCATGTTTTAAATAGAACTGCCACTTTTATCGTTCAAAATGGCATAAATATAAACATATTAAAAAATGTACAGGCTAATTTACATATTTCACTATCATAATATAAGTCATAATAGGAAATAATTTTTAACAAGATACAACACATAATGTTTCACTCTGATATGCAGTTAAAATGAGTACATTCACTGAGTGGTTCTGTCACTGCGTTTAATCCTGTGCATGAATGTATGATATATATATATGATGCCACATGCACTGTAATGTGTTTTATAATCATAGTTAATTCATAAATGTTCGTTAAGAGTTGCATTTTCGCTGGAGGAAACAGCTGTGATGATGAGGGAAGCGCCAAGGAAACAGTAGATGGGGAAACCCGATTGGTACATGTGATACAAGTGTTTCTATAGCAAAGAACTGCGAATATGCAGATATTATAACAATCTATAGATAAACACACCTTCTGCTCTCACTCTGCAAAGCTGTGGTTTGCTGATTAAACGAAAAACGAGTTGTAAACGGAGGAGCGGAAGTCTGCCGCCGTTTTCTTATCAAATTTAAAGGGGACTAAGGTGATCATTTAGTAGTGTACAGTTCATGAGAAAATCGCAAAACATTTAGAGGGACTGAATAGAAATATAGGGGGCTAAAGCGATGCCCATGCTTTTTTAAAATAATTTTACCTCGGTGTTTCAGCGAGACATCATTTAGTTGACTTGTCATCATTGTCGAAAAACTCTCGAAATTTTCTCACAGCTGCTGCGGTCGTCAGGGAGCGGGGAATGCCGCAAATTAAACAAAAAATCCACTGATTGCAACAAATAAGATGCAAGTAAAAAAACCATTTGGTATACAGTTAAAGGGGACGCGAATACACGTAAATTAGGGAAGTCTAATCAGAAAAACAAGTGAGTATACTGAGGGTATACGCAATTATTGATCCTCAGAAGTCGTAATACCCAAACAGCTCATGGAAAAAAGTAGGCATACGGAGTATACGTGCGTATAGCCCGGACTACACCACTGGGTTCGGTTCAGTTACAATTATTATGCCATCGATTTGGTTCAATTCGATATCTCGGTGCATCATGGTGCATTGACGATGCTTTCCATACATAATTAGATTTTTTTTCTTTACAACACAAGAAAAAAAATTGTATTAAAATCTATAAATATGTTTATATTTCTATATTACTTGTTAAACAATTTTGTCCTTTAATACAAGCAGTCAGATATATGAACTGTACCTTTAATTTTACCTGCTCAAAAAAAAACACACTTTGTGAATGTTTTAGACAAAACTCCAATAGATGCACAGAAGACAGCACGAGCATTCATAACAATGAAACTAATGCAAATATTATCCCGCTTGCTTTTTGAGCGCTGGCAAGTTCTTACACCCCTATGATTGGTCATTGTCTTCACCCGCTCAACAGAAAGAGCTGCGATTGGCTTTAGAAACGAAAGCGCCGTTCACCCATGAGTGACGCGGGAAAAACAGCCGCGGGTCAGTCTATATGCGCATAACACGCGGTTATCAGGTAATCCGTAATAGAATAAATACAATACAATAAACTCACACCACAGGTACGCTTGTGTCTGGATCCACAAGTATTTAACAGCCGAGAGGAGAGGATTCTCCCCATCTGCATCGCGGTGCACCGAAGAAACGATTAATTTTGACACCCCTACTTTTCAGAATGTAACTGGGAGCCAGTGCAAAGACCTGAGGTCAAGTGTGATGTATTATGATTTTCTGGTTCAGAGTCCATAATCCACCCTGCTGCTGATAAAACCATGAACAAGTTTCTCCAAGTCAAACACATTTTTCAAAACTGTCCTAAGACAAGAATGGATGTTGTTTAATAGTTTTAGGACAACTCTGGTGAAATATTTTGATCCACTTCAAATGTTGACTACTGTATTGTGCAGCCTTATGTATGTATATAATATAAAAATACTTTGGCAGTTAGTTACTAAAATGTGATATCGAAATTACATCACATTTTTCAAGCACAGAATTAAATGTTAAAATTATCTATCATCACTATCATCATCAGTAGCATACATTAGGCATAATTTAGGAACTGTTACTTTTTTTAAGTGTTATTATTGACATAGGTTGTTTATTATATCATGTTTGTCATCATATTTCTGGCATGTCTTTTTGATGTTGTAACAGTAAATGTTTTATATATTTATATGTTTTTTATTATTACTATTATTATTTAAATATATATATATATATATATATTGGTTTAATTCTGTCCACAATCAAACTTTAGGATAAAGATGCATTTTGTAACATCTAAATTTTTAAAAACTTGATCAAAAATATACTGAAATGGTACTATTATTTTAATAATAATCAAAAGAATAAGTGCATATACATACAGTATGGTTATTATACATTGTCTATCATCATCATCATCATTAAAGATAAAAAAACCCCCTGAAATTTGGTAATTATCTATAAATATTAAGGACATTTGCATCAATTCTAAAATAAATTTTTAAAACTGTTAAAATAAAGTGAAGACACTTTCTAAAACAATATATTTTTCAGAGTAAATTTTGACTCTTTCATGAATTACATTCTTCAGATCCCTCAAAAAAACATTACCTTGCTTTTCCACTCGAGTGGTTTACAGTCTGAAACGGGCAATATCCCTCAGTTCACAAACAATTGTGTTTTGCACATCTTGATGTTTGCCTGATAAACGCACGAGATGTGAACATTCAAAACAAGCAACAGAGTTTGTTTGGATTCCTTGCAGTTTAAAAAAAATGCAGACGCCAGTGGAAAAACACTGTTGACAACCGGTAAGAGGGGTAAATCAGCCAACATAAACACAATGCAATGAAAATCTATGAGTTACTTTTATATTTCTGATGCAGAATTTGCTTATAATTTTGTGTTTGACCTTTAATGGAAAGTCATTTGAGTGTTTTGTTTTTTTTGTTTCCAGGAATGACAGTAACTGCGATGCATTCAAAGCATCCCGAACTGTGTTTGCTGTGGTTTACACAAAAATATTTGAGATGGTTGTTCAGATTCAACGTCTCTGACATGTTGGCTACATATGCTCCCCTGATAGATCATCCTAATCAGTGTTAGCATTGTGCAGACCGTAAACATTTCCAACGTGAGATTAATCTCGCAGTGTGTTTTACGTCTCGTTGTAGTTTTGCTGGCGGCAACGCTAGTCTGATGATTGTTCGGTTTTTCATAGTATCCTGTTTACGTCGGTTCTTGCTTTGAAATTAAAATTGGTGTGACAATCTATCTAAAAAATCTATATTAAGTCTATATTATTTATTTATTTCTTCTGTCAGCAGAGAGCCTGGCTTGAATTGGTCTGATTAAAGCTGTTTGTGCAGCGCTGGTGGAAATTTTTGTGATATTAGTCCAACGGCTAAGACTTTTATTACTCTAAATTGCTTCAGAGGGACTGCGTTTGCAATTGACTTACAGTGAGTTGCTTAGGAGAAATGTCTGCTGAAATATATGTGGAAAAACACTGGTGAAAAGGGTAAAAAACTATTTTCACCATATTTCGCAGTTGATTGGTTACATTAAGAATTGCAAAAATGTTTGGTCACTTTATTTTGATGGTCCGTATGTTGAATTTAAGTTACATTGCATCTACATGCCAACTAATTCTCATTAGATTATAAGTTAGGTTGGGGTTAGGATTAGGGTTAGTTGACATAGGGGTTTGTACTTGCAAAGTTTCTTATAGTCAGTTAAATGTTTGTTGAAGGAGCAGTATCAACACTAAAAAAATCCTGGTTGCCTTAAATTTTTAAGCTGAATCAAATTAACCTTATGAGTCCATTGAACTTATATTATGTTAAACTGACTTAAAACAGCTTGCATAACTTATTGAACTAATTAATGTTCTAATTTTTATAAGTTACAATGAGCTAAAAACATGTTGTCATGACTAAAACTAATGGTTTTTGTGTGTGTGTTTTATAATGTTTAGTTTAAACATGCACTAATTTGCATAGATATAGCACAAAAATCTGAAAATTGCATGAAGACTGGTGCAAAATTCTTTGTTTTTGACATTAAAGAGGAAATTTGGGGAGTTTATTTTTTTTATCACTCATTAACTAAGTAAATATGAATGATTTTTGCAAATCTTTTGTAGAATAAAGTGTGTTTAATCAGAAAAATTATGCATGAACATGAGGAACCTTAGATAAAAAAAAATCAGTCAATTTTTTTTTTATTGAAATTTTCACATCATTTGAAAGCTGGATAATCTGGAATCTGAAGGCTCCAAAATAACAAAAACTATTAAGAAAATCCCCAAAATTTGTCCAGCCTCTTAGCAATGCACATTACTAATCAAAATGTAATTTTAATATATTTATCGTAGGAAATTTGCAAACTATATGTTTATGGAAGATGATCTTTACTTAATATTCTAATGATATTTTGCATAAAAGAAAATAACAGCAACAACAATAATAATAAATAATATTAAATAATTTTAACCAATGCAATGGATTTTTGTATCTTGCCAAAATTGTACATTTGCAAGACTTTTAGGTTTAGGTTTAGGTTTTGTGGTACAGGGTCACATATCCCTGAATAAAAACAACAGCAAAAAACAAACAAACATCAGCAAAAAGCAAGCAAACAATAGTTATAAATAAACCTAAGAAAAAAAAAACTTATTTGATAAAAACAGCCTTTATAGTATACAGCGAGAAAAATAAGTATCGAACACGTTCTATGTTGACTTGAAATTTTCCTGGATGTTGGTCACAACCAAAGAAATCCATATATGCAAAGTAAACAAATCTAATTAGGTTACAAATTACGTTATGTGTAATAAAATGAAATAATGCAGGGAAAAGTATTGAACACATGAAGAAAGGGAGGTGTAGAAAGGCAGTGAAAGCTCAGACAGCAGCTGAAATCTCTCAGTAGTTCTTCACCAACCCTCTGCCCTTCATCATTGTAAATGAATATTAGCTGCTTCAGTCCATAATCTACATTATCAGGATGATAAAGATGAAACCAGTGTGGACATTTTAGCAAGACACTGATCCAAAACTCTCAAATGCTTTCAGAGAAAGAAAATCAAGCTGTAGAATGGCCCAGCCAATCACCTGACTTGAATCTAATAAAAAATACAAAATAAAGATCAGATTTGATATAGACGAGACCCACAGAACCATCAAGTTTTTTACACTCTGTTGAAGTCTGTGAAAAATCTGATTTGTTTTGTTTACTTTTTATGTTTATATTGTTTGGGTTTTTACCAAAATCTGGTTCAATTCCATGTCAACAGCTTCTTTAGATTCCCAGGAAAAAAACATGAATGTTCAATACTTATTTTCCCCACTGTGTATATTATAATTCAACTCTACAGACGGGGCGTCACGGTGGTGCAGTGGGTAGCACGATCGCCTCACAGCAAGAAGGTCACTGGTTCGATCCGCTGCTGGGTCAGTTGGCATTTCTGTGTGGAGTTTGCATGTTCTCCCCGTGTTCACGTGGGTTTCCTCCGGGTGCTCCGGTTTCCCCCACAGTCCAAAGACATGCGCTATAGGTGAATTGAAGAAGCTAAATTGGCTGTAGTGTATGAGTGTAAATGCAAGAGTGTATGGGTGTTTCCCAGTGTTGGCTTGCAGCTGGAAGGGCATCCGCTGCATAAAACAAGTGCTGGATAAGTTGGTGGTTCATTCCGGTGTGGTGACCCCAGATTAATAAAGGGACTAAGCCGAAAAGAAAATGAATGAATGAACTCTACAGACACAAACCGATAAAGGAAATACTTAAATCTGTATTTTAGACGTTTTCTTTACATTAGACTGAATAAGTACTGTACAAAATGGCAAAATCTAAAATAAATAAGTATTTTGGCCGCTGTGTCTCACTTTAATTTCCGCTTCATTTTTGATGATGTTGCACTGAAAAGTATACATTTCTCCTCCATTAGCTCCCTTCTAGCATCCATCAATCTAACATGAAATAAACACAGTAAACATGACCTCATTGTGCGAAACGTAGTGTGCGAACAGCCATTAAAGTCATAAACTCAATCAGATTCTGAATAGTAAAAGAACGACGACGCCCCATCGCGTTTTATGTCATTCGCCCACAAACAAATAAATACAACAGCATGACAGTTTTGGACTTGGGCAGGAAATAACTGTGGTCTTTCAGACATCATCAATCAACTAGGCTACGTGCTGAAAATGAGCGTATGGGTTGCTTGGTCTTGTTTGCATGACGGGTTTTAACTCCACCCAGCGAAATACAAATGTTCTGGTTTCTCTGCTTATCCCAAAACATTTCAGCGTCGTGGCTGTAAACTTTTAATTGAGTGTTTACCAAACTGTGGACATACGTTTATCTGCTTGGATGCATTCCGCTGTTTTGATGGCCGTATTTACTGTAGGTGCATATAGAGTGGCGACATCAACGTGAACGCCTGGTTTGTGTGTTCTGGGGAGCTTTTAGCAGGAGAATTCAGTTTATGAGTAAATAAAGCACGTGGGTGAGCAATACTTGAAGAGATATTAATGAACTCGGATTTTGTAACTATTTGTGAATTTTGAAATGTAAATAGCTAACTGTCTCAGTTGCTACATATAAGATACATGCAATAACTACAACCACCACAAAGATTTTATTGCTTGTTGTAGTATTTATTGTACATGTAGTGTTTTAACATTATAAATGTAATTATTATAATTTTTTTTTACTAAATCTAGGTTATTTCAGTCTAAAATCAAACATTAATATCAACACGTAGTATTTTTTTTAACATTATAAATGTAATTATTATTAATTTTTTTACTAAATCTTGGTTATTTCAGTCTAAAATCAAACATTAATATCAACACGTAGTATTTTTTAACATTATAAATGTAATTATTATAATTTTTTTACTAAATCTTGGTTATTTCAGTCTAAAATCAAACATTAATATCAACACGTAGTATTTTTTAACATTATAAATGTAATTATTATTAATTTTTTTTACTAAATCTTGGTTATTTCAGTCTAAAATCAAACATTAATATCAACACGTAGTATTTTTTAACATTATAAATGTAATAATTATAATTTTGTTTTACTAAATCTTGGTTATTTCAGTCTAAAATCAAACATTAATATCAACACGTGGTATTTTTTAACATTATAAATGTAATAATTATAATTTTTTAATACATTTTGGTTATTTCAGTTAAAAATCAAACATTAATATCACCACGTTGTATTTTTTAACATTAGAAATGTAATTATTATTATTATTTAATATATTTAGGTTGTTTCAGCCCAAAATCAAACAATATTATCAACAAGTTGTATTTTTTAACATTAGAAATGTAATAAATATTTTTTAAATAAATGTAGATTATTTCAGTCCAAAATCAAACATTAATATCATCAAGTTGTATTTTTTAACATTATAAATGTAATTAATAATATTATTTAATAAATGTTGGTTATTTCAGCCCAAAATCAAACATTAATATCAACACATAGTATTTTGTAACATGTTAAATGTAATTATTATTATTTATTTTACTATAGATTATTTCAGTCCAAAATCAAACATTAATATCATCAAGTTGTATTTTTTAACATTATAAATGCAATTAATATTTTTTTATATATATATTTAGGTTCATTCAGCCCAAATCAAACATTAATATCAACACGTAGTATTTTTTAACATTATAAATATAATAATTATTATTATTATTTTAAGAAATTTAGGTTATTTTTTAGTCCAAAATCAAACATTAAAATTAACAAGTTGTATTTTTTAACATTATAAATGTAATTAATATTATATTTTTATTAAATGTTGGTTATTTTAGCCCAAAATCAAACATTAATATCAAGTTGTATTTTTTAACATTATAAATGTAATTATTATTTTTATTTTAATAGGTTATTTTAGCCCAAAATCCAACATTTATATCATAAAGTTGTATTTTTTAACATTATAAATGTAATTATTAATATGTTTTAATAAATTAGCATATTTCCATCCAAAATCAAACATTAAAATCAACAACTTGTATTTTTAAACATTATAAATGCAATTGTTATTATTTTTAAATATATTTAGGTTAATTCAGCCCAAATCAAACAATATCACCAAGTTGTTTTTTTTACATTATAAATGTAATTATTATTATTATTTTAATATATTTAGGTTATTTGAGCCCAAAATCAAACATTAATATCATCAAGTTGTATTTTTTTACATTATAAATGTAATCATTATTATTATTATTATTATTTTAATAAATTTAAGTTATTTCAGTCCAAAATCAAACATTAATATCAACACATAGTATTTTTTAACATTATAAATATAATTATTATTATTATTTTAATAAATTTAGGTAATTTCAGTCTAAAATCAAACATTAATATCAGCACGTAGTATTTTTTAACATTATAAAGGTTATTATTATTATTTTGAAATAATTTTAGGTTATTTCAGTCCAAAATCAAACATTAATATCAACACGTTTGTTGTAAAAAAAAATGAGTAGGACATTTTTATTAATTAGACAAATTGCTAAAAATAAATTTTAAAACTAAAATATAAAAATAAACTCAAACTAATAATAAAGACTACAACAGTTGCTCAACACTAAAATTATACTGATTTGAAATATGTTACAATCTAAAAATATGGCATCAGTAGGATTTTATTTGTTTAATTATAAAAAAAATTTCAGAATTGTTGACATTTTTGATTTATTAAAAAAGAAAGACTGAAATATCACATGGTTCTAAGTATTCAGACCCTTTGCTCAGCATTTAATACCCTTTTGATCTAATACAGTCTTTTTGACAAAGATGCAACAAGTTTTTCACACCTGATTTTGGGGATCCTCTGCCATTCCTCCTTGCAGCCTCTCCAGTTCTGTCAGGTTGGATCGTAAACGTTAGTGGACAGCCATTTTTAGGTCTTTCCAGAGATGCTTAATTGGGTTTAAGGGGGTGCTCACACTAGGTACAGTTGCCTTGAACCGTGCCGAAGCACTCGTCCCCCTCCCCTTTCCCCCGACGGCCTGCACTCACACTGCATTTTGCCTTCAGAGCCGGAACACGCTTATGTCATCGATGATGTGACTGTTTAGTTTAACAGGAAGAGAAGCGCTTTCGCTCAACACAGTGGACATTGCTTTAGTTGTATCCTTTTTTATTATTTTTAGTCGTTTGGGATGCAGTGACACATTGTCAAATATTTAGTTGAACAGATCCACCACTTTTGATGCTCATAAATGATCTTACGTCCTTGTATTAGGAGGTTTGCTTAAGGTGCAGATGATGTGCAGAGAGGGGTTTGCGTCTTTAATAAACTATGACAGTTCGTGTTCATTGAAAATTAAGAATGATTAATAAATGCATATGAAACAGTCTCTTTAAAGTGACGTCACGTTTTCAGTTTCAGGCGCACTTTGTGCTCACACTACAAGTGTACCGAACCGCACTCTGGCACACTTCTTTCAAACGGGCCAGGGCCGGCCAACTGAACCGTGCCTAGGCCCGATTCAGAGCACTCACACTTGTCAAACTAACCAGGAAATGCGGCAAGTCACGGTTCGAATAGCATAGTATGAGTGCACCCTAAGTCAGGGCTCTGGCTGGGCCATTCAAGAACAGTCACGGATTATATATAAGCCCCTTTCACACAGTGATACCAGAATATATAAATATCCGGAAAATTTCCGGAACGACTTGACTGGTAAATTCAAAAAAGCGCTGTTCATGAGCTCTAAACAGCTGCGCTTGTATTTGTAAACATTTGACTATTACAAACTCTGTGGATGGATAAGTATTGTGAACAACTTCGATGAAAACATATAGGGGAACACTTTGCATGTGGAGATGTACATGATATGTGTATGTGCTGGCGCTCACTGGCTGCTTCACGTGCACACGCGACGCATCAAGCAACTGAAGGAAGCAGAGCTTGAAGGTAAACAAACT
The DNA here is from genome assembly GCA_903798195.1 of Danio kyathit. Lineage (NCBI taxonomy): Eukaryota > Metazoa > Chordata > Actinopteri > Cypriniformes > Danionidae > Danio > Danio kyathit. The sequence continues at coordinate 37,602,698 of LR812533.1, forward strand.
ACGGTTTATCATAAGCATCTTATCGATAATTATTTACACAGTTGGCATTAAGAAGGAACACAGAAACATTATCTGACTAACATCTAGCTGCTAAATCTGTCTGGAAAAATAATCAAAGGCTTTTATTTTCATAAACAGCACAGATGTAATGCATCTGAGTGTTCTAATTGGCTAAAGTAGACATCTCACGTCAGCGCGTTCTAGACATGAACACGCTCTTTCCGGCAATCTTCCTTCTGCGTTCACACAGAGCAGCATTCCGGCAAATTACCAGTAATGTTACAACTTCTCTTTCCGTAAAATTGCCGGAACGAATTTACCGGTATTTTCAAAAAAGCCCTGTTCACACATACAGACCTTTCCGGAAAATTGCCGGTAATTTTCTGGAAAGGTCTGTATGTGTGAAAGGGGCTATATATATATATATATATATATATATATATATATATATATATATATATATATATATATATATATATATATATATATATATATATAATTTATTTATTTTTACATTCAGATCTGTTCTTTTGACCTGTCTTTTTTTACAGCTTCCTCAAAAATATTAGATTTTACATTAATGACAATATAAAAATTGTTTCATCAGTACCAAATCAGCATATAAGAAATATTTATAAAGATTATGACGCTGAATATTGAGTATTCATATAGTATTCATATATTTCAATATGATACTGAAAATGAAGCTTTCTATGCACAAAATAAAATTTTGTGATATATTAGGATTATTTTACAATGTATGTTTGATCAGTAGCATCAATAAGAATTATTAAAACAAAATTCAAGGTACATTTTATAATAGTGATTTTAAGATCTCATTTTTATTTCATAGCTTTACCACTACAAACATAACAGCTGTATTCCATTGTAACAGTAATAGTTCCATGTCACCGTAAGGAAACATATTGTTAAGGGGTAAAACTGACTGAAGCATGCTGAAGTATATGACCTTATATCTCGTCCTCGTAATAGTCAGATGTCTTTCGCTCGTGTGCTACTGAAGGAAGAGGATCTACAGTATGTCTTTATTTTCTTTCCCATCCAGCACACACGAAAATTTGCAGGTTTTTTTGGACTCCAGAGTGTTTGAGACAGATTTTTCTTCATTTTTCAGCCTTACTTGCTGCCAAGCCTGTCTTCTCCCTAAACTCCTTTCGTATAAATAAACTATACAGTATATTTTTTCAGGAAAACTTCATCTCCTGTCTAATGTATTTTTGCATCTAGATTTTGGCATTGCCTTGCGATCCCTTGGGATCTTAAACTTTATCTCTTGGTGTACCATGTAGATGTTGCTTTGCTCATGGGCTGAACTTTTAGTTCATAGTCAAGCATTTATTTGCACTTTTTTGCTAAATATTAAATATTAAAATTAATCCCAATCTATTAATGTACACCTTTCTGTGAAAGCCTGTTTCTTTCTCAGATTAAAAAAAAACCATTATGGCCTTTTCCCCTTACAGTTCCATATAAATTCAGAACTACTACAAATCTAAAAACAATTGCCAATTTGATGCAGTCATTTGTAAACTTAATGTGTCTGACTTCTGGAGTCCTTTTCTCTGGAGTATACAGTACATAACAGCTTGCTATGCTGCTTGATACTGCATTTCTTTTTTATTTCTTGTGTTAATTAAAAACACATTGGTATGCAGAGAAACAACAGCTTTTTTCTAATTATTTCCCTATAGCAGCCAAAGAATTAAACGTCTTGCACATTCAAAGAAAACATTCAGGCCCAGTTTCACAAACAGGGTTTAGCTTAAGCCAGGACTAGACCTTAGTTAAATTAGGCTATTTAAGCCACATTTATAAAAACAGCCTTAGAAAAATACATTACTGGTGTGCACCTGTAAACAAAAAATGACACTGACATATTTTAAGACATCTCACTGCAAGTTATTTTCAGTTGAGATAGCTCGAACATGCAATTTAATCCAAGACTAGCCTTAAACCTTGTTTGTGAAACCGGGGGTCAAAGTTTAATTCCTTGTTGAAAAAATCAGGTGGAAATAATGTCAAAAATGTGAGATGTCAACTCAGAATTGCAAGAAAGGCTGCAAACTAATAATCACGGTTCTGGCAAATGTGTCAGAATTGCGTATAAGTGCAGTTGTAATTCTGAAAGAAAAAAAAAACAATTGAAGAAAGCATATAAACCCAGAATCAAAGAAATTAAATTGCAGACTGTAAAAAGTGATTAGTTACTTAAAGCGAGTTCACCAATTGCCTTAAAAGCAACAAGTTGACTTTACAAAATAATATAAGTAAATCTATTGTAACTTCAAACTGTTAAGTTGACTTAATTTTTATAATTATGCTAATTGTACTCACTTAAAAAAAAAATAAAAGTAAACTAATCACTTTTTTTCCAATACACCTTTATCATATATATATATATATATATATTTTTTTTTACAACTTTTCTGTATCTGACAAAATGACAGTAACTAAAATGAATCCAGTGTGTTTTCTAAATTCAGTAGTGTAGATTTTATAGACTTAATGAAGCACCAAATATACAATATTGTGATAATTACAGAAATAATTAGAAAACAGATGTGCTAAAATAGTCTGACACTGTAAAAAGGGATTAGTTAACTTTAAAAAAAAAAAGTGAGTACAATTGGCATAATTATAAAAATTAAGTCAATTTAACAGTTCCAAGTTACAATGGGTTTACTTACATTATTTTTGTGAAGTCAACTTGCTTTTAAGGCAATTGGTTTACTCGCTTTAGGTAACAAATCACAGTGAAAGCTGTGAAATGTAACCTTTGGATTGTGAGAAAGCATACTCACTCTCAACTGTGAGAAATACCAACCTGATTACATGAGGAAACGTAAGTATTTTACGTTTTGTCAGTTCAGTGGTTAATTTGTATGAATTTGTACAGTAAGTTCAGTTGTATGAAAATGTGCGATTTTAAAAAGGAGGCATGGCACCCAACCCCACCCTATAACCAACCGTCATTGAGGGATAAGCAAAATAGTAAAAAGTTATAAATTGCCATGAGATTGTGTTGGTAATACCAGTCAGATCACATGAGGAAACATAACTATTTTATGTTTTGTCAGTTTGGTGGCTAATTTGTATGAATTAGTCATATTAAAATGTACAATTTTAAAAAGGAGGCATGGCACCCAACCCCACCCCTAAACCCAACCTTCATTGGGGGGTAAGCAAATCGTGCCAAATTGTACACATGAGATCGTATGAATTTATATGAGTTAGCCACTAAATCAAAAAGTTACGAATTGCCAAGAGATTGTTTTGGAAATACCAGCCTGATCATACGAGGAAACGTAACTATTTTATGTTTTGTCACGTTAGTGGCTAATTTGTATGAATTAATTTGAGTACTAGTTCAGTCATATGCAGGGCTTAATTTGTGCCGGAACGCGCCGGATCCGGCACCTCTGAAATCTGATCCGGCACCTGATTTTACCGATCCCCCTCCTCAACTGCCCTCCTCCCCTGTCCGCTGTTCACTTTCACTTTCTTCCGCGACTCCCCAACCCACTTCACTTTCGTCCGTGACAACCCCCTGCTCTTCACTTTTGTCCTTCGACA
>LR812533.1:37611291-37871291 GCA_903798195.1 Danio kyathit
ATATGTAACTAAGGAACAAGATCTTATGGCTGGTTACTGTTAAAACTGAAATATGAATCACCTACAACATAAACATTATACAAAAATGCACACCAATTATACAAAATAAAAGTTTTGTCTTCTGCCAGACAGTTCTTATAACCGCTTTTATTCCAGGTTTATGAACATTTCTAAAATGAAGCAGGGTATTTGGCACCAGATTTTACCTGGTTTATTAAATCCTGCTCTGAAGTAAGGTCAGCACCAGTTTTGTGGTGCTAGATAGATACTCACATGATTTGGACTTGAATTTAAAACAGTTGAGTATAATGTTTAAAATATCAAATGTTATTTGTAGAAGAGTGTTTCATTTTTACCTTTGTAATCCACAAAGTCAATGCAACAAGATTACTGTAAGCAGACACTTGATTCTCAGCTGCATTCTCAACACTTGGGCCTTTGTAAACACTGCAAAAAAGTAAGTTTGTTAACCAAAGGTTTAGGATTGTACTGTGTGCGATGTCACTGTGTATACACTGGATTTGTTGCAGGTTTAGATTGACCCATGATTAACGAATTCTAGTGTGAAAGCCTGTAGAATTGCTTAGTACTCATAAATGTTTGAGTAACAAAAAAATACAAACTAGTTACTTTAAAGCAATTTATGTTAACACAGCTTGCCAAAGTTGCTTGCGGTATAGAAAGAATGGATGGATGGAATATTGGTTTGATGGATTGCTGCTTTGATGGATGGACGGATTGTTTGATTTATGATAGACAGACAGATTTCTAAATCACTTCAAAGCTGTAAGCAGAATATAATATGTTGATTCACAACACTTAAGCCTTTGTAAACACTGCAAAAATATAAGAATGTTAACCCAGTGTTTAGGATTGTACTGTGTGTGATGTCACTGTGTTTACACTGGATTTGTTGCAGGTTTAGATTGAGCCGTGATTAACAAATTCAAGTGTGAAAGGCCTGTAAAAATTGCTTAGTACTGATGAGTACTAGTAACATAAAAAGACATACCAGTTACTTTAAAGCAATTTATGTTAACACAGCTTGCCATAGTTGCTTGCAGCTTATAGACTTGGACTGCAATGGAAGCATAATGTCAAATTTTGTCACAGAGAAGTTAAATATATATATATATATATATATATATATATATATATATATATATATATATATATATATATATATATATATATATGAAATAACAGCTTTTCTAAATTTGTAATTTCGAACACTTAAACTACTACACATCTTGAGCATTTTCATCAGTTAAAGGGTTAGTTCACCCAAAAATTCACTCACTACTTACTCTCCCTCAAGTGATTCCAAACCTTTGTGAGTATATTTATTTTGTTGAACTCTGAATAGGATATTATGAAGAAATCTGAAAACCTGTAACCATTGACTTCCATAGTAGGTGAAGCAAATACTAGTCAATGGCTTTCCAGCTTTCTTCAGGATATCTATTTTTGCGTGTGTTGACCAGAAGAAAGAAAGTCAAACTGGTTTGGAACAATTGAAGGGTAAGTAATTGATGACAGAATTTTCAGTTTTGGGTGAACTATCACTTTAATCAGGCCATGCATTTAGTTTTAATATGTCATACAAAACTGTCAGTGAATTTGTTGACGTTTGGGATTAATGCATAGTTTATTTGAGTTTGTGTGAGTCCTATGATGAGTATTATTGTAAACTTGGAAGTAAAAGTGTGTACATTGTTTTATGTTTCACTTGTTTGATGAAAACGGTTAAGTAACTTAAGAAAGTAGTTTAATGCAATAAATCAGACCTACACCATGCAATTAATCAGACAGCGTCCCAATGCAGCTGATTTTGATATCGGTACCAGGCTGTAGTTATTAAGAGCTACTGTATTTCCTAACCATGACTCACAAGTCGATTGATGTAGAGATATGCTGTGGTTCACCGTGCTTGCAACTGCTGCAGTTTGACCGCTGAACTCCATTTATTTGTATATTCTGCACTGCTGTTTTTAATCTAGCCTGGTATTGGTGAAACCCATGCGCAGGCCACAAAAGCCTCCTGAACATTTCTTTTCATCGAGGGGGTGATTTGTATTGCATAACTCTAGGACTTTGCTGTTGAGAACGAATTGGACAAACATGAAATGCCAGAGGAACAACTGTGGCAGTCTGTGAAAACTTTGAGGCTGGTTTCTAAACCAGAAGGTCACCTAATAAAGTGTACTGAATGTACTGTCTGATTTCAAATCCAGCACATAAAAGTGTTGCATCTGCTATTTCGCATGCAACACTTTCAATTGCATTTGAGTTTTAATGTTTTTAGTAATTGTCACCCACAACCAGTGGTGTAAAGTAACAAATTACACTTGCTCAAATTACTGTAATCGAGTAGTTTTTTCTCAAGAATTGTAATTTACTGAGCAGTTTTAAAAATGTGGACTTTTACTTTCCCTTGAGTACATTTATAGTGCTGTATCGGTACTTTTACTCCACTACTTTCCATCTACCTGCAGTCACTACTTAATTTTTTCCTGTCTATGGGATTAGAAAAATCAGTCCTGTGATTCCTGTCCAATCAAATCATACATAGAAGAGGTAAATTGCATCATCACGAACTACCTCAAGACATGGGCAGCATGCAAACTATTTGGAAGCATTAAAAGTGTCCAAGAAGATGTCCAAGATGTCCTTTACAAACATTGGCCCAGAGACTGTTTAGATGCATGTCGCTGACGAGAAGATGACGGATGTTTACTGTATGATGACCGAAATGGCCTTAAACACCCAGCAGACACAAGACGTCAACATGACGTCAGATTGACGTTGTACCCCAACGTCATGGGGACATTGCATTTTGTTTGGAAATGATAATCGGATTGACGTCAGAACCCCAACGTCAGGACGATGTCAATGTCCAACGTCCAACCGGAAATAAACCAAATATCAACGTCTAATGATGTTACAGCTTGACATTGTGTGGACGTTACCAATTTGACGTCAATCAGATGTTGGATTTTGGTTGCCATACCTGCCGAATAAATGTCAATATTTGACGTCAATATGACGTTGGTTTAAGATGTTGGCTCAACGTTGGATTTTGGTCACTTTCCAACGCAACCTAAAATCAACCAAATATCAACGTCTAATGATGTTACAGCTTGACGTTGTGTGGACGTTACCAATATGACAACTATCAGATGTTGGATTTTGGTTGCCATACCTGCCGAATAAATGTGAGTATTTGACGTCAATATGACATTGGTTTAAGATGTTGGCTCAACGTTGGATTTTGGTCACTTTCTAACACAACCTAAAATCAACCAATTATCAATGTCATTTGACGCCGTTATTGAACATTAAAATAATGTTGTCCTTAGATGCTGACTAGACATTGAGTTTTGGTCACCTGACATCAAAACCTAAATTTAACCATGCCGTTGTGTGCCTGCTGAGTAATAACCAAATGCACTACAGAATGTTACGTTTGCACACATCCACAAATTACATGTAAATGCATCAGCTTTTTACAGCATAATACTCACTACTCTTGAGTACTTTTAAAAGGTTTACTTTTTACTCATACTTTGAGTAATATTTACAACAGATACTTTTACTCTACTTGTACTACATTTTTAGGCAAATAATGGTACTTTTACTTAAGTATGATCTTTCAGAACTCTTTCCACTACTGTCAACAACCTGACCTTTCTGGACAGTTGTAACTCAGATGATATTTTTGGCAGCCTGTTGTACCTCGGAGGAAATCAGCTGCAGAATAACACGGGCAGATGTCCACTGGTCATTTATTTAACTCTGTTGACACGCCAGAGCATATAGATTTCCACTCCTTGCAAGACATTCCTCCCAAATTGGTTGATCAGTGGAATTCTTTTGTCAGACATAGAGAAATGCTGTGCTTTTGTGTCAGTGACTGGCCCGGGGTTTATCCAGACCACATTCCAAATCTCCCTCTGAGAGAGGCATTAATTAATATTCATCAAGATAATAAGCTTGTTTTCACTCATTCAGCTCGGTTGACTTCCATTTCTCTGGTCCATTTGTTGCCATAGTGTGACACCACAGTTATTTAGCTACTGTTTCCGCTTCTCTCTCATTGAGCTATTGGAATATAATGCACCGCCCATCATCGTCTGTTTGTTAAACGCCACATGTTCACAACTCTTGGTTTTGGGAAAGATCCATAACGCTAGTGAGTCACATCCCAAGTTAATTCAAGTTCCAGTTTGCTCGGATGAAGTCATGAGCTTGAAAATGAACCCTCACGCAAATAAGCAGACTACATCGGGTCGTTTATATTAGGACGGTGTTTAAATTAGAACAACATGTTTGATTCGACGGCCACGCCGTAACAAGGGGAATCTAATAAATCAAAGATAAAACTAGGAGGCGACTGTAGCGCCAGACAGGAAGTGTAGTTGATTCTGGTGCGAGCCGACCTGAGGAAAGGTTTAGAGCTTGAACCATTTTTTATTAGTTACTGAAATGTATAAAGAATTGATGTCCAACCCTTTAGACAGAGCTGAACCGAATCGAACGCCGAAGGGCTTTTAAGACATTCCAGGGATTATGTCACCAGACTCTCGCCCCAGTGGACGATCGGTTAATTTCTCAGCTCTGTCCCTGACCTCGGACTGTCTCGGGTGAGCTGAGATCCATTCAAATGTTGGGAGGAGAAAAAAAAACAGGGTCGTTGCTCAGTCAAACACAACTTTACATCACTCTTGATCTCATCCGTTTGGCTCAGGGAAGGATTCTGTGATGATCAGACAGTTCCAGTGCCTCTGCTGTGGTGTAGTTAAAGCCATCCTTACAGGTCTCTGGTGGAGCACTAAAGCCGCATGCAGTTGCAGCATCTGGTCTCCAGAGGTGTGTACTGAGACCGGACGGCACATATTGCATGCCAGAGGCCCGTGTTGCCCCGCATCTGTGTTTCTCATTAGGTTCTGAATGGAGGTGTGTCTGTACACATGTTTTATAAAGCCATGTAGGGTCAGTGTGTGACCTTCTTGTATTTAGTAAAATGCTACAGGTTTGTATCCCACATAAACTGTTTCCTTTATTCTCTCGGACAAAGGCTTCTTGCGTAAAGGGCACCCCTGCTGAAGAAAAAAAACTGTACAAGCTAGGCAACAGGGTGTGCTAAATTACAAATACGATGAACACCTGTAAATGTGGAAGATGGTTTTGTCCATGCATCTACTTTACATTTAGATACCTAAACATTTTGAGTTTTTGTTGTTCTGTTGAACACAAAAAAAGATATTTTGAAGAATGTTGGAAATCTGTAACCCTTTACTTCCATAGTAGGAAAAGGCAAATACTATAGAAGTCAATGGTTACAGTTTACAACATTCTTGAAAATATCTTCTTTTGTTTTTAGCTGAACAAAAAAAAAACAAACTAACTCAAACTGGTTTGGAACAAGTCAAGGGTGAGTAAATGATGACATATTTGGGTGAACTGTCCATTTAATGTATTAACCCTGCATGTTTGCTTAATAAACACTATAAGCCCAAACTGGGGTGCGTTTCCGAAACCCATCATTAACCAACTAAGGTCGCAAGTTCCGTCGTTACAAACATACAAACTTGTACGCTTGTAACCTCTGATTCAGCGAATGCATGTGCAGTTGAAGTCTGCATTATTAGCCTCCTGTTTATTTTTTCCCCCAACTTCTGTTTAAGGGAGAGAATATTTTTTCAACACATTTCTAAACATAATAGTTTTAATAACTAATTTCTAATAACTGATTCATTTTATCTTTGCCGTGATGACAGTAAATAATATTTTATTAGATATTTTTCAAGACACTTCACTAATTTCAGCATGCGTTTAAGAATAAAAATATGGGAGAAATATGGGAAAATACCTATATATAGGTATATAGGTATATATATGATAGGCTGATAGTGGGATAGAATGGTAAAATAAGGGAAAATCCCAGCAAAAACAGGAGGGTTGACATGCATGTACTGTATTGAACAGGAAGTGTTTGTGGAACAACAGTTGTTTTGCGTTCCCTCACGAAACATATTTGCGAGGGAACGCAAAAACATAAAAAAAAAACTATTTTCGCATCACTCAGTTTTTTCTCCTATCCAACTCCCCACCGCCCCTAACGACCACATCAACCCCCCATCACCCCCACCCCCCACCCCACCCTGGTTTTTTTTTTCCACCCATTTTTTTCCCCACCATCTCGTCCATTCCGGGCCTCCGTAGATATTTATATACACACACACAATCATATATATGCATTTAGTTTCCTATCTATTTTAATTTAAATGTAAGAATTAGATAAGGGTTTGGATTTTATGATTCAGTTTAGGTTTCACAGCTTTCTATCAGAAGTTACACTCATTACCCAGGTCAGGATCATTATCTCATTTATGTTTCTGTACTCTCTGTGGCCAAGTGTTTGTCTCTTTCACAAATAGTTGTCATGCTTTCTGTGGAGATCTTTTTTCTTAAAATCTGCACAATTATTACAACACACAACCCAGAATCATATCTAATAAGCCATCCCTCAAACTAACTGCTCAATTACAATGCATTTTTCTCTTTGCATATTTTCATTCCCCCTAAGATATATCAAGTAAACTGATTTATGAATCTGATGAGCATGAATTTGGTAGAAGTTCCTCAAAGACACAAAGACTTGGCCTTAGATAGTACATAAACATAAAATGCATAACTGTCAAAGTAGCATTTGTAATAAGTGAAACTGGAATCTCCTGAGGGGCAGAGGAAGACAAAACACTGCGGCTACGGCCTGCATGTCTCCACCTGATATGGATTTGTTTGACTGTGGGTTCAACAACTCAAATATACGGTTCTCCATATGACAACAGGCATTCCGGACACGATAGCTCTCTTTGAAACTATCTGCAAACGGGACGGGTACAGTCTGTGTTCAGTTAAAACTACACACGGTGAATTTCATAAACGCTGTACTGAACTCATCCGCTCGCTGCCCCCAGATGTTTCCAATTTCGCACCGTAACCGAAGCTGTATCAGCTGGTGTCATGTTCAAAGGACCCAGCAGCACGTGTGGTTCTTTGTTTTCTTCAGCGTGCAGACCTCCTTCCACAAACATTTCCACAAACACTCTCAGCAGGTTTGAGGGTGTGGGAAAAAGTTGGTCCCCTGAAGCCAGAACATCCTAAATGCTGGCCAAACCACGGCTGATAGGGTCTTATGCTTTTTCCCATGGCACAAATGTATCTGATGTAGATTAGCAGTGCACGTACATATCTGAGCCCCGCAGATGGTTTTCTTCTTTCCCACCAGCTCCTGTCGTGCACATCTTCCATAGCTAATGCTAGACTACTGCACTGACAATGTACTACGCTAAACTGTTGAGTCAAGCACAAATGATCGCAGTGCAAAATGAATTTAATGAACGACACAATCTTTAATTGCAGTATTCATTAAGCAGATTTTGCTCATGTTCAAGTTGTTAATGCACTAGTTGCCTTTTTGCATGGAAAATTTATTAATAATAATAAACATTATTTTCTATAGGGCGAACCAGTGGCTTAGTGGTTAGCACTGTTGCCTCACAGCAAGAAGGTCGTCCTGGCTGAGTCAATTGGCATTTCTGTGTGGAGTTTGCATGTTCTTCCCATGTTCGCGTTGGTTTCCTCCTGGTGCTCCGGTTTCCCCCACAGTCCAAAGACATGCGGTATACTGTAGATGAACTGAATAAACAAAATGGGCCGTAGCGTACATGAGAGTGTATGGGTGTTTCCCAGTACTGGGTTGCAGCTGGAAGGGCTTCAGCTGTGTAAAACAAATGCTGGATAAGTTGGCAGTTCATTCCACTGTGGCTACCCCTGATGAATAAAACGAAAGCCGAAGAAAAATTAATGAATGACTAAGTGAATGAATTTTTTTCTAAAGCACCTTTAAAGGTACATCTCAAAGCACTTTGCACAGAAGAAGGTGAAAGTTAAAAAAAAAAAAAAGTAAAGACAACAGCCATTATAATAATAATAATACTAGGTTGAAAATGAAAATCATACATATAGGACAGTAAAAAATCTCTTATAAGTCAGTCTAAAGACATATGTTCTAAGAACCCATTTGATAAGTATGATCACACCAGTGTGATAACAACATTTCGTACATCCCACAATCAGCTTCTAACTTCAAATATGTTTTTCTGCAATGGCTGGCGCTGAGCCAGAGAAACTTATAACTGTTTTCAAACAAATAACACTTGTTTTTGGCTTTAGACATTTAAATAGACACATTTCAAAAAGCGACATTTCTGTGTGGAGTTTGCATGTTCTCGTGTTTGCGTGTTTCCCCACAGTCCAAAGACATGCGCTATGTGAATTGGATGAACTTGAAATTGGCTGTAGTGTATGTGTGTGTGAATGCGAGAGTGTATGGATGTTTCCCAGTACTGGGTTGCTGCTGGAAGGGCATCCGCCACGTAAAACATATTCTAAAATAGTCGGCGGTTCATTCCAATGTGGAACCCTGATAAATAAGGGACTAAGCCGAAGGAAAACGAATGAATGAAAATACACACTGATGTTTATGGAGATGGCAATAATATTTATATTTTTTAAACATAAACAGACAATATGCTTTATTCACACCTGATGCACAATGCTTAGGTAACTAGAACATTTTCTTTGTTCTTCTTCTTGTCAAACAGCCACTTACTTTCATGTATTTCAGGAGTTGATGAATTTACTTTTTACAAATCCAGCAGCTCTAATCTCTCCACTGCTGTACAGGCTAACATCTCCATGCCCATCACCCATCATAGATCAAATAATATGATCATTTTAAGCCGGTTAAAAGAAAATACATGTTATTAAGCATATTTGAGAATCAGAATTATCTGATATTTGACAATATAATTAGGACGTTTATCAATATCTGCAGAAAAGAGAAAAAAGAAACAAAAAAGATACATACTTAAATCATCAGTCTGCGATGATTAATGTATTAAACTGAGATGCTGAATTTGATGCATTCATTCATTTTCCTTTGGCTTAGTCCCTTATTTATCAGGGGTCGCCACAGCGGAATGAACTGCCAACTATTCCGGCATATGTTTTACAAAGCGGATGCCATTTCAGCCGCAACCCAGTACTGGGAAACACCCATACACACTCTCGTTCATACACACTCATACACTACGGCCAATTTAGTTCATACAATTCACTTATAGCACATGTTTTTGGACTGTGGGAGAAATCAAAGCACCCAGAGGAAGCCCACACCAAGACGGGGAGAACATGCAATAATTAATAATTATATTACATTATTAATGTAATAATCTTACATAACATGTAATAATACTTCAATGTATTTATGAGCCTTTTCTAATTAAAAATTTCAGGTAGGCCTACTTTGTGTGTGGATAGCAGGTAATAACCCTCTCTACTCCAGTGTTGAATGCGATCTGCTGATCTAACAGACACAGTGCTACATGATATAAAAACAGCAATTGTTGCAGGTCAAAATGAACCCATTTAATGCAAAACTAAAGACATTTCTCCACTGATTATTAAATCTAGGAACAATTAGTGAACTTGGAGAAAGTTTTGTGTTTTGAATTGTGAATGAATGGAGAATGATTGACAGGCACAGCGTCGGGAGGCGCTGAACTGAACATGAATTTAAGCACTTGAATATTTATCTGTGTACTTCACATTAAACTATAGTATGGCTTCAGAACATTTGGAATATGATAGGTATGCATGACAACTTTCTAGTGCCCTATAATAGGCTACCTTTATGGCTTAGTTGGCCTATAAACACAGAAGATTGGATTTGGATCGGTACCAGCTGGCCAATACCTGATCTAGCAGAAATATGCGGTATCGAATCGATATCCGATCCAAGTATCGGGATCGGTGCATCACTAGTTCTGAATAAGAAGAAACCAAGTCAAGTAAGTGATCAGACTCGGTGTGTGGGTGGTGTTTGCAGACCTTTACGTACTGCACTATTGTAGATAAGTGCTTCAGCATGAGCCGTCTCCTGCCAAGTCTTACTGGATCTCAAAGTGGCTGATTTGCTCAAACACCCATACGTTGTATCGGAATTGATCACGAATGGCCAGTTTGATAGTTTTCCTGGATTTCTTTTGGGTTATCTTGTAAAAGCAAGACATTTTTAGCTAAATAATCTCAGAGTGACAGCGTGTTTGCTTGAGATCAAATGATAGTCAACGTGAAGTTAATTTGGCCCAGCGCTAAACATCTTTTAAAATGGAAATATTTGAATTGCCCAATGTTGAGATTGATAGTGTTACTTTATGGCTGCTTAGGGTTTTTTTTTTCAGCTCTTTTTGGCTTTCAGGGCCTTTTCTCACTCATCATTTACACTGAAGGGGCCAATATGTTGTCTTTACCTCATTCGCCCCCTTAGTCTAACCAAAATGAACTTTCGAAAAAACATAATTCTTTAAGGCCTTGTTTCCAGTCATCGCAGTCTTCCAGCGCGAGTGTTTTTTGAGGTGTCGTGAGCGACGTGGCCGTCTTCCACTGGTTGGGAAACCGTTTTGGACATCGAGTGATAGATGATCAGCATTTGTCTGGCCAGCTGTGGTTGTTTTCATCCCCCAGCGTCTTGGCCAAAGTGGTTTCAGTGTTTAACAGAGCAGCTTCTTTGGGATTGTTTAGCCCCAGATTTCTGTTCTGTCAGATCTTTGGAAGCGTTTTGTGGAATGGAAGTTCTGGCTAATGGAGGAAGGCAGCAACACTTGCTTCAGAAATATTAGCGGTCTGCATACCCACAAATCTGCTATCTACTGTTGTTTGGAATGGGGGATTATAAAAAGCCCTGAGGTGCTTGGAATGGGCAGGTGTGAACAGCTTGGAGACCATTATTAAGTGTTATTGAGGGCATGCTTTAAAATTAAATAGGGCAGACCTGTTTTCATTTCATCTGCGTCTGACTTTGTGAAGGGATAGAATGTGCCTGTTTTTTTCTTTAAATAGGCCATTTTCTATAATTAAACCACCTTTGTCGCATTAAATGGTCGGGGTTAAACACAGGACTCAAAGCACTGGAAAGATGCCCAAAGATGGAAAGTCATAAACAGTGAAATAACTCTAAATTAGCAGACTAGTAAGAGACGTACGGCCAACGTCCTGACCTGATTTGATCGCTATGAACTGCATCATAGGATTTTTGTGGTGCAGTTACAACCTATATTCAGTTGCAATCCAAGAGTACTTCTCTTCATGCCATGTAGTTTAACAAGGCATTAAATTCAAGAATAAGAAACATATCTTGGACAGAATAGCAGTTGTCTAGGTTCGTTTGCCATGGTACATGTCCAGCACTGTGGAGGTCTGCTCCAGCCATTAGAAGAAGTGGCAGTGCCCGTTGTACACATCTGTGTAACTTGCTTTGAGATTTTGACAGCGTCTGGGACATTGCCTTAATGTCTGGAGAACGAATTATTCTTTTTTTTTTGTTTGCAGTAAAAAAACATAATTCTAAAACTTGACTTGAATGCTTACATTTAAACTAAAGTTTTAGAGTAAAACATTTGACTGCAAACAAAAGCATTATGATTTTTTTCATTCATTTATAGGGTTGGGTATCGTTTGGGGTTATTTCGATACCGGTGCTAAATCGATACTTTTAAAATGGTACCGGTGCCAAAACGGTGCTTGAACCGATACTTTTAGCCACAAAATTATTTGACAAAAAAAATAAATATTATAATCATTATAATTGAACAATATAAATATATATTTATAATACAGGGCTCGAAATTAACCTTTTTGCTTGGTAGCACTGGTGCTCCTAACTTAAAAAATTTAGGCGCACCAGTCAAAATTCACCAATTATGAGCACCGTTGCTAAGTTTTATATAAACAGATTTATTGCATTTGAAATCAACACTAATCAAAACTAACAAGCAAAAAATATATATGCTTGCGTGAGGAAAATATGTCTCAACGAAATCCCGTTATCACAAGAAAATACATTTTTATAACATAATTGTGTGAGCAAAAGATACACGGACAGACCGCTCACCAGCCGTGCACGCACTACTTGACATGAATGAATCTGTTAACGTGCTGTGTTCTCACGGGTGCTGTCTGATATTGCACAGATGCTTTTGACATATACCTTATTATTTGTATACGTCATTTTAATAGCAATACCAGTCTTTTCATGAGCTGCAATATTAGTTTAATCTTAGTCAATGCAAGCCCTTTTGCGATGGTCTACGTGGTTGTTAACTTTTACTTATAGCTGCACGGCTGACAGCATCTGGCGATTAAATGAAGGATCAAACAGAACATCTCGTGCTTAAAATGTGTAGATGTGGCAAACAGTTACCTGAAAATTCCATCCCACAGACTTTACAGTGAATGCTTTAGTTATTTTCATAGCGGACTTAAAGCCAATGGATGTCTTTTATCCACTCTTCGACAAATGTAGATTGTGGATTAACATTCACCATGATCAGCAATCAGATGTGCCATTATTTGTTGCTTTAGGTGGTTTCTAAAACAAAATCTGACCGCGTTGTTGTCATTCTCATCTTCAGTGCTTTACATTTACGCGGTTGTAGCTCTCCTGTCATCTGAAGGCAGAAGGCGTTGACTGAGTGATTGACAGCTGATTTTAACCAATCCATTCGCGATCATTTCTAGCGCAGTGGGCCAATAAAAAGAGCGCGAAGGTTGGGCAAGCATTCGTTTACTGCAGCAAGTTGACATGGCAACAGTTTTAAACTGTTTCTGAGCGCTCGCACAAATGCTCCCAAATATATTTTGAGGTTTCAAAGATAAACGGTCGCAATTTCGAGGCCTGTAATAAGTTTAACGTAAACATCGATTCATATTTTATATATTTGAATTGCATTAATGTATATTTTTGGATCATTTGTTTGTTAGCATGAATTCAAGATTTGCATTATGCTATTAACATTACATTAGCTTACTACTAACCTGTGGACAGGCTGTCATCAAAATAAAGGAGCACCTTTTTCTGGGTTTGGGGCTTGTGACTACTTTTACATGGACATCAGTGATCTAATGATTTGCCTTAATCTGAATAAGACAATATTATGATTCAGGTGTTTACATGAGTTGCTTTTTGAATGTTACATTCATGATTCCCAGTTACATGTTATAGAACATAGATCCATTAATGTCATTGCGTCACTATATAAAACGGGATCATGAAAGGAACATTCAAAAAGCAACTCGTGTAAATGCCTTAATCTTATTATTGTCTTAATTAGATTAAGGCAAATAATTTGCTTTCTGATGTCCATGTAAACGTAGTCAGTCCATTCCTCACCTTTAAGTTGATTCCATGAACCCTCAAATTTCATAAGTTTGACGTTTTCCCCCCTTACACGCAACTTTTGTTAAGCATCTGCTGTCTATGGCAAAATATAGCCATACTTTAGAATGCTTAGTTTAAGCAAATTAGATGAATGCAATCATGTGTGTTGATGAAGGGAGTCGCTCACCTCATCCGCCGTACCCCTTGATGCTTCTTACGTTCTTGTCGCAGCACCAGTGCCACCGGAATTAGGCACCGAAATTCATATGCTGATTGGGTCCGGCGCATACCGGTTACAAAGGTACCGGTGCCATAATGGCACTGGGTTTCAGTACCCAACCCTATTCATTCATCATATTATGTATGTGTGTGTATATGTACACTACTGATAAAAGTCTTGTCGTTGATCCCATTTGTAAGAGCAAGAAATAATAATTTGACTTCATTGGAGCTATTGGAACCCACATGGACCCAAGATTCTCAATGAAATCAGTCAACTTTGGTGAAAGAAAAATCATGGTTTGGGGTTACATTCAGTATAGGGGAGTGCAAGAGATCTGCAGAGTGGATGGCAACATCAACAGCACGAGGTATCAAGACATTTGTGCTGCCCATACGGGCAAATTCTACAGCAGTATAGCGCTCCTTCTCATTCTTCAGCCTCCACATCAAAGTTCCTGAAAGCAAAAAAGGTCAATGTGCTCCATGGGGTAAGATGAAGGAGGAGGCATTAAAGATGAATCCAGAGTATCTTGATGAACACTGGGAGTCCAGCAGGAGCTCTTTCTTAGCTATTCTAGATGTCTTAATAATAAGTGATTTGAGTCATTGCAGAGATGTATGGATGCGGTCGTCCAAGCTCATGAGAGTCATACACAATATTAATTCTTTTTCCACTGCACAATGACTTTATATTCTATACTGTACATTATTTCTGTTAAGTGACAAGACTTTTGTCTTAGCAAAGTCAGATCTTAGTGTCCTA
Organism: Danio kyathit; assembly: GCA_903798195.1. Lineage (NCBI taxonomy): Eukaryota > Metazoa > Chordata > Actinopteri > Cypriniformes > Danionidae > Danio > Danio kyathit. Next base: position 37,625,565 of record LR812533.1, read on the forward strand.
ATTAAATAATTAAAAATCAAGGCATGATCATATTTTATTTTGGTAAAATAAGCGTAATCTAGAGGTCTTTGCCTTTCATATAATCCACTTCTGATACCAAATAATCACTAGAAGTCAAGTTATTATTTGTTGTTCCTAAAACGTGGATAGGCAACAAGACTTTTGTCAGGTAGTGTATATGGATATGGATGATGATACTGATAATACCCTTTTACATGTTATGAAATTGAACCCCTCCCGACCATACACAAACATCACACATTTCAGGGGAAAACAGGTCAGACAAGGGTAGCTTTTAGAAAGAGGAAATAAGATACATTTGGGAAGAGGTTTCCCAATTTTTTGGATTTATGATTATGATTTGTTGGAGTGTGAAATCCAATTAGTTTGTTTGAGTCATTTTTGTTTTATTATGTAAAATTACTGTTGATATTGAAGCATAATTAAAATAACAAAAATATATGTTTTTTCAGACATATATTTGTTTGAGTCAACACATTACTAATAATTTAATATTAGAAGAATTGGAAAATCAATATTTGGTAGAATAATTATGTTTTTGTTTTGTTTTTACACATGAACACATTTGTTATTTTGACCAACTGTCATTTTATTTAGCAAAAAAGCTCTTAATTATAATATTTTTATTTGAAACATTGAAGAAGAAATGCAATCAGACCTTTAAAGAATAAAACAAACATTAACATTTTATGTAAATCCTTATCTAGAAAATCCAGAAAGTGTAAGTAGACTTGTAATTATTTTCCATAGATGTATATGTACACAAACACACAGACATACACACACACATACAGTTGAAGTCAGAATTATTAACCCTTCTGAATTATTAGCCCCCCGTTTATTTTTTTTCTTCTCTAATTTCTGTTTAACAGAGCAGATTTTGTCAACACATTTCTAAACATGATAGTTTTAATAACTCATTTCTAATAACTGATTTATTTTATCTTTGCCATGATGACAGTACATATTATTTTACTAGATATTTTTCAAGACACTTCTATACAGCTTAAAGTGACATTTAAAGGCTTAACTAGGTTAATAAGGTTAGTTAGGCAGGTTAGGGTAATTAGGCAAGTTATTGTATATTGATGGTTTGTTCTGTAGACTATTCAAAACAAATATAGCTTAAAGGGGCTAATAATATTGACCTTAAAATGGTGTTTAAAAAATTTAAAACTGCTTTTATTCTAGCTGAAATAAAATATATTATCAGAAAAAATATTATCAGACATACTGTGAAAATTTCCTTGCTCTTTGGGAAATCATTTGGGAAATATTTAAAAAAGAAAAGAAAATTCAAAGGGGGGGGGGGGGGGGGGGGGGGGCTAATAATTCTGACTTCAACTGTATGCTTACACTTACTTACATTCATCATGTATTTAGAGGCTTTACTTTGGAGAAGAAGTGTTTGGTGCACATACAGCAATCTACGTTGGAGGTATTGTGTGGGTGTGTGTGCCTGTACTTTCTTAAACATAAGAGAGTACTCCTCTGTGTGTGTGTGTGTGTGTTTCTCAGTCCCTGTGATGCTGACAGACTGAAATTAGCTTTGGATTCCCATATGCACAGGGCAGGCTTCCAGCAGACCCCAATTACAATGCAGCAAAGCCAGAGAGGGTGCAGGGCAGACTGTGTGGAGCCCTCCTGGTCTGCTCCCTCGCTCAGGCACACACACACACAATGTCACTACCACAGACTTGACAGACTACCGCAATGAGGCGCACAGCACGCACAGATCTGACTCACACACACTGGCGCTTATGCACACTTTTATATGGACACCTGCATCATCATACTCATTCACACACATTTTAAATTAACCACATGTGCAGCTGCGCGCCACATCCAACACCACCAGTCATTCTGGAGTTAATCGAGTTAAACCTGTGCACACGTTGAGACGTACTTACCTACTTAAAACAAATACCCTTTGGGGTAGAAAATGAAAGGAGATAACTTTTGAATTTTGTAAAGGGAGTTGCTGAAGTTCACCACTGGAGGGAGCTTCTCTGCTTCCTGCAGTATGACAGAGAAAAAGTATTTCCTGTGATTCTGTTTTTATTTACTTCAACGAAAACATCTGAAAACTTGCGGTCGATATAAAGAATTTTTATTGTGAAGTCATTCTCCTTTCGCAGTGATTGAGAATGACAAGATCGTTTCCCTTGGCCTGAAACTGATTTTGTGGCTTTTCATGGCAATGCAGTCATTGACAGGCTCATCTTAAAACTGCTTCATTTTGTATTCAGGCTTTGGTTGAGTCTTAGATTGTCATACAAGTTTAAGAGTGTGCAGATATGACAACTAGGCATGGTCCGGTGAAAGAATCTGACAGTATGATAATCTTGGATAAAAATATCACGGTATCACGGTATTGTGATTATTGCTCTAAAATAGGTTCTTTTTAAATGTCTGGGTAAAAACTAAAGATTTTTTCCCCTTTGAACACAACATATTTTAATTTAAGAAACATTTAAAAGGCGAAATGTCAGGCTAAATAATTTAAATGAACAGTGTTTGTAAGTTACTTTTAAAAGTAATAAATTACTGATTACTACTGGAAAATTGTAATCTGATTACATTACTAATTACTTCATGAAAAAAGGAAACGGATTACTGATTACGTTACTTTGAAGTTACATTTAAAACATATAAAATATTCTTATAAAGATACAAAATAAACTGCAGCTCTTTCAGTAATTTAATATTCACTGAAAAACATTACAATGGGTTGATCACAGCAGCTTGACATATTCAAAAGACTTAAAGAGTTTACCCAAAACTCAAAATTCTCTCATCATTCACTTGTTCCAAACCTGTTTGTCTTTTTTTTTTTTAACACAAAAGAGCACATTTGTAAGAAAACTGGATACCAGTGACCATTGACATCCATAGTATGAAAAAGCACTGCAGTGTTTGGGTGTTATGTGTTTGGCTGAGGTAATTAGTCTACCACAATGTTTATATTCCATACAAAGCATGAATGTGATCGGTCAGTTCTTGTCATATGACTCGTGATTTTCAACTGCGAGTGCCTGGGAAATGCAAGTGCACGCAATATGCACTCCCAATATGCATGGGCGCAAAGACGAGATATGTAAACGACCCCATAAGCAGCTACGTTTCTCTTCACATTCAGAAGATTCCCTCACTCCCGATCCTGCACAAAAATCTAAGTTAGACTGTTTAGGCTGAGTTGAGCCGCTTGGTACTCCATCAGTGTCCTCCTTGGTGGCAAGTATTGTCGTAGAATGATTTCTGTTCAAGAGCTTAAACAAGTTGCTGGTCGAGTTAACTGCAGTCAAAAGTTCTTTAGAGACTGGACATAGAATGCATTTGACAGCAATATTTTTGTTTTTCCGTTCAGTGAAATCAAAATAATGTCTGTATTTCCACTTGAAGAAGCAACCATTCGACAGAAACTATTTCAGCTTGCGTTCCCCAGCAATTTAAAGTCTCCAGTCAATTTAAAGTGGAAAATGTGATTTAAAAAAATCATAAGAACAAAAAACAAAACTGTATTTGTAACGCAAGTAACGCAATTACATTGACTTTAGTAACAGTAATCAAATTACACAAATGTAAAATGTAATTCATTACATTACTGCGGTCCTCAAAAATGTAATTAGAATACAGTAACTCGCCCAACTCTGAAAATAAATCACTGACTTGTTTCAAAAACACTGATTTCTTTACAATTAGATACTGTTAGATACTGTTGTCATTACAAAAAAAAAAACACAAAATAAAACCTTACATATACCGTAGGAATGATATAGCAGAAAATTTTGGCGGTTTTAAAACCTTGACTTTTTCCAAACTACGGTATACTGTACCTTGAAAGTCGCCTAAAAACTAGCTTTTCTTGTAACCTTACTCTATTTAGCTAAATGTGCTATCAATAAAAGTCAATGCTGATTTACAGTGTAGTTTAAAGAGATTTAGTCAAAGGTAGAATCAAATGTGGGGTTCACTTGTCCCTTTTTTTGTGAGTGCAATTTTCCTGTAGTGCTTTTATTCCACAAAGAGAACCAGAAAACCACGCAATTCATTATTCCTCGGATAATAAGCTCTCTCATAACTTTCAATCTTTCATCCCCTTTCTGCTTTGCTGATTCTTCATACTTGAATAGCTGAGCTGGATGAGTCAAGCTCTTCTAACAAGCATACATAAATATTTAAGCTCCTGTCTTAAAGAATGTTTATAATTCATTTGAAACCAGAAAGGGCCTAATCCAGAAATCATCTATAAAAGATTTTGTTTCATAATTTCAATAATAAGGTCGTCAAAGTTTGCATGTCCACAAGCTACAATTTTATGGATGAGGAATTGCTAATTTAAAAAAGGAGCTAGAGGAACACTCAAAGGGGACCTTTGTGGTTTTAATATATTAGAATTGGCCCACCAGCGTTTTTCTAGCTTCATTTTGTGCATTAGTGTTGGCATTAATATACGACAGGGTTAACACTCCGTTGGCTTTAAAAGGGTCCTCTTGGCTCACTTTTGCATCAATATAGGCTGCAGTTGAATAGTTTTACAAAAAAGGGGGGTCATGTTAGCCACAGTCTCTATTTTAGGCACTGATATTTTGCTGTGGGAGGACATTCCTGAAGTTTACACCCCAAAAGAAATGAGAGTTAAGAGAACATTTCAATGGATTTTCAGGCTTGAATATCTCTTAACAAGCATGCCAAAAATATGCCATAATTGACTAAAATAATAAATATGACATAATGAAATATCGACTAAATTTGAAGGGTATGTTAATCAAAAAACTCACTGTAGTGAAAACAGTTCAAAAAGATTCTTTTCTAGACATTTCTGACTGCCTTGTGGTTTCTTTCAATTTTAGTACAGAGAAGCTTCTTGCTTAAGCTGTAGCAATAATGTCTTGACTTATTAGCTGACAATAAAATGCAGGAACAACGTGTGCACATGGTGTGCTGCAGCATTATTAAAAGAGATCCCATGCAACATGTGGAAATCCACTTAAGCATTCTTGTCATAACTGTAACCGAGCCTGCTTGTGTAATCCATCTTTTTGTGTAATACATACTTTTTAAGATTTTGGATCATGTTGGATGGCTTTCTGCTAATTCACTTCTGCTTATTTCTCGAACTAATGCCCTTTTCCATTTCTTCTGTCAGGTTTTGTGAGAAGAAATTTCAATGAAGAGTAAAGGAAGGACGATTATGGATCCATTGCATCAAATCAGGACTTTGAAGTGGTGGATACTGGTAATCCTCTATGTGGTGCCACAACTCATAACCATCCACTCATCCATGGTGCCAGGAACATTGCAACTCCAACTTGATGAAGAACAGCCAGCAGGTACTGTTGTAGGAGACATCAGTGCTGGTCTCCCTCCTGACATGACTGCGTCCCACTATTTCATCTCAGATCATCAGGGTACAGGTGTCAGCACCGATCTGGACATTGACGAGAGTACAGGGATCATCAAAACGGCAAGGGTTTTGGATCGAGAAGTGCAGGACCGTTACAGCTTCATAGCAGTCACCATGACTGGTATAACAGTAGAAGTCACAATCTTGGTCAATGACATCAACGATCATGCACCAGTGTTCCCCAGGAAAAGAGCTACATTTAAGATCCCAGAGCAGACAACCATCGGCACCAAGTTTCCTCTTGAACCTGCAGTGGATGCTGATGAGGATCAGCTCACTACACAAGGTTACATCATAACAGATGGAAATGTAGGACAAGCTTTTCTTCTTGAAACCAAACGAGGGTCCAACAAAGTCCTCTACTTGGATTTGGTGGTCAATGCAGTTTTAGACAGAGAGACTAGATCTTCATACACTCTACTCTTGGAAGCATTTGATGGTGGTTCACCCAAGAGGACGGGGCAGATGATCTTGGACGTTATTGTGCAGGACATCAATGACAATGCCCCAGTCTTCAACCAGAGTCGCTACCATGCCATGATCTCAGAGAATCTTCAACCTGGGAACAATATACTGCAGGTGTTTGCTTCAGATGTCGATGAAGGTGACAATGGGTTGGTGCTTTATGACATCAACAGGAGACAGAGTGATCCTGATCACTACTTTGTTATTGACTCTCGAACAGGAGTTATCACTCTCAACAAGCCTTTGGATTATGAGATGAGAAGAGTTCATGAGCTTGTTGTACAGGCTCGTGACAATGCCAGTCAACCAGAGGTGACCAACTCTTTCGTGACCATTCAGGTGAGAGACTACAATGACAACCAGCCCACCATGACCATCATCTTCCTTAGTGAGGATGGTTCTCCACGCATCTCCGAAGGAGCACAGCCAGGCCAATATGTGGCTAGGATTTCAGTCACAGACCCGGACTATGGAGAATATGCCAATGTGAACGTGTCTTTAGAGGGGGGCGATGGAAAGTTTGCTTTGACCACCAAAGACAGCATCATCTATCTCATCTGTGTAGATCAGATCCTTGACCGTGAGGAGCAGGATCACTATGAACTCAGAGTCATGGCCACAGATTCTGGGACCCCTCCGTTACGGGCAGAATCTTCCTTTACAATTCAGGTCATAGATGTTAATGACAACCCACCTTTGTTTGACCAGCAGGAATACACCCAGGTTATTCCAGAAGTGGCCTTTCCAGGAAGTTTTGTAGTACAGGTAACAGCTCGGGACAAAGATCAGGGACCCAATGGAGATATTCATTACAGTATCTTGCAGAATAAAGGAACTCATTCAGATTGGTTTAGTGTTGATGCAGTCACTGGTGTCATTACCACCCTGACCCAGCTTGATTATGAAACAGACCCTACGCCGAGTATAACTGTGGTTGCCTCTGACAGAGGTCGACCGCCACTGTCTTCTACAGCTGTGGTCAAAGTGATCCTACAGGATATTAATGATAACGAACCTGTGTTTGGCAGCAAGTTCTACAATGCATCGATTAAGGAGAATGCTCCTGCAAGGACCTGTTTCATGGAGGTAGGACTGTCATTTCTTTATCTGCATACAGTATGTTGACAATTTGGCTTATTATTGAGCAAGAAGTGTGTGAAAACGCCAGTGGAATGCCTTTGTGTATATTTAAGACAGATTGCTAGACTGCTCTTTTTAAGTGTGTGTATGGAATAAATGGGAACAGTCATTTTAGGAAATTGACTTGGAAACCAGCATGATGAATCGTTAGATATTGTGGAGCGAGCTTAAGTAAGCTTTGTTTGGATTGGACAACTTCAGTTGGGAGTTACTCATTCTCTTCAGACTGTGGGGGATTGTTTTTTACTAGCTGTTTCTACTTGCACCTCATGATGGCTTTCATTGTAGAGCGGGAGGTAAATCTGATAAGTTTAAGTTTCAAGGCAAAAGACTTTTCCCTGGTGAATCATACATTAAGCGACTGTGTTTTCAATCCCATCCAGTTCCTTCTTAACAATTCCACTTATGATCTTGTGGGTGTTATAAAAAAGTTATTATGTTGCCAAATAATAAGATGTTGGGAGTCTTTTTTAGCCTTATTCTTTCTGTGTATTTGATTCACTACAATGAACCAAATATTTTGATTTGCAGCTGTAACAATAGATTGATTAGATTCAAAAACAGTGTTACAATTTGACTAAACAAGTAGTATGGACTCTGACAAGTATTTTTAAAGGAATCTGCTTTGTTCCTGGTATTTACAACCTGTTCTAGATTCCCAGCATTACTTCTAATGTGAGAATGGCATCAGAAACAGTGTAAGGGGTCAGTTGAGGATTGCACTTGGCCTAGACTTCTTAGTCCTTGTTGTCTGCTGACTAGAAAAGGCACAAAACATTTTTTTTGTTCTATGGGATTTATCAATGTCTGTACAGGGACTTCAAAGTGTTTTTCTAATAAGTTTCTCCACAGGCAAATTTCAACGCTCGTAGTACATTTCCTAGTAAATCAAAATGTGTAATTTCACATGGTCACATATCAAGTGAAGGCACATTAATGCTTTCTCTGTGGTGGATTTGCGCTGGCGGGGGTTGAGACACACTCCAGCGAGCTGACAGAGGGCCCAGCAGACGGGAACTTGGCCCTGGGGTTTCTCCGGAGAGAGGGATGATCGTGCCTGGGAGAGATTTTCGGGACTGGCTGACTCCTTTCTGCTGCAGAGCAGGAATAGGAGCTGCGTAGGGTCAAGTGGGAGGTCTGGGAGTAAAACTAGAACTTTATAGTGGTATTACTTAGGTTTGGAATTAGGGATTGGATCAGCAGCACTCAGGTCTACAAATAAAGTGCAAATCAAATCTGATCGACTGGCTCCTGTCTTGCTGTCAGTTTTCATTTGCGTTCAATACGTGCTAATGTTTCGCAGACAGTTGCCAAAATACTTGAGTTTTCAACACGAGAACAATATAAGGAGTTACTAAGTCTATCCTTACAACCATCAAAGCAAACTTGCCAAGGACAAGGTCCAAACCAACTGTCTCTCAGGCTGTGGCACGAACGACTGCTGTAGATGGGAGCTGGCATGCCACTCAAGAGCAGTTGGGAGTTTGATGATGCACAGACTGCAGAAATCACTGCCAAATCCACATCCAAGCATCACAGCACGGCACTTGATGAGTTGCTTTTTTCCCTTCATCAGAGATCCCTGTGCGGAGAGTTCCCACCGCCTCCCTTTTTTTCTGAATCAAAGCTTCTGTCCAAATGCCATTACAATGGGGCTATTGTGATCATTCATTTAACGTCTGAACTGGGCTTGATTCCGTTTTTTCCAGTGTATCCCTCGGAGCGGAGTATGATTAGTTTAATGTGTACTGGCACTGCCGCTTTACTACATTTTAGGTTTTGTCACTTTGCTTGTGCGTCACTGCTGCTGGGCTGAAGAATAATTAACTGGGTTTTATTTCTCTGTTGGTGGAATTTCCACCGTTTGTAGTGTGAAAAGTCTAGCTACTATATCCAGTTTTGTTTTAACCGCAAAGATAACTCGCAAAAGACTTGTGGCATTGGAATCAAGTTTTAAATTATCAGACATGTTGCAAAATGCTTCTAAAGGCAACAACTGTGTTTTCAGTTATTATTTATAAAGTGAGTTAATCATTGGTGTTGGGTATGGTAGAGTTTTTGTAGCTCATATTTTTTATAGTTTTTATTTCCATTTTTGATTTGTTATATTGTTAGTTTAGTTTATTATGGTGTCAGTGCAAATTCACGTTATTAAATAATATTTACATTTACATAAACAAGTTTCTCAGCGCAGCGAGTCTAATGTTGTATCTAGTGACATTTTTGTGTTTTATGGAAGTTCAAGATTCAATTTTTAAAGAAACTGAAAGGATCACATTTATGTTATATTTTAGATTTGGGTATTTTTTTGGGCTGGGCGATACAGCAAAAAATTATCGCGATATCATGTTGCATATCATTCGGTATCGATTTTTTTTACAATCTATTTAGGAATATTAGTTTTTTTAACCACTTTATTTTAGTTTGCCAACATTACTAAGGCAAATAGTTTTAATAGTCAAAAACAAAAATATTTAAACAAAGATCACCCTTTTATAAAAAATATACATAAGTATTAAAGAGACTACTAAACTTAATAAATAAAATGTTACAAAGTGTGTACAATGGTAAAGTGTAAACGCTGAACAATCAAAGCAAACTTTAGGGATGTCAATAATAATAATGATACAGTAAACCTCAGACTCTGTAAACAGCACAAATTATGATAATCAAATCTGAGCTTTCAAATAAAGGAACCAACCATCATTATTCAAATACATGTTGCAACATTACAAATTGTGGAGTTTAATGACATTACCCCTATGCTATAAACTCTTTCAGATGGGGTGCTAGTGGCTGGGATGCACAAGAAAAGAAACCAAAAAGCCACTCTGGCGACATCCTTACAATATTTTTTATTTACAATTTCCTCACTGCTGCTATACGGCACTCATTTTCATGTGTGTTGTTAATCTGAGGTGGCTATGACGCAACCCAAAACTCGCATGTGAAAAGCGTGAGAGTGTGGTTTCCTTCACCATCTTCAATGCGTTCTGCGCTCCCCTTGTGTCTTTCTGTAAAACTAGGCGACCATCAACCATTTTCTCAGAGGATGAAAAACAGACAAACCATTGCTGCACCTCTGATACATGTTCATGTAGAAAATGATAAAGCACTGCAGTGTTTGTATGCTCTGTGTTTGGCTGAGGTAATTAGTCTACAGTTATTACTGAAATGTAGAGGTGTGAACCTACACTGGTCTCACAGTCCGGTTCGGTAACTATTATCATGCCTTCGATTCGGTTTAATTCGATATCTCGGTGCATCACGGTGCATTGACGATGCTTTCCATACGCAATTTTATATTTTACTTTACAGGCGCTCTTCATTGATGAGTGACACTGATAAACGGCAATGGCGCAGTGTTGCCAAATTGGGCAGTTTTGGATAGGCATTTCGGCAAGTTTTGGATAGTTTTTGGGCTGTAATCAGTCAGCTACATCTGGCAACACTGCAGCGTTGATCACAGCTGATCCATGATGGATGCAATGGCGAAAACTCGCAAACTCCTGTCTGTATCCAGAAGTATCACTGTAACAGCCGAGAGGAGAGGAAAAGTCACGCCAGCAGGTCAAATGGGCCACAGTGAGAGAGAAAAATGGAGTTTACTTTCATTCTCTCAATCGCAGTGAAATAGGAGCTTCTACTGTAAGTGTCAGTGAAAGACTGTCCAGCAAACACACACACAGTGAAATTGTGCACAGCTTCTGCGTTTTTAAGTAGTTGAAACGTTGTAAATACTTGCGCTCGCCTCCCTCGCCATAGTAAGCTAAGGCAACATTGCGCATATGAGATAAATGGCGTCAGCACGTAATAACCGGTTAAGATCATTACTGAACCGATACCGAATTGTCCGCGTCTGCATCGTGGTGCACCGAAGAAACAATTAATTTTGACATCCCTACTGAAATGTGTATATTTCATACAAAGTGTGAAGCAGATTGGTTAGTTCTACTTGCGTGAATCGCAGAGCGCACGCACCATTCTGGAAAGTTCAGATGTTTTTCAACCAGGCGTGCCTGGAAAATGTGCGCACATTGCACACCACTCCATTGGAAATGACAAACTTGCACCCCAAACTTATTGGAATTTCTTTCAGGGTATGTGTTCAGCAGCCACATTTTAATAAAACTATAGCACTTCATACCGAAACTTCATGCCAAACTTTTTTTATCGTTATTGACAATGGTGTTCGGTCAATAAATATCGATACCGATTTTATCTCCCAGCCCTAGTATTTTAGTTTTTGTTAATTTTCTAGACTAATTTTACAGTTTTTTTTTTTGAAAGCTTTTACTGCTAACACAAAACTAAGCTATCACTGGCAGATTTTTGAAAGTGGGTGCTTGACAAAAAAAAAAAATACTAATCACTAACAGGCTGTGTGCTCAAAGTGTGTCATAAAATGTCTATATTTTTGAAGCCGTAGCGTGCCAACTTTATTGTTTCTGTTTTAAACTTTTGTCAGCAGTTATTTCATCAGCTGACACGGCTTATTTGATACCAAAGTATCGATCCCAGCTGGTATCATTGCGAAGCCAAATTTTGGTATTGATCTAGTCCTGCTTTTTGTTGAGTTTTATGAACCCTTTGACCAGATGAAAGGTTTGGAGCCTGTATGGAGGACACGGATAAAAGGCTTCTCCTTCGTAGATGTGCAAGAATGGACTGAACTCAGCTGCTGTTTTGTCTCCTCTGCTAGGACACTTCACTTATTTAGGCTACTATTCACAACACACTCCAACTGCGGTCTTGGACATGCTCACCACCAGGGCGACGAGCGTTTTTCACTCTGTGCGAGGCAGCTGCATAATTGGTACATTTAGTCAAGTCTCCCTTTTCTTAATGATTTGAATTGAGCGAGCTGTGAAAAAGATGGAGTGTGGTTGCTCCACAGGTCTCCACTGCACAATAAGGCAGGAAAAGCCTTTGTCCCATTCAGATTCATTGAGGGCCCCGGACAATTATCTGTTAGCATAGTCTTGTTAGCACTGCATTCTGTTTCTAAAGCTTTTTTTTGCACTTTTTTTCTCATCTTTGCACTTGTTTGTGTTATTTGTCTGTGGTGTACAATGGACTCTCATGCACAGTAGGGGCTGGGGTTTGTTTGATTGAATATTTATGATGTATTATGCGTGAACAATTTCTAATGAAATTTAAAAACAAGTCCCTGACTTCATAGGTTGCATTCAAAGCCTGTAAACACAAGGTCAAACAAAAAGTGCTCCAAATGATTGAAAATAATACAGTCGAATAAAAATATGCAATTAAAACAAACTGTGCTTTAAGCATAGCCTCTGTTGTAAGAATTAAATGTGCTTTGTTTCTTTTTAACACTACAAAAGTCATTCAATTAAAAGCAGTGTGATTTTGATCTTGTCTTTTGTTTTTGAATAATAATGAATACAGTCGGTAACAAGAACATACAACTGTCTTTTTAAGAGCCACATGCACAGCTGAGTAGGACAAACTTTTCATCTGATACGAGAAACAGTGTGCATAACTACGATGGAAACACATTTACAGAATAAATTCCAGAATGCACATCAAACATGTTGTGTGTTTTTAGCAGTTTAGTGTGGAGGGAGATCTTTTCAGAAATACTAGATGAAACACCATTGTGGACGTGGATCGTTTTTGTTCTAAAATGCCGTTTTAAAACTAGGACGTATTAGTGTAAACTGGGCCTAAGTGTGTATTTTTCATGAGCGGGTTGCTGCTGTGATGGGGGTGGGGTGGAGGATCGCGATGCCGGTTCAGCATTGTGATGTCTATTGGCCATCGGTGATGGATGGTGGCATCGTCTATCGACCTAACCCTATCATGTGATGATAAAAATTGGCATGATTGGATACATTAATGGACATACCAACGGATGGACCACATTGCACAACACCTGAAATATTTTTTGGTCATCAAAGTGGTTCAGTATTATTACCTCCCAGAATTTTCTTGAGCTGTCTTTGTCCTCCCAAAGAGTGGTCTCAGTCTTGAAAAGCCACCGTACATTTATTGCATTTTGTCTTTTGAGATGCAGGTGATTTATTATTTTTTAAAAAAGGCCCAAAGTGGCTTTTTTGATTATATTTGCTGCCAGTTTATCAGAAATTGACGATTTTGTTCTTTTTGACTCATTGGAGAGAAACAGTGTTTTATTCGCAAATATTTTATGCTATATTGTGGTTTTGGGCATAAGTCACATCTTTGCATGGAAACATAGCAGAGCTTGAAAATTAAAAAATGCTATGTAGCCTTTCGGACAGGCACTCAATAAATAAATTCAAGTAGCCTGAATAAAAAATACATTATTTGATAAATAAATAAAATGTAAAAAACATACATTTACTGATTTAAATTATAATGGAATTCACTATAGTGTACATGTGTATTTTTTAAAATTACCACATTTTATTTTAATTTAATTTAATTGATTTTATTTTATTAAAATGAGCATGATGGACATACCCAGTGGATGGACCACATTGTTTTGGTCATTCTAAAATCTCAAAGTCCGTCATCAAAGTGGTTCAGTAGGCGGTAGTAGTGGTTCAGTAGGCATTCAATAAATAAATTCAAGTAGCCTGAATAGAAAAGACAGTATTTGATAAATATAAAACAAAACAAAACATGCATTTGCTAAATAAAAAATGTAATGGCACTCATTCTAGCCTACATGTGTATTTTTAAAAAAACTACATTTTATTTTATTTTATTTTATTTTATTTTATTTTATTTTATTTTATTTTATTTTATTTTATTTTATTTTATTTTATTTTTTTACTTTATTTTTAATTTTACTTTATTTAACTTTGTTACTTTATTAATTTTTTTTTATTTTACTTTACTTTCTTTTACTTCTCTTTACTTTATTTGACTTTACTTTACCTTACTTTATTTTATTTTTTATTTTACTTTACTTTACTTTATTTTTATTAGCAAAGTAGCTGTTCTTTAGACAACACCAGTTAGCGCAAATACAAATTCAAACACATGTTGATAGTGGTTTTTCAATGCATGAAAACTACACACAACATAATTACCCAATTCAAGAGTTCACACTTAGCTGATGATTGATTATAAGCAGTTTTGGCATGCTGTCCCGGGAGAGAGCCCTGAGCTCAGAAGGTCCCCGAGCCCCGGGCTCCCCCCCGTTGCAGGGCGAGAGGGGAGCGCTGAGCTCAGGTAGATCTCGAGAACTCCCCCTCGTGGTAATTGAATATCAGATAGTGCTTCTCTTGAGATGGCACCTGTATTGAACAGGTCTATAATTAGTTTTGACAATGATTTGGTTGCATGTTTTTGATCTGTGGGAGGAAACCGGAGAACCCGGGGGAAACCCACGTGAGCACGGGGAGAACTGGCAAACTCCTCACAGAAATGCCTGCAAGTTCGGTAAAGCCTGAACCGTGGACATTCTTGTTGTGAGGCCACAATGCTAGGCACTGGGCCACCGTGTCACCCATCTGGGAAGGAGGAGGAGTAGGGGTGGAAGGAGGGGGGGGGGGTTCTTCAAAACGAAGATGACTGTGATAAGAAACCCTGGCTCTTTATAGTGAGTCAGGGATTGTCTGATTGGATAATCATGAGTGGTTAACGTGTAACCAGCCGTGTTCAATCATAATCACGTGCTCCTCTCGAAATTAGTTTATGACTAAACTCCACTTTGTGAGAGAATGGAAAAGCACCAAAATAGGCAATATATTTCCTCCCATTTAGATAGCATAATTTTGGTAGCCCAACTGGAAAACATATTAGCCCTTGGCTGTCAGGCTATCAGTTCTGCGAGCCCTGCATAGCTACTGTAAACCACAATTTACATGTGGTATTCAAAGTTTAAAATGACTGCGGAATTCAACTCTGTTAAATTACTTAATAAAACATTATTTACCACTTATTCAATGGCCTGTCATGGATTATCCCCTGAATATGTATTAAAAAGTGTCAACAGTCCTCTACTTTAAAAGCTTTGTGTTTTCAGAGGCGTTCTTCCTTCCTCACGGGGAGCAGTGTGTGTGTCTCCACAGCTCCTTATCTGATCTGACTTCACAGCTCATTAGGAGGGTGTCAGTACGACCTCGCCACCCCAAAACGTCCTACACAGATCTGTCAACACTGGAGGCTCTTTAAGAACTCGAGATCAGCCTAAATATTTGAGCCAAACCAAAATATTTTGGCATTTGCCTGTTTCAAAACTCAGAGAACAACTTGTGCGTCTATCAGCTTTCCCTTCAACCTCCAAGACGTTTCCTGTCCCAGTCGTGCCTTGGCAAATCTCTGCTGGAAGTGAAGTCCAAGTCCCACGCCGTCCTTGAAAAGACATCACTGATATCGTTCCATTCATCTTCCACAATCTTTGATTGCCCCTGCACCTTAAAGAAATGGACTCGCAGGGCTTTCTTTGGTCAAGGGCAGCACTATATCTCTCTGCTTCATTGCCAGAGTTTTCAAAGGTGTACTCATGTTCGGGACAATTTAGGGCATATTATTCATATCGCAGCGGCCAGAGATGTGATCGCTCACAGCATCAGACAAGTGCACTCCAGCTGTGACTTTTTTCCTGCATTAAATCAGCCAAATTGTTGGAAAGTCTGAGGCAGAACGAGCTAACTTACTCCAAAAAAAAAAAAAACGTGACAGTAATATGTGCAATTGCTATATTTGTTTTATTTTATTTTTTTACAATTTCATATCAGTGGATTTCCTATGGCTATATTCGTTTATTTAAGTATTTTTTTTCGGCTTAGTCCCTTTATTAAGCAGGGATCACCACAGCAGAATAAACCGCCAACTTATCCAGCATATGCTATTATGCAGCGGATGCCCTTCCAGCCGCAACCCAGCACTGGGAAACACCCATACACTCTTGCATCCGCACACATACACTACGGCCAATTTAGCTTATTCAATTCACCTATACCACATGTCTTTGGACTGTGGGGGAAAATAAAGCACCCAGAGAAAACCCACACGAACACGGCGAGAACATGCAAACTCCGCACAGAATTGCCAACTGACCCAGCCGGGGCTCGAACCAGTGACCCTCTTGCTGTGAGGTGACATCGCTACTCCAGTGTTGCCCCTATTTATGTATTTATTTATGTTTAATTTATTATTTATTGATGTATTTACTTATTAATATTTTGTATTATAATATAGTATGTTTATACTGTTTATTTGTTGATTATAATATTCATAATCATAAAGAGTCAATTTTGTCAAACAATTTTCTTTAAAATGTAAATTACTAATTTATTTATTTATTTTTAATTATACAGGGTTTTAATATTTTTTTATTTATTGGATATGTATTAATAGTTATAAATGCATATAAAGATGATCAAAAACAAGAGATTAATTAATTAAATATTTACATTTTTGTAATAGTCTTTTATTGTATTTATTTACATAATTATGTATTTATTTATTGCATATATGCATTCTTAAATGAACAAATGCAGAAAACGATTAAAATGTTATGGGTTACAAAATTAATCACTTTTACCTATTTGCTTTTATTTTGTAATAATATTACTTAGATTATATATTGATATTGGTAAAAACTAGATGCAGTTTTATTATTTTAAAAAAAATCACATTTAGATTTTACTAAATAAATTAATAATTAATTACTGATTAGCCATTTATTCAAGCTATAATTATGAGACAACATTTATGAATGAACAATGTGGACAAAACAGTACTTGGCTTCAAGCGATTTTACAGTATGTTTATGTACTACACTGTAAAAAATGTAATGGCAAACAGTCAAGACAACAAATAGTTTTATGTTGCTTTAACTTATTTTAATAAGTTAATCAGGATTCCATTAGACGTTTTAAGTTATACAAAGTTTAACTTAATATTTTTAGTCAGCTTGATTAATGTAAGTTGAGATGACAAGAAAAGTTCATTTGATTCAACTAAAAAAATTAAGGCAGCAAGAAGTTTTTTACAGTGTATAAATCAAAACCTAATTTGAGTTCCATCAGACATCCATTTTTTTTTTTGTGAAATATGACAAAGTACTTAAGTGCTATGAATATTTCATAACTTTCAAAAATTATATTTGCATAATGTAATCTGTTTTGCTGCATTGCATTATATTTCATTGGATTAATACTTGCAATGCAATTGTGCATTGATCTTAGCGCTTTGCTTTTGCTCAGTAACTCAGTTGATCTTCACTAAATGCTGGACTCCCAGCATCAACAAGCGGAGCTCAGCAGGCCCTGGTGCTGGTCTGAGGAGATCTGGACGTCTGCATGCCTCATTAAGCTGCACACACACTACCATATGGCATTTTTCTCTTGATCAGATGTCCAGTTTTTGTTTTTTTGTTGTTGCTGAATATGCCTCAGATGCTGCTTTTTTTCTTCCAGTCTCCAAAAAGCCATTCTCCACTCTTCCAATGACTTGGTCACACTGCTTTAGTGCACACAAAAGGCGATCATTCCTCCAGTCTGGTTTGATGCCAGACAACTTTGCATAGTTTTTTTTTTTGCTCCTTTTTCACCACGGCCTTGAATAAGAGGATCACAGCAACCACTTTTTGAAAAATGTATTTGGATTGAATAGCAGGAACTGCGTATAATAACGCCTGGGGAGCGTAACATTGCCATGTTTGGTTATGGAATTTGATTATTAATGTTGTTTTAATGAAAGAAAGAGACACAGAACTGACTAATTTGAATTGTGTTTATTTGCTTGAATGCAATAATGATCGGTCACAGCACTTAACTGTAAAAAAAGTTGTATGTTATGTTTTTTAGTCAGTTAAACAAATTTAAATAGTTTTTTAAATCATTTATGTTACCTGAAATACTTACCATAAAAAACTAAAATAAATACACAATGGGGTATATGCACAGCTAATGTTTGTCAGCCAATGAAATGACTTCCGGTGAAAGCTTAATGTAACTATTTTCAATTTCATAAGATTCCTTTTATAGCATCGATGTTGTAATGTAATTATAATACATTCAGTTAAATAGGCTTAATTATTAATTTAGTTGTTCAAGCGTAAAACGAGATGAAAGACTGGATAACCACTAGCAGCATCAGGATCAGCAGGCGAGCGCAGAAACTCCTTTGAAAATACTGAAGTAAAATAAACTGTCATATTTTAAAACATGGTGGGAGAAAATGTAATTTAATGCAGTGCTTCTTGTCCGGTCTGTGACCCACTTCATATCGTATATCTATCAGGCAGTGAAGATCACTGATTTTTTTTAAGAATTCTGAGCTTAAACGTGGTGATTTTATAATGGTAAGAAAGTTCACCGAAAGCGCTGAGGATGGCTGGCTGAAAATTAAATGTCTGTGTGCATATAACTCAAATGTAAATTGCATATAATGCATACTTTGTAAAAACTTATTTTATTGTAAATGAAATATTATTGGAGTATGATTTGAGTTATTAGAGTTATATAAACCAACAAATTTTATAAAAATAAAATACCAACTAAACAAACAAATTTTATTTACAAAATGAAAAAAAAATGAAATAGATAAAAAAGTAAACCTATTTCATATAATCTAGTTGTCAAAATGTCTAATTTTTTAGTTTAGCTCAGATACTAAAATCTAAAAGTCTGAAACTAACATACAATTGATTTAAAATGATATAAAAACAGTAAAATAAATAATAGTAGAAAATAAATATAAGGGACACAACAAACACACAACAAAATAACAACTACATTCAAATTAAAACCAAAATATCAAAATCAAAAAACCTGATTAACCTGTGTAAAAACCTACAATAACTTTCACAACCCAGTGACGCTAATTTCCATTTGCTACTTGCTATTTCTGTTTTGCATGTTACTAA
Source organism: Danio kyathit (assembly GCA_903798195.1). Classification (NCBI taxonomy): domain Eukaryota; kingdom Metazoa; phylum Chordata; class Actinopteri; order Cypriniformes; family Danionidae; genus Danio; species Danio kyathit. The sequence goes on from LR812533.1 coordinate 37,644,428, forward strand.
CAAGTTAGTTTTTTCTCTAAACTTTTTTTAATGCACTTAAGCAGTTGATAATGACAATTTTATCAAATTAAATCTATTGATATAAATGACGTTATAATTGACCAAATCAATGCAAGTTACTCGGTTTATATATTTAGCTTTTTGATACGATATTTATTTGACTTTCATTTTTTATTGGTTGTTGCTATTATATATGTTACATGTCATTTTGCACATTGCTAAAATGCAACCTTCATTACACACCATAACTCGGCAGCTAGCTCTCTGCAACTCTCACAGGGTCACCCACTGAAGCTAAGCAGGCCTGCGTCTGGTCAGTACCTTGATGGGAGACCACATGGGAATGCTAGGTTGCTGCCGGAAGTGTTGTTAGTGAGGCCAGAAGGGGGTGCTCAACCTGCAGTCTGTGTGGGTCCTAATGCCCCAGTATATTGATGGGGACTCTATACTGCTCAGTGAGCGCCAAATTAGACAATAAACCAAGGTCCTGACTCTCTGTGGTCGTTAAAAATCCCATGATGTCCTTCGAAAAAGATTTAACCCTGGTGTCCAGAAGTGTCCAGAAATGTCCAACAAAAAAAGCGCTATATAAATGTAAGGAATTTTTTTTATTAACTCAAACAATTACAAGTTGCTTTCAAATATTTGCAAGTCATGTTCATAAACTAAACAAAATACTAATTCAACAGCTCCAAGTACTCTTCTCAATTCAATTCAAGTTTATTTGTATAGCACTTTTCACAATACTTATTGTTTGAAAGCAGCTTTATAAAAAAAGGTGCACATTATTGCATTACAATTAAATTCGGAAAAGTTAATGGTTATTAGTTAACATAACTTTATTAGTTACTAATAACTTTAATTAACTAGTAACTAATAGCTTTTAACAGTTCATTATTATATATAAACATAGTTACCCTCCGGTTAAATATTAAATAGGTGATGTCTATGTAGGGCTGGGTTGATAAATGATATTATTTCAAATCACGATAAAATTTATGTCAAAAATGATAAGCTCTAGACTTTTATTACTCTAAAAAAGATCTAAGAGCCAGCCACACAGCAGAACTGTGCAACAATGGGAATCTAAAAGTGTGTTGATATTTGAGTTGTACTGAATTTTCGGCCAACAAAAATGCTTTGCCATTTATGAACCCTAATTTTTGTGGCTTCAGTCATTGTTGGGATACTCTTTTAAATCTGGAAGCATTAACAACTTATATCAAAATATATATCGTTATCGTTCAAAATGGAAAATAATTATCGAGATTGCATTTTTGCCATATCGCTAAGCCCTATGTCTATGTCTACATGTTCAATGGAGTGTGTTTGTTAATATTATTATTGCTAACATTAACGTTCAAGCTCGTTGTTTACTTGTTTGCAGTCCAGTGCGATCATTTCCACCAACTAAGCCAAAACAATCCAAGAAGAAGCAGTTTTGGTGACATAAATGTGTATCCTCTGTCGCTTTGGGCCAAACCTGGGCTGTTTTTAGCTCTCCTACCCGTGCTTGTCTTTCTAAACTGCCTCGGCTCTGCGGTTTAGTGCAGTATTTACACAGAGCAGCCAAATTGCAGGAAACGAGATGTACTACTTAATGTGTTTGCAAATATAATACTTCCTCGAGCACTTCTTTTGAGGCCAAGCGGGCGCACTGAAGTGAATGTAAACATGGACGCACATCTGGACATTTTGTGGGTGTCCAGGTCAGAGTTGCTCCACTTTTGTGTTTTTACAGCACGTAGAGCCCATCAATTCAAATCTGATGCATGTGTCCAACTTGTAGGAAAATGGAGGCGGAGGGGAAATGTGTGACTTTCTAGTGTGTAAAGGAAAGCACATTGCAGAGCAGTGACAAATTTAGGATGTGTTCGCGTGGTAAGACAACGGCAAGAAAGAAGGAGAGGAAAGACTTACGGAGTCTTTGGTGGTCTGGTAGTGGAGATTTTTTGAGTTGTTACTTGAGATGAGTTGATGAAAAATCATGAAGGCTTGCTTGGTTTTGTGGGTTCTTGCTGTGTTTTTGTTGTAGTGACAGTCAGGCTTTGGACTTTAGTCAAGGTAAATGCCATATTGAGTTCGACTTAAATGAGGCTGTAAAGGGACAGCGTTTTACTGTCTTTTGATTATCACGAACATCAATATTTTGGCAATATTTAACGGAATAATTTGGCCAAAAATGAAAATTACCTAATCATTTATTCTTTCTCGTGTGGTTTTCTTTCTTCTGTTGAACATGAAAGAAGATATTTTGAAGATATTTTTGGTTGCTGGACCCACCAACTTGCGTAAAAGAGGCCAACATTACTGTAGAATTCAATGGGTGGCAGCTACAAACATTTTTCTAATTATCTCCTTTTGTGTTTAACAGAAGAATGAAACTCAAATAGGTTTTGAACAAGTGAAGGGTATATTTAGCATTTTTTTCTCTCCTGTTGACTCCCAGTATGGATGAACAAAGTATTGGTAATATATTGGTTATTGTATATTTGTTATACAGTAGTTCACTAAAATTTTATTTAATTCTAGCATTTAAAAATGATTCATCCTTTTTTTAGCATTCATTTAATTTGTGTAGATAAAATAACCTGAGAATATAGAATTTGAAAAATGGCTATTTACCATCTATTTTATCTAGCATGGATTGCCCTTAATTGAATTTTTTTTTGTAGTTAACTGTGTTTAGAATTTTTATAGTAACTAAATCTAAAGCCATGAAACTAAAATGTTTTGTTAATAAAATTGTTCTGATTTCATACCTGACCGAGTCTGCTGCAGATGATCAGGACCTCAGAAGAAAACCATCATGTTATGTGAGAGCCTACTGTACTGGATGATGAACAGAGAGATAGTAAAGAGAGAAGGGAAAATACAAGCATCATCTCTAGAGAGTCGGTGGTGTCTGAGCAGTTAAAGCAAAGCCTCAGTTCTGCAGCTGGAATTGGCTGTGAATGGTTCCCTACTGATGCGTCTTCCTATTTCCAGTGTCTGTCTGCCATCTCTTTATTTTACCTTTTCTTTCACTCACAAACTTTCATTACTTACTGGAGAAATTCTCTTTAATTAGTTTACATTTTTTCTTTTTGCTTGATTTTCAGCATAAAGATCCTCACTGCATTAAAGGATAGTTCACTCCAAAAAACAAAAACTAAAAATTTACTCTCCATTTACTCTCCTTAAAGTGGTTTCAAAAGGTTTTAGGTTTCTTTTTTATGTTCAAAACTATAGGTGGGCATAGATTAATTTTTTAAAATCTAGATTAATCTCACTGTAATCTTGGAATCAATCTAGATTAACCTAGATTAAAATGGCTCATTTGAATTCTGCCAAAGGCATTTAGAATATGTGTGCTACCCAAATAATGACTGAAAGTAAGTCTTTGAGAATGGGTTTCTCAAGCCAGGTGGCGCATTAGACCAGGGGCTCATCTCCTGTTTCCAAAATGCATCACAAACTGCTTGAGAAACTGTTCTACTATGATAATTGGTGATGAAAATAAATGATGTTCAATAAGATGTACTTGTGTTTACTAACTGTTTATTCAGTTAAGCATGAATTTTAAACTGTAGGTCTACATAAGCTCCAAACAGCGATTTTTGATTACCTTAATCCGACTAAAGTCATAACTGAACTAAACAGAAATGGAATTAAGACGTGGAGTACTGTATGCATATATTAGTGCCATTATTGAAGTAAACACCGCAATCAAACTATTATCGTCATGTAGGACTTTTCGCCATATTTTCCGACAAGATCCACACATGCGGCTGTCAGTAAAGGACCGCACACACACATCGCGAAATGCGGAGGTTTTCTTCTTTCTATTTGGCCTGCGTTATTAAATTCCATAACACTCTCACCAGTCCTTACTCCTTATTTGTGTCTAATACCCCTGTTTGTCACAGGGGCATAAATGAAATGTTCATGAGTTAAAGTGAAACTGCCGAACTGCAGTTAAAGTCACCCAAAATTACAGGAAACTCTTACATGAAAGCACTTCACGTAAACACCTTAATTATATTATTGTCTATTAAGGCAAATAACTAGATTACAGATGTCCATGTAAACTTAGTCAGTAGTGTCTTCAGAATAAGTGAAAGATCCAAAAGGGCATCCTGCTGATTTGATTCAGAAGGGCACTTAAAGCCACTAAAGTCACCATAGCTTGCGTAGAATAGACCCAGCTCCCAACCTAACTTTGAGAACAGATTAACGCCGATATTTTTTTTTATCGCCCGATAAGAGTCTTGCATTAACGCAGCACGTTAACGCCGATAATGGCCCACCATTATTTAAAACATAAAAGAATATATTTTGAAAAATGTTGAGAACCGGTAGACACTGACAACCAGTAGGAAACAAGTACTTAGGAAATCATTGGCTAGTGGTTTCCAACATTTTTGATTAAATCTTCTTTTGTGTTCATTCATCAGAAGAAAGAAACTCATAAAGGTTTGGATGAAGTGGAGGGTGAAGAAAATGATAACAGAATGAAATTTTTTTAAATGAACTGTGCATTTAACCCATTTAAAGGATGCTTTCTGGTCTATTTTGACCAACAGGATAAATAAAAAATGCAAAATCAGACATTAATGATCAGGTCAAATATAGTTGTAGTTAAAGTAAATGTAGTCAAATATCACTTAACTTTTTGTTTTTGTTGTTTTAAACATACAACAATTGTTTTGGAATGTGAAAATAGTATAAATATTTTCAAATTATCTTTTAATATGTAGTTTCTGGTGGAACAACGTGGCTTTTTTTTCTGCCATTTCACCAAAAATAATACACAAAAGAAAATCTCAGAATAATCTGTTTTATTTTTTACTCAGAGGAAATGGTCTTCCTTACATTTTAGGCACATCTTGTCACAAGGCGCACTATAATTTCATGGAAGTGCCCTCTCGTAATTCATCTTGTCTTTTTATATATATTCCGGCCTAAACATCATAACCGCTGAGCAAATTGTCTCCATATTCAGAGCGTCGCTGCTTTAAAGAATGCATCCCTTATGTCTGCCAGCAACCTCAGGCCCCTGATTAAACTCTGCCAGTTGCAATAAAGAGAATGCAATAATGCTACCAAGCAGGCGGCGCTCGGGTACTGAACCCAGATTGTCCTGTTTCTCATTCGGAATATGATTACTTAGTGTTCAGTGAGATGAGTAATTGTTAGTGTAAAGGTGAGAGGATATAATTTTGTTTGGCTTTTCTTCATTTATGGATTTAGGTAGATGTTGAGTGACAAACGCTGAGTAAAAGATGTTTGAAAGTGAGTCTTACTCGGATGAGGCACATCTGTAAATCTGGGCTGCTGTGAAGAGGTTTTATAGGGTAGATACACAAACAGCAGAACACACAAGATGACAAAAAAAGAGACATTTCTGTATTTTACATTTGCTTTTCTTATTTACTTTGTGTGTTTTAGAGTCTGTGCACTCATAGATCACACCGCTTTTTGATTATATTAATAAAAATGTCTATCTGCTGCTCCAGAAAGCAAATAGCTGGCATTTAATGATGTTTCTAAAGCATAGCAATAGTGCATCCACGAAGAACACGTATAATTGTGCTGCAAATCAAATATGCCTCTATACAGTTTTGCAGTAAATCAGATGCGCCTCCATAAAAATCATATATAAATCATCATTAGAAGATCTCTTGAGGGCCTCTTTGAAAGTGATTTGTATAATCGTGAGGTGTTGAGGTATAAGAGGCATCATCATCGCTGCCCTAGATTCCTCGATAGATTGACTCAAATGCACCAGAGGGACTCAATGCACCGCCATGAGGAATCCAGAGAGAATTGGATTTATGGTAAGGCGGGAACCTCCTCAGATACTCCACAATCTTGCGCAATGAACTAGCGCAGGGCTCCAGACTAACATTTGAGAGTATTGGCACTGGTGTTCAACAGATGGTGGCACCAACACTTGATTTGGTAGCACTGCACATGCAATATTAATAATATTACAAGTTTTAGAAATGTCTTAGAAATGCGCATTGACAGTAGCTTGAGTTGATAGCAGCAGGGGTCTTGAGTTGGAATCCAGATGTAAATGTATTTACAGAATCATCTGTAAAAACTGTAACAGACCCCATCTCTCGAACATTTGTAGATGATTATGTGCAGTACTTCACTAACATATGATTCATACAACGCAGGCTCGTTGGAAATACATGCTTCAATCTACAATTTTGTAAAACTGCAATAACATACATCAACATACAGTACGTTTGACTGAAGTTTGTAGGTAAAATGAATGCGTTAGGTTTTTTCATATTCACAAGAATGTAGGCAACAAAACGATCTCAGACAGTGATGTTAGTGGTCCTGTAAATAACTTTGAAACGCTCTGTCTTACGAAGAGCTGCTAAATATTCCATGTGGCACACGGTTTAATAAGTACAGTATAGCACTGTTTCATACAGCTTTTGATGTATGAGTATAATTTCATCAGATGATTTGAATAGCTCTATGGAAAGATTTCAATAATTTAGTTTGACTGGGATGATCTGCATAAAATATAATAAGTTACAATCATATACAAGTACGACAGAGCAAAAATAAAAGTGAAATTAAAGCTGCAAGCAGCGATGAAAGGGACCTCTTACCAAGGCTCCCCGCCGCCTGGTGGCCTTAGGATGACATAGACAATAATGATTTAAGATGATATAAATAAAAAACCTGAGAAAATCACTGATTTATGCCAAACTTCCCTCTGTCAGCAGGTGGTACTATGACTGTAATTCAATATTGGCATGTAGATGTCTTTAGGAGAGGAATTTTATCGAATCTGTGAATTTTCAGGCAGATCGGACACTGTTTGCCTGAGTTATAAGTACTTCCTCCTCCATGGCAAAGCACTGAACTTTGTCAGTCTGCCACGAACACACCCTTCGACGAAAACTCTAGATCTTCACAATTTAACATCACAAACGCCTTTGGACCAAAGTAATGGAACATACATACAATCTAATTTGTTAGAGATCTAGTTTGTTACAGTGTTAAACTTGTCATTTCCTGTTGCCAGCTGGTGGCGCTATGACTGTAAGTGAATTAACATGTAAGTGATTAGCATGTAGACGTATTCAGGACTGTTATCAAACCTGTGAATTACGAGGCAGATCAGACAATTCATGCCTGAGATATAACAACTTTCTGTTTCGTGGCGAAACCTCAAAGCTTGAGAGGCCACCACGGACACGCTGTTCGACGAAATTTCTAGATCTTCGCAATTAAACATTGCCAAGGCCTTTAGATGACAATATCCAATTTCGGTGTTGATCTGATAAAATCCCTAGGAGGAGTTTGTTAAAGTACAATGCCTGGAAATGGCAAAAACTGCAGTTTTTCGGCAGAGGAAGTTAAAAATATGTGACTTCCTGTTGGGTTTGAGATTTTGCTCCAATTTTTGTATGTGTGTGTGAAACGTAGCCCAGGGCCACTCTATCAAAAGTGCATAGGTGGCGCTGTCTACATTCTCTCCGGGAGTCTAAAATCAGGGTGGGAGCACTGCCTAGTGGCGAAATCGCAGAGAAGTCACTTCCGAAGTCACTTTCCAAAACCTTTTCAATGAATGTTCCTCGCTGGTGAAATGATCTTTCAATTTCCCACTCAGACTGCGAATACACTGGTATCCTTCAGACAACAACTAAAACACATATCTTCAGAGCAAACCTGAACCCTGGTGAATAATACCAAAACCACCTATAGAAGCACTTTCTCTCTTTCGCCTCCTCTCTGTCTCAAAAAAAAAAAAAACTTCTACTCTACCACTAAATCTGAGCACAGACAAGTTACTTTGAATAAATAGCACTTCTTGTAGGTATTGCCTCTTCTTGTTGAATCGCAGAATACCTCCTAAATTGTACGTCACTTTGGACAAAATTGTCTGCTAAATGACTAAATGTGAATGTAATGTAAATGCTTTATGGATTTCTGTGAAGTCTAACAGTATTCAAATACATAAAATATAACAATCAAACAAAATAACATGGTCATCATTGAGTAAATCATTTTATACGCTAATATAAAAAAGTGATATCTTTATATTTTAATATTTAATAAATAATTTAATCCAGCGATGTGACTATTGCAGATACACTCATTGCGATATCAATGCTTAAATGATACATTGTGCAGCTCTATTTTGATGTATTCCTTGATGTCATATGCAACAAAATATGTCATGGTGTGTTCAGTTGACCCCAGATCAGCCTTTAATAGAATTTAAGGTCACATTTCTTTTAATTTACAATTTACACTATTAAAAAAAACATTGCTAGTTCTTTTACAACTAGTACTAGTAATTTTAGCTCAATAAACCACTAATTAGCTGCTTATTTATAGTTGTAGGTTGTAGTTGTGTTTAGGTATTGGGTAGGATTAAGGATGTAAAATAAGACCATACTTTATAAGTGCTAATAAACAGTTCATATCTTAATAATAGGCAAGTAATTAGCCAGTATTGAGCTGTGTGAATTGCTGCTTAAACTAAAGTGTTACCAAATTTTATTGCACACCTGGTACCTGTATAGCCTTAAGGGCAGTGCACCAACATGTATATGTTGTTTTCACATGACATCATTGATGACGCGCGGAATTCAGATGGAGGTGATTCTTCTGCATTACTACATTTAATGCTACACTTATTACTACAGTTGTGTTGTACCACAGTAACAATGTAATTACTACGACAGTTTAATTCAAGTGATTATCTATGTTATGCTTCCAAACACTATAGTGTTTACTATAGTATTTTTTACGTAATATAACTTATAGAGTAAATACCGCCTCGATGACAGGCAAATATATTTTAGTTTAGTAGAAAACTCGACCCTCTTCATGATATAAGGATCATGCCCAACATATGTGGTTAAATACGGACTTTCCTCTATGTCTCCCACTCAGTTTTGTACTTCCTGCCCTCTAGGGATGCACTGATACCACTTTTTTACAAACCGATACGAGTACCGATACCAATACTTCATAGATTTGGTTTCAATTAAGTTTATTTGTTCGGCAAGGATGAAATCAAAAATCTTTAACAGGAGGCTGTTTCAAGCCAAAAATATACACATTGTTGATAACCCTGCGAACCCAGACCTTATCTATTAACGATTAAGCATGGACATTTAAAGGATGAGTTATCCTTGTGCTTACATGTGTGCACGACTTCACACATTTAGGCATGGGACGATAACCGTTTTCAAGGTATACCGCGGTTTTAAAAAGTCAAGGTATTAAAACCGCCAAAGTCTGCTATACCGTTTTTACAGTATTTACAAGGTGTTTTTTTACGTTTTGTTTTAAGTTTTTTAGTATCAACAGGATCTTCAGCAGAAAAGATATCCAAGATGCTGTTTTAAATTGTTATGAAATCTGTGTTCTTTACGGTGGCTGAAAAAGCTTAACGCCCTGCAATTGAGTATTTTAACCAAGTATTGACCCAGTTCCCGATACTGGTATTGGTATCGGTGCATCCCTACTGCCCTCCATCTGAATTTTGAAAACAACCTACTGTATAGCCAATTGTGTCCCAAGTTTGAGTCCCAGTTCGTGGTCCTTTTGCAACCCTCTTTCGCAGAAAATGCCAAAGATAAATAAATAAAAAAGTAGTTGCACTAGCAGGACACATTTAGCAAAATGGAACCATTTTCTCACAGCCTGGAGGCTTTTAGCTTGGAGCTGAACTATCGTAGCCGCAGAGGTTTTTCTCTCCTGAAAGCGCTGATCTGAATGCCCTTCCTCACAGCTCATAAATACAAGGGGGAATTAAACCTGTAAAGGAAGGATCTTCAGTGCTTCTCACAGATTGAACGGAAAACCGGTGACCTTCCGTTCCTGATCTTTTTACTAGGTGTTTGAGTAACTGTTTTCCTCGATCGGGGCAGTGCAGTCAGCCTCGAAGGACTTCATGGTACATTGCCCAGAAACTTGGTCTTCAATGACAGCACCTTCATCTTCCTCAAAGCCTCCTCCGCTGCATTAAAGGGAGCTGGAGGCGGTGGTTGGGAGCGCAGAGGGCTTGTCAATGATGCTGTAAAACAGGCGCAGTGTTGCTGAGAGGGTTGCAGGGGTTGGATGTACTGTATGTTTCCAGCTCTGCCTCGAGTCAGAGTCCATCGGGGCTTCATGATGGAGTGCTGGAAAGTAGATGAACGGTGCTTCTCAAATATTTATACCTGTGATCAAACAGAGCTAGTGGTGTAACGGTGTGTTTTTTGATTACTGATATCTTAGGGAGCTTTCATACTCGCTCTTTTCGTGTGCACATGGGTTTGTTTTGACAAAATTTGGTGTGTTTGGATAATGTGAACGCTGTTCTGTGAGACTGGTTCTGTTTAAAAAGTGTGGTCTGGCATACGGTTCATGCAAACTCTGGTATGGTTTGCTTTAGATTGAAGTTCAATCATACTAAATTATGGAAGTCAGACTCTATTCATAATAAATGAAAAGATGAAATTGTGTATTTTTTAGATTAACTAGTTGTTTTTTCTGATAACTCTGACTGACATTCTGTAAGCAGGGAAATTTTAGATTTTTTCAAGCTTTGCATTAAATTTGTGGAAAATAGACGCATGTACCTTTTGTGTTAGCACTCTGAAAACAGAACATCATTTTTAAAATCATAAGTATAAAATGAAGTGAGCAAGCATCCATTTATTTATTTTACATAGTCATCAATGATGCTGTAAGAATAGGGTAGGCAGTATCAAGGAGCAAAATCAAATACCACAGCCATAAATGAACACAGTCTATTGGGAGATGTAGGATCAATTAAAAACTAAATTAAAAATCTAGTACTGTCGAGGCCATACTTGTCAACCAGAAAAACAAATATATGCCAATGCTGGAATTGAAAAATGACAAATATCAGCTTAAATATTGTGTTGCCAATCTGTTCAATTCAATTCATCTTTATTTCTATAGCGCCTTTACAATGTAGATTGTGTCAAAGCAGCTTAACATGGAAGTTCTAGTAAATTGAAACTGTGTCAATCCAGTTTTCAGAGATGAAGTTCACTTAAGTGTGTCATAATTTTCACGGCTGGAAGTACAAACACTAAAGAGCAAATCCATCAATGCGCAGCTCCACAAGTCCCAAACCAAGCAAGCTAGTGTTGACAGTGGCGAGGAACAAAACTTCACCAATTGACAAAAGTAAAAAAAAACAGGCTCAGTTGGGCACGACCATTTTTCATCTGGCCAAACTTCCTGTACTGAGCTGCAGTCTAGGTGCCGGAGGCTGGAGAATGCTGGACGTTCATCGTGGAGAACTGCAGGTGTGGGTAAGTCACCGGCAGGTGATCAGGCTGGTCCACAGGATCTATTCTAGAGAATCTATTTGTCAACTGTTGTGTAAAACATTTAGGCACCATTCGGATGAAATACTCATTCATTTTTACCATTGAGAAAAGAATATTTGAGCTTAAAGACTCATTTTGACTAATATTATTAGTTTAATGTGAGTTTTAAAATATAATTGAACAGTGTTTAATATCCAGGATGCTTAACAGTTTTTTTTTCTTTTTTAGTTTTTTTGAGCTTGGTTTGCTGATTTGAGCAGGTTTTAGCGATCTTACTTTGGTCTTCCAACATGTTTTTCTTTTTAAAAGAGCCCCCAAAAAACATCCTAAAACTACCCAACAGACCTCCTTAAATAGGCTATAGGAGACCAGGCATTTTCTGAAAAAAAGTCCAAATAATATTCTTGCAAAATGCAAATAAAGTGGCATGGTGGCTCAGTGGTTAGAAGGTCACTGGTTCGAACCTCGGCTGGGTCAGTTGGCATTTCTGTGTGGAGTTTGCATGTTCTCCCCGTGTTGGTGTGGGTTTCCTCCAGGTGTTCCAGTTTCCCCCACAAGTCCAAAGACATGTGCTATAGGTGAATTGGGTAAGCTAAATTGGCCATATTGTATGTGTGTGAATGTGAGAGTAAATGGGTGTTTCCCAGTACTAGGTTGCAGCTGGAAGGGCATCTGCTGTGTAAAACATATGCTGGATAAGTTGGCGGTTCATTCCGCTGAGGCAAGCTCTGATAAATAAGGGGACTAAGCCGAAGGAAAATGAATGAATGAAAAATGGCAGTAGTGTTGGTGAATGGCCTGGTGGTTAGCACCTCGACATATAGCACCAAGGTGCTCACAGTGACCCGAGTTTGATTCCTGATCTCTACTGTCCTATCATAATAAAGTTGAAAAACCTCTAAAAAATAATTATACAAAAAAAAGGCAAATAGTTTTGAAATTTGAAATCAAATTGAATTAAATATTTTCTCACCACTTTTCCATGTTGTGATTTTCCAAGTTGTGTTTCTTTGGGGGCACGAAATTTTGAGACCACTGATTTAATATATTTCCATCAGGGGCACCACTTGAATCAAAAGTCTGAAATGTTCTGCTCCCTGTCATCTTCTGAAAGCAACTAAGCTTTGATCTTTGGAGCATCCCTGTGCCGTTTCAACCTCGACCTTACTTTTTCATCTAAATATATTTCTCTCATCAGGTAGCCGGGAGGTATCCCACACAGACACACACACATGGTTTATGCATAGCTAATGCACTTTGTAGAGGGCACAGATTTCAGAACAGGTCATATTATCAAACGTCTATAATCCAAAATATTAATGCTGTCAGAATACTTTTGTATGGCTGGAAATGCGGATCTGCCGTGTTCTGATGCAATAACAATTCTCCTTTCTGTTTGAAGTCTGGTTCAAGTGTAAACCTGACTGCTTTATCAAAGCCTTTCTTTTCTGTTTGAGAAGTGCTCTGACATTTTTAGACAACATCCTCAATGTTTTTTTTTAAATCAAGACACAAACATGATCGCCTTGTTTCCTGGATGGCGCCCTAAAGCTGTTCTTTAATGTCAGCATGCAATCGAAATAAAACCTGTTTACTTTTTTTATATATATATATTTTTTCAGCTCTTCAGTCTAAAGAAATCCATTTATGTATCATCAAAACTTAATAACATACTCTGTTTCTCAAACAACTTTTTTTGTGATGTCACCTGAACAGCCTAGCTTGAGCTTTTAGGTTAAAGGGAATACATAGTGGAATAAAGTGGAGTACATTTCTAACATTTTTTCCAGTCATTTGCACAGTCATGCTGCCCTCGTGTGCTATCCAAATGATAGTAAGTGCATGTTTCCTAGTGGGAAATTGGACTTGAATGGCTTCACAAGTCGTATTAATGGCCGGAAAACCCTGAGGTCATTTTGATACCTGGGTTTCTGAGTTTGGGTGGGCCATAAACTTTAAACAAGGCCAGAGGAGAGAACTATTTTTGTAGTGACTGTTAAATTGCATTAGTTTTTCACACACCATTTATTTCACTTACTCTTGTTGTTACATTCACATGTATGTACTGTATAGTATGTACTGATGCACATTGTATTTTACTTTGTGAAAACTGTAAATATAACTTCATAATTGTTTGCAATGTCTTGATAATGAGGTGAATCTATGCAAAAGTGGTAGTAAATGTTGTGTTTGCCAATGAATTATATGCTTAATTTTTCTGTCTTTCTTTTGTGAAGATATTGGTTGAATGTCTTTTACATACAATACATTCTTATACATGGTTAATGTCTTATTCTTATGTCCTGCTCATATCTGACAGCAAAGGACTTGTACACAACAATAATACTAATAATTACAACCGAATGTGAAGGCAGTGTTAATCCTTCTTTAACAAGCTTAAGCTGCCTTACTAGTTTTAATAGTCTCTTAGCCAGTCATGGTGGTCTGTTGACTGGTTTTAGAGACATTTTGGGATTATTAAATATCTTGCTTCATTCATTTCGAACAGGTTGCGAAAGATATTTCATGATGACTCTAAATATTTAAAGGGATAGTTCACTTAACCTTCCTGTCGTGTTCGGGTCAAAATCTGACCAATTTACATCTTAAAACACTCATAAATATTGTGTTTTACATCTGATTGCCTCAAGGCCTTATGATATCCTCCACACTATGAATTTGAACATATGAAAGTGATGATCAAATCTTTCATTGAATTTTGAGTGTTTTAGTCAACCTTGTTACACTTGTGGTGTTCCCGGTCAAAAGTGACCGCCATAGGAAATGAATGGGTATCCAGACTATATTCATCCATCAGACAGAAAACATCCCCATTTACTGTGCACCACCCCAACTCACTCACTCGCTGTTTGTAATTTCACTGCAGTTATATTATGTCTAATTCAATACATTCATGTTAAACACTACTTTGAGACATTGTTCACAGCTAAAGAATGTTGAATAGAAATTTGATTTTGAAAAATGTTTTTGTGTTAATTTAATAGCAGTTAAAACCACCGGTCACTTTGGACCAGGAACACTAAAATAAGAGGATAAATTAGGCGACGCAGTGGCGCAGTAGGTAGTGCTGTCGCTTCACAGCAAGAAGTTCGCTGGTTCGAGCCTCGGCTGGGTCAGTTGGCATTTCTGTGTGGAGTTTGCGTGTTCTCTTTGCGTTCGCGTGGGTTTCCTCCAGGTGCTCCGGTTTCCCCCACAGTCCAAAGACATGCGGTTCAGGTGAATTGAGTAGGCTAAATTGTCCATAGTGTATGCGTGTGAATGAGTGTGTAGGGATGCTTCCCAGAGATGGGTTGCAGCTGGAAGGGCATCCGCTGCTTAAAACATATGCTGGATAAGTTGGCGGTTTATTCCGCTGTGGCGACCCCAGATTAATAAAGGGACTAAGCCGAAAAGAAAATGAATGAATGAATGAATGTTATAAATGACTCACACTCATGTTGTTTTAAACCTCTGAGACCTTCGTTTGTCTATGGATTACTAATCTTCGATATTTTAGATGAAATCTCAGAGCTCCCTTATCCTCTATAGACAGCAAAAGTCAACAAAAATATCTTCTTTATTCAACGGTTTCTTCACATCTGTGTCAGTATAGGGCACATGTTCACAAGAGTGTTGTTCATGTCGTGTTCTGTCACACTGCTGGTTAGGGATGCAATAATTAATCGATTTCACTAACCGCACTTTAATTCATCATGGTTAATTAATCGTAAAGGCTTCTCAACACTGAATGGAACAAATCTCCTGCAACTAAACAAAGTAAGGTCTGTTCACATATCGCATCTTTTGTTTTCTTATTTCCAATGGAGGTGAGCGGCTTACACGCGCATATTGGGAGCAATGTGCGAGTGGTGCGACACACTCACACTTTCCAGGTGCACCTTTGAAAACATCTCAACTTTTCAGAATGCCGCGAGCGCACCACAAGTCACGTGACAAAACTGACCAATTAGCTTCATTCTCTGTATGGAATATAAACATTTTTACTCTGCTCCAACAAGAAACACATTAGACAAATACTATTTATTTATTTATTTATTTATTTATTTATTTATTTATTTATTTATTTATTTATTTATTTATTTATTTATTTATTTATTTATTTATTTATTTATTTATTTATTTATTTATTTATTTATTTATTCATTGTTCTGCCATTTATTTTCAGTATAAAATTATTACTTATGTTTAAATGGCAAAAGTGTTTTTCACTTATTATTAAGTCCAAAGAAACTGTACTAACTGGACTATTGTTTGTTTTTATTATATTTGTGCTGTATTATTTGGTTGCTGAGCAGCAATAAACAACACTTTAAAATATAAGGAGTTTTCATGTGATTTCCTAAACTAATAATGTTTTGAAATTAAGGAATGCAAAATAACCATGAAACCGTGATTATTCCTCAGACTATAATTGTACAACCAAAATCTAAAATCATTTCATTCCTACTGCTGGTGTGTTATCTTGGATATCACAGGCATCCAGGGTATACATCACTGCACAGTGCTCGTGAACATGCACAATATACTGATACAGAGAAGAAGCTATTGTTCAATAGTCATTTTTTATGTTTGCACAAAAGTATTCTTGTAGTTCTTCATAATATTATGATTGAACCACTGTAGACACATGGTTTGAGGATGGATTTTTTTGGTATTTACAGGTCGGAAAATAAGTATTCAACATGTCATGTTTTTTCCTGGGAATAATATTTCTAAAGGAGCTGTTGACATGGAATTAAACCAGATTTTGGTAAAAACCCAATAAACAATAAACACTAAAATAAAAAAATCTGAAAAATCTGTTATGTGTAATAACAATGCAATGACACAAGGAGAAAGTACTGAACTACTTAAACGTATTTAATACTTTATATAAAAGGCTTTTTTTTTTATGGATGGCAGCTTAAAGACGCCTCTCATGTGGAAAACGAAGTCACATGAATTGCTAAGGTGTGAGTTTTTCACAGACTTCAACAGAGTGTAAAAATCTTGATGGTTCTTTGGGTCTCGTCTATCAAATCTTTAATTTGTATATTCTATTGGATTCGAGTCAGTTGATTGGTTGGGCCATTCTACAGCTTGATTTTCTTTCTCTGAACGCATTTGAGAGTTTTGGATCAGTGTCTTGCTAAAATGTCCACACTGGTTTCATCTTTATCATCCTGCTAATGTAGATGTTGGACTGAAGCAGCTAGTATTCATTTACAATGAGTAAGGGCAGAGGGTTGCTGAAGAACTAATGAGAGATTTCAGTTGCGGTCTGGGCTTCCACTGCCTTTCTACACCTCCCTTTCTTCATGTGTTCAATATGTTTTCCCTGTGTCATTTAATTTTATTACCCATAACTTAATTTGCAAACTAATTAGATGTTTTCTTTGTTTTGTTTGTTACCAACATCCTTACCAACAAAATTTCAAGTCAACAACAACCTTTAGAAATATGTTTTCTGAGAAAAAAACGGTGACTTGTTCAATACTTGTTGTCCCCACTGTATCTGAACTTTGAATGAGTTTGGATTGTTGCTGTCTATGAAGGATGAGGGAGCTTCTAAATTTGATCTAATATATCTTATTTATGTTGATGAATATCCATTTAAGATGCAGTTCTGTGACCTTATGTAATATGGCCTACTTATGTTGGATTACACTGAACACAATGCATTGCAGTGTACTGTAGCTTGAAAGTTTCGTTAAAGGGACCAGTTTTCCTTTCTATAAGTCAGCATGGCATAAATCAGTGCTTGTGTCACCGGCTATCAACTCTAACACTCCTAACCATCATCTACGCTTAGTCAATGTGACTATTTATGACCTTTTTTTCTGGCTTTCTTTCTTTCCCAGCTTGCTGAGTTCAGTATCCTGCAGGATCCATTACAGCGGCATTTATTTCTCATTTATTCCTTATCCAAGTAGCATCCAAAAAGTCCATGCATGCTTCCTTTCATTATCGAGAAGGAAAATATGACCCTTGGATGGCAATTCAAATGTCCGGATGATTGCGAACAACATTTGAAAAGGTTTGCTGATTTGCACGCACATAAACATTCAAGCTTAAAATTTTTTTTAAACAAGTTTCGATCTTATTCCATTCTTAATTGAAGCTCTGTCAACACGTCATCTCAAGAAACCACACTTACAACATCTAGAGGAAAAATGACCATTGGCTGCTGCCGAAAAGGTTTATGATTGAGTGAGAGGTGCCTCTGCGGGTTGTTTGAATCCAGGCCTAATGACGTGGGTTAAAAAGAGAAGCACATGAGTGTTTTCACTGGTGTCTCGCAGTGGATTTTAACACAAGTAAAGGCTTTAAATAGCACCATTAATCTGGTTTGCCATCGATGAAATGGCTTGAATCAATTCATCATTTGCACAGGCACACAAGCACACACCCGTCTCTGGCACCGGTAGGTTGCGGAGTGGCTGCTGAAGGCAAAGAGAACAAAGAGAAAAATGGATCGGGACAAGTCCGGAAAATATGAGCAAACAGAACAAAGAGCAGGAAGGAGAGTGATGGCCGTGTAGTGACGAAGTCTCTGAAAAGACCAGAGCAATATTGATTGATGGAGGGCCAGATAGAAAGGTGGAGGTGTTTTTAAACAACTCATTGTGATGAGCAATAGTCACCTCAGGAAATGGGCTGCAGTATTGATTGCCAAGAGAAAGACTACAGGCAATTTTTGTTTTTTTCTTCCACCTTTTTTTATGGGAATACTGCTATCCCACTGCTAACAACTGCTTTGGTCTTATGGAGGTATTTAGCTTTTCTTTTATGTCTTTTTTGCCTTCTGATGTGTTTTTCTCGATGTCAGTGTTTGGGGAAAAAAAATCATGCAACAGTTCATTATATTGATTAAAAGTGACAGTAAAGACATTTATAATGTTTTATAAACTTTATTCTGCTCCCCCAAAGAGGCACAAGGTTTACTTAAATAAATTGTTTGTTAGTTTAACGTGTATATTTTGAAATTTGCCTTGTATATTTGTAATGAAGCAACAAACACATGTAGACTGCAGAATATATGGATTTAAGACACATTTATGCATCATGTCATATCACACAGCTCTTATGGTGCATTTCCACTACAGCATCAAATCTGTGCTCAGTGCTACAGGCAACGATACAAAGTCACTGCTCTAGGGTGTCAAATTTACGGATGAACGTGCCTATTTTAATCAGACTGAAGACAGCGTCTTTATACATTTATCACATGTGCAAGAAACGATTAATGCATAAACAAAGCTATACATGGTTCAAGAAGTTTGTCTAAACTGAAACTGTGCACTGTAAAGCCCAATAAGTTAACTCAAATCATTTGAGGAAACCGATTGCAACAAACCATTTAAGTTCATAAACTAATCCTTATGAGTACAGTGGACCTAATCCATTTGAGTAAAGGAAGCAATTTGAGCATAGTAAAACCCAATAAATGACGAGAATTCAAACCAACAGAGTACTGTAAAACCCAACAAGTTAAGGCAACTCAAACTGTTGAGGAAACCGATTGCTACAAACTATTTGAGTTAAACTAATCCATATGAGTAATGTGAATTTACTCCATTTAAGTTGAAGTAATGAGGTATTTAATTAACTCATTACTTTCAACACTGAGTTCAAAACTCTTTTCAAATGAGTTGAATTAACTTTCACTAAATCTTGAGTTAACTACACTCATTTCATTTGATAAAGTTGACTGTTGGGTTTTTACATTCTCATAGTAGCCCACATACAAGGGATTTCAGCTCTGTTATCCAGTTCTGCAAACACTCTGAAACATGTCAACATTTGCCTTGCCTACTTTTCACAGCGATTAGTTGATGCTTGCTGTTTTTAGCCTGTTTTTAGTTTTTACCACTTTAGTTGATAAGATTTCATTTAACAAAGAATCTTCTCTCAATTGTGAAAATGGCCGCATAGAGAGACACTGAAAGTGTCCGCATGGAGAGACACTGCAGCACTGGTGAAGATTGTAGGTGACTGATAAATATGAATTTGTAGCTAAATTGTTAGCAGTGCCAAACGGCATTTCCCATTGTTTACATCCTTGTTTATGTCCTCGCTACAACATACCTTTAATGCTAGAAACTGTGCATGTAGTTGATCAAGTTTAACAAATAAAAATATGGCTCACAATCCACAGCTTTGTTGGTTGGAGGAGTTTTTAGCTAAATCCAGCCTGCACTGAAAAAGATTCTAGAAGCTGTCCTTTGTCAAATGCTAGCTATATATGTTTTTTATAATTCTCTGGAACATAATTAAAATGAACTGTAAGCACTTCTCTCTTGTGTTGTGTCCTTTGGAAGCCCACATTCAGAAATGGAACAAGCTCTGTGGAAATAGCCGCGTTTGGACTCTGCTGTAACATTACAGCACCTCTGGCCATGCCTCTTCGCTGCGCAGGGTGTGCGCTTGGTGAATGCGTGTAACAAGAAAACCTTATGATCTCACTAGCCCTGATGTGTCCTACAAACTTTGTTAGCTATAGGCTTTGCTAAGCTAAATGCTGTAGCTAAATTCACACAGCTACATTACACATCAACTAAAGTTTAAAATATAATATCGTTGTGGACCACCCCTTTAAAAAAAATACAACTTTACAACTTCAAACTTTTGAACATAAATATACATATACAGAAAGATAGAACCAATTTATGTGTGGTCAAAAACGAACATGTGTGAAAACCTTTTTCTTCACTTCATCAGTAGCAAACAAATCCCATTGAATGCAAACTGTATAGTGTAGAAATTATTTTCATCTGACAGTGCCTTGTGATACCATTCCTGCAAGTATGCTTCTATGGCCACTATCCCCTCCACACTCTTTATTGGTTAAGAAACCAGACCAGCTCTCAGTGAGGAGTTCATCAATGTGTCTAATTCAATGCACTCATCAAAGGCTGCTCAGCTATTACTGGATTATGTCTCCAAGTGAGTCAGTTTATTCTACAGAAAAATCAATGATCTGTTTAAGAGCACATGCGCTTGTCGGGTGTTAAGGGTTTAGCCTGCTGTGTGTTTATCCAGTGTGTGTGATGTATGCCTGGCCGACAGTGGCCAGCATAAAGATACGGGTCATCGAAAGCCAAACTCAAAGGACACACCGGCAGACTCATCCTCCCCCCCTTTTCTTCCTCCTCGGCTTCTTTCTCGTCTTTGTTTCTGCTTTGTGTACATTTGAGGCGACTTCCTTGACTTGGCGGATCTGCCTCTCCTGGGGTCTTGATAAGGGATCTGGGTGGTCTGATGAGGTGCCAGCGTGATTAGATTAAATTTATTATCCGTTTACCGCCAGACGGGGGGGAGGGAAGAAATGAGGCACTATCGGAGCAGACGACACTTGTAGTTTTGGAAGAGACTAATCTCACATATAAATAATGTACTCTCCATTGCGTCCGCATACATTTATGGCTAAAGGCTTGTGGATGGATCAAAGACTTTTTGATCAAATCTATACATTTTTTCAAAAGATGATTAAAAATATTCAGAATTTTGATTAAAAATGCTGTTAATGCATGCAGTGATTGGAGTACACTTTGATAATGAGTGTGTGTGATTTAAGAAAAGTTTTAAATATAAACATATTTCAAATATAAGTCATGCTTTTTTATAATCTAAAATGCACTACAACTTGTGGGTCAAAGCGACTTATATAATTAATTAAATAAATTAACTTTAAGCATGCACAATGTTTGCACATATTTGTTTGCATACCGACAGCTAGCTCTCTGCTATTCACATGGTCGCCTACCAAAGCTAAGCAAAGCTGCGCCCGGTTAGTACCTGGATGGGAGACCACATGGGAAAGCTAGATTGCTGTCGGAAGTGGTGTTAGTGAGACCAGCAGGGGGCGTTCAACCTGCGGTCTGTGTGGGTCCTAACGCCCCAGTATATTGATGGGCTCTATGCTGCTCAGTGAGCGCTGTCTTTCAGATGAGATGTTAAACTGAGGTCCTGACTCTCTGTGGTCATTAAAAATCCCAGGATGTCCTTCGAATAAGAGTAGGGGTGTAACCCTGGTGTCCTGGCCAAAATTTGCCCACTGGTCATCCCTATATCATAACTGGCTT
Organism: Danio kyathit; assembly: GCA_903798195.1. Taxonomy (NCBI): domain Eukaryota; kingdom Metazoa; phylum Chordata; class Actinopteri; order Cypriniformes; family Danionidae; genus Danio; species Danio kyathit. The sequence continues at coordinate 37,665,828 of LR812533.1, forward strand.
CATCACTCTGTCTACTCTCCACCCATCAGCTGTTGTGCTGTCTGACGTAATATGCCTGCCATCGTGTCATCCAGGTGTAAATGTGTAAAACGCTTTGAGTGTCCAGATAAGCGCTATATAAATGTAAGAATTATTATTATTATTGATATTATTATTATTGTAGTTATATTTGTGTTGGTGCTAAATGCATTTGAACCATAATAAATGAATTATTATGAGTATTTAAATAAACATTTACAATTATAGCATTTATATTTAAATCCAGTATAGTTTCTGTTTGTTTTATACCTAGAATTATGGAAAATATGACGCAAATGTTTTTGTTTTGTTTTTTGTCTTAATTTCAAAGTCTGGTGAAATGTATTTTTTAAACAAGTATTTTAATTAAATAGTACATATAAAATGTTAAATACTATTAAATATTATATATTTTATTGATATAAAAAGTAAATACATTAATATTTTAAAATAAACTTATATAAAAAATAAGAATTAGGATGTTTACACTCACATTCTTGTTCAAGATGCACAAAGATGTGCATGACCACATGATGTTTTTAAAGAAACTAAAATTGCAACTTCTTGCAAAAATGGTATGAATGATCCAAAACCAAACTAAAACCATATTTTTCCATGTCCAATTCATGGATTCTTATGTTCCAGTAATTTCATGCTTCTTGATAGAAACCACAGCAAAAATTAGCACTGGGTTTAATGTTGAGATGTAAGAAGTTTTTGTTTTCCAGCATAGCTTGCATTGAGTTTTACTCTTTCCTTGTAAGAAGCTTGCTTGAAAATCTGCAGGATTTGGCCTACTTTGAGTCCACAAGTGAACATTGTCAAAAGATTGTCCAAAATACACAAACGGTGAGAACTTTTGGCATGAATAACACTCAACTAAAGTGTCAATCAAGCATCTCGAGCTGTCGGCCATTAGAAACACCTCGCAATCCATCCTTTAATTAATTTTCAGATTTTCTCCCTGGAGGGAAGCCGGCTAAGCGTAAGTGATTTGATTACATGTCACCTTTTGTTTGTCAAGGACTTGAATACGAGCCCAAAACCCTGATGAATTTCCCCCAGTAGAGTTGAGCTCTCTTGTATAACGCAGACAGAAAAGTCTCCAAAACAATCCATTCAACATCTACTCATGGATATTTCTTTCTTGTTTTTAAACTGTACTTTTAGAAGTACTGCAGAGATCCTCAGATGGACCATCTGTTTAATTTGCTCAGAGAAAGTGTTGATGATTGTAATCAGAGATGTTCTTAAATATTTACAGCACTTAATAGCTCATAAATTACAATCTACCTTTGATACAGGCAAACTGTTGCCATGTAGAAGATTAGTTCGTGTATTTCTTGGCATGGTCTACAAGTGAAATACAGAGTGTTGAGTAATCCGCAATGGATGAGTGCACTTTTCAAAAAAAATCTGAGATTAGTATTGTCTAAATAATAATTTAAAGCATGCAAATTTTTTCACTTTTTGACTCATTGTATCCAAAATATTATATAAAAAAGTCACCATCACACAATACCGAAATACTATCACATAATAACACACACATTATTATTATTATTATTTCTACTAGTAGTAGTACGAAGTAAATTTTACCCATTTACCCTATTTTAAAACAATGCGTATTATTTCTGTTACACCTGGCATCCACACTACTAATGCACCTTTGACCCACGAAACACAGTGTTATAAAAACACTAAAAACCCTGTTTTCATTTGCAGATGCAGGTTTTCTTGTTTTCAGAAATTATAAGCTCTATTTTAATGATTTAGGCGCAAAGTCTAAAGCACATGGCGCATTAAGGGCGTGTCTGAATCCACTTTTGCTATTTTAAGGACGGAAAAATACGCTCTGTGCTGCAAAGCATGGTCTAACAGGGTTGTGCTTTTTCTCTATGAGTTATGGGTGTGTTTTAAGCATAACGTGCATTAAACCAATCAATGTGCATTTGCATCGTGCCATGGTGCATTTGCTATTTACATGGCGGATTTGTAAGTGGACAAACTGAACGCTTCACTAGCGAGTTAAACAAACCAGCAAGGATAAAGAATGAGCCTCCTCAATTTGGCCTTTTTATTTTCTCTTTATTTTTATTCTTTAATTTACTTGTTTACTTTCGTGAATAAGAACACGGTATTGTACACACTCCACTGAAGACATCCATTAGCCTACATATTTAAGTTCTATTGTTAAGTGCAAAGATTTGTTTCAAAACTATTTCTAAATTCAGTTCTAATTTCCGGCAAACGAATAAATGAACAATAATAACGAAGTGTGGTCAAAAACTGAGTTATATCCAAACACATGTCCTATTCTTATGCCCCATATGGTGGTGCATACATCTCCAAAACCCGACAGGTGGACAAATCTAAACTTGTTTTTGTTTAAAACAAATATAAATATGCATATAATAAATAATACTACTACTAATAATGACATTATACTAATGCAAATTGTCATGAATAAACTGAAAAAGCCCCCCAAGGTGAAGAAGGCATGGAGGTAGTGGTTTTTATATTTATGTAGAAAATAACAATATTTGTAATATTTTAATCCTTTTATTCTTTTTCTATGTAAAGATGTCTGCGTATTGCTGTACATCCTGTGTGTATTAAGCAATGTTTAGGCGTTTAAGGCGCACAACTAATGTATTCTGCGCTGGACTTTACTCCTGATTTCAGCTTGTCTATTGCGCAGTCTATTTCAGTTTCTCAAAATAACAATGCAGCTTAACACACCTCCTTTCTAGACCAGAACACCCATGAGTCCACAAAGCGGCGCAAAGGGATTTGTTATTTAAACAACGTGACTCAAAACGTGAAGATTAGGGTTACGCTGGTCTGAAAATAGCAACAAATCGCGCCAAACACGTCTTATTGCGCCGAGTGTATGATAGGGCCCAATATCTCAAAATTAAGTGAGTTATTCCTTAAAACAAGCAAAATATTCCGCCAATAGCTTAAGTAAAATAATCCTTTTTCAAAGCGAAACTAGATTATTTTGCTTACCCCATTGGCAGATTATTTAGCACTTTATTTTGACTTGATATTTCTGAAAACAAGTCCATATTTTTTACTTTATTAGAAAATGCAGCTTGGTTTAAAATATTTTAGATATTTGTACTAGAAACAAGACATAAACTCTATGTAAGAAAAGCATTTTTTGCAGTGCTGAAGCCAAATTTAACCGCCAATCTCAACAAGGAGCGTTTTCACTTTCACATTTTAAAGCAAAAACACATTAGTAAAAATGGCAGCATAGTCGCACCGCCTTAATTTACCTGGAATCTGCCTCTGTTTCCTTCAAGAAGGTGATTTGATGTAAAAAAAAAAAAAAACAATTTGTGATATAACAAGAAAAAGAGTTCTGTCACGATTTAGACTCTTTGCGACACTTCCCACTATGCACGTGCTGCTCCCTGTTGAGTTCATTAGCCTCAGAGGCTTTAGTACTGAGACTAGTACTGTTTTAATGATCACTTCAGACTCCACTTTCTCTCTGTGTGCTTTGATATAACTTGTGGCGCTGGAAGCGGCCGCTTTCTCCTGCTAAGCAGCCTTCGTTTTTCCATATCACAGACCATTGCTGACTCAAATAATGAAGCTCATTAAAGTGAACTGGAAGCGTAGACTGTGTAACGCTGGAGACAGCAGGGTTCAGTCTGGTCTTTGAGTAAAGCTTGGGTGGTGTGGTGACGGCATTAGTGATGTTACATCAGAGAGTCACTAAAGGAAAGAATTAGGTTCTCTCTGTAGTAAATATTATGCTATTAGTGACCACACTGCAAGTGTTAGCACTTTAGTGGTAGTGATATGTTTTATTTGAGTGTGGGTCAAAGATAAAAATTAGGTTTTCAAGCATTAAAACAATTAAAGTGTAATATGGCATTAAGTAGATTTTCCCCTAGCATTTTTTACCATGATGTATAGAAGATAGTCATTCAGTGTGCAATTATTTATATACCAAAATACATGGTCAGGTATGTTAAGAACAAGAATCATTTCATGGCATAATAAAAGCACATGTCAAAATAAGTATCACATGACTATAGTATTATAGCTTTTTTTCTATCATGGTTTTTAAATTTTGTTCTAATGTGTGCATATGCATACATATACTGTAAAATACATTTACCGGCCACTTTTTTAGGTACACCTGTCCAACTGCTCTTTAATGCAAATTTCTAATCAGCCAATCACATGGCAGCCGCTCAATGCATTTAGACATGTAGACATGGTCAAGATGATCTGCTGCAGTTCAAATCGAGCATCAGTATAATGAAGAAAGCTGATTTAAGTGACTTTTAATAAGGCATGGTTGTTGGTGCCAGACGGCTGGTCTGAGTATTTCAAAAACTGCTGATCTACTGGGAATTTCACGTACAACCATCTCTAGGATTTACAGAGAATGGTCCGAAAAAGAGAAAATATCCAGTAAGTGGCAGTTCTATGGGCGCAAATGCCTTGTTAATGACACTTTGGGCCCATTAGTACCAAATGAGCATCGTGTCAACGACACGGCCTACCTGAGTATTGTTGTGCTGACCATACCCATCTCTTTACGACCACAGAATACCCATCTTCTGATGGCCACTTCCAGGATAATGGGCCATGTCTTAAAGTACGAATCATCTTAGACTGGTTTCTTGAACATGACAATGAGTTCACTGTACTCAAATGGCCTCCACAGTCACAAGATTTCAATCCAATAGAGTACCTTTGGGATGTGGTGGAGATTCGCATCATGGATGTGCAGCCGACAAATCTGCAGCAACTGCATGAAGCTATCATGTCAAAATGGACTAAAATCTCTGAGGAATATTTCCAGTACCTTATTAAATCTATGCCACAAAGGATTAAGGCAGTTCTGAAAGCAAAAGGGGTCCAACCCGGTACTAGTAAGGTGTACCTAATAAAGTGTATATACTCTGCATCATACACTCTGTCAACATGCCTAGCTATTGGTTGTAATGCTAAATATATTCAATAACTTGTATGAAGATAGATCTTTGAGTTATATCAGAAATATTTAAGTTATATTGAGCATATATTATATATTCAGGCTATATGTATTTTCTTGTTGTATATATCATATATTTGTTTGTTACACTGATTGGCTTTAGATTTGAATTTCTTTGCCTTACTTGTTGTGGAGCAAGAACAACATAATTAATGAATTTAAATGAATTCAGTGGAACCCAGACCCCCTCTCAAAATCTCAGAGGTAAACGGTTGTCATGGAGATGACTTTGATGAGGAGCAAAGGACTACATTTTGAATTGTTTGCACTGGTTTTTCCTTATTTATAAGCTCAGTTTTAAGGTCTGCTAGTTTAATGCAACTCAGCACTGGAGAGTAATGCAAGACTCTAAAATTGTGATATTTGCTATAGATGTGTAGAAAAATCACTGGTAAATTTATTCTAAATTACGTCTATGTAGATGTGATCAATGATTTCAGATGCATTATTCATTTATTAGTGGAATTTTTTTATTAATGTTAGAGATGCACTAGTGTTTCTTGTACTCACCAGGCCAGCATTTATTTAAATCAAAATGTAGTAAAAATAATCATATTTACAATTAAAAATAAAATTTTAGATTTTAATACACTTTTATTTAATTTTTATGATAGCAATGCAGAATTACTCCAGACTTCAGAGTCACACAATCCTTCAGAAATCATTATATGCTCATTTGGTTTGCAAGAAAAGAAAATTTTCAACCTTTGGAGCAGTAATGTAAATATCTGTCAAACTACACTAAGCAGACCTCAAGTTCTTAAATACTTTGATTTGGGCTCATTAGTTTGACATAGTGATGCTTTTGGCAAAAATTAAACTCAGTTCATAAATAATTTCAAATAAAACTCTCAAGATTTTATTCTGCCTGTTAGGCTTAAAAAAAGCATCTGAGGCTTTCTGTTGAGGCTCATAAGTATGACATTGCCGCCCCAGTGCACACAGTGATTCCTCTGAGCTTTATATTGTGTGTATACATGATCTGTTAAGCACACAATGCTTACTAAGACTACATCAGTGCAAAGAGTGTGCTCTGGCAAATCCTTGCCTCATCCAAACAGTTGATTTGACGTGTACACTGCTGAGAATTACCTCAGAAGTAGTGGTTAAAAATATTGTACTTGGTATTTTATGGATTCTGATGAAGATTCTAAGGTGTGCGGTTATATTCGTGGAAATACACATCTAAGCTAGTTACAGGCAGGCCTTGACAAGTATGTGTGCTTCACCATGGAGCCAATGGGGATTAACCAAATTGCAAATATGCTCAAAAATATTTAAGATATGTAAGAGGTAGCTAACACATGTTGCTATGAGCTATTAGATATGCTCGTGTCATTTACACACACTTTATCTCTCTCTTGTACATGCTTTCTGTCTATCTGTGAGTGATTCAAAGCAGGGACTAATAGATATAAGATGTCATAACTGACAACATTTTTGTAAATATTGTTTTACAAAGAGCAAAACTATTATTAATTTGTGAATAACTTGGCAAATGAACATGGAATAAGTGGGATAGTCAATGGTTGTGCGTTAAAAGATTTTTAAATGCACTTTGCAGAGACCTCTAAGTTGTGCATTTAAAATCCTTTAACACCAGACGGTCCATTGATTGTACCTTACTTATTTCACAGCCTAAAACAGTTAAAAATCCAATTAAATATTTGTCAGTTTTGACATGTTCAATCTCCTAGTTAGGGTTGTCACGATAATTGAATTCGGTAACAATCAATACTGAAAATTTAAAACGTCCATTTTCCGCTAACATTTGAGTGCTATTGAGCACGTTCTTCAACATCGTTGATTTGCCATTGGGTTCACATGCTCAACAGAAATGACTGTGATTTGCCGTGAAGGTCATCAGTTCACCAAACTCACCGCTGTTTACAGAGTGCAACCACAGATGCAGAGACACTGTAGCATTTTAAAGCCGTGATTCATCAGCGGATCACTCATGTGTCAGCTTATAGACAAACCAGCTGATCGACGTGACTTTAAAACTTCAAAGTGTGTTATAATTTGTGAACCCAATGACAAGTCAACGGTGTTTAAGAACGTGCTCAATAGTGCTCAAATGTTAGCGGAAAATGGACATTTTTAAAATTTCAGTATCGATTGGTACCGAATTCCAGTATCGTGCAACCCTACTTCTAGTCCTTGCTTTGAATGAAAGCTTTCAAACTAGACAAATAAAAAACTAGTCCTACACATAGAAACTGTTTAAGGACAAAAACATGTCCTAACAAATGTCTTGAAAGACAATATCTGAGCAAATGTCTTTAGGTGGGGTAACCATAGTATAAGCACAATAATTGACTCCAGTCTGTTGAATTGTGACATAATAAGGCATACGTGATGTGTAATGGCCACTCCGCTTCACATCACCACTTTGGATGTGCACTTTTTTTTTTTAAAGAATTCAATGGCCCTTCGCCTGTTATTTTTCACGTAATTTACCAACTATGACGCAAGGAAATCTGAGATCATTTGAAGTGAGGTAAGTCTCTTGTTTGGACCTCTATATGTGAACCACCAACACCACGTTGTCTCTGTCTCCCAGGCGAATGGATGTAGGAAGGCTACATTGTGATGGTAAACATCCCGTCTGAAAGCAAAGGGACCCCCAGCTGGGGTCATACACATAACCGCATTGTACGTGAATTGACTCCTCATGTTGGATTAGCTGGTTAAATACTGTGATCCTTTCCCTCAGACGCACAATTGTGACATTTTACGCATTTGAATGTGCGTCTCGGAAAGGGCCACCATGGTCCTTTCAGTGTCCGCCAGCTCCTTTTGCCCACACCGTTCACTGCGACAATCTCAACGGCATGCTTGGCAACCCTGAAAGCATCCACTTAAAATGCCCCATGCGGAAGTATCGAGACATCTCTTGTTTGGTGAATGCACACTATTGTATATCGCAGACATCGAGAGAGGCCGATAGAAAAGTCATCAGTACATGCAGCTTGGTGCAATGTATTTACTTGGCTGCAACTGCCAAGAAATGTTTGAGAGAGACAGAGAGAGAGAGAGAGAGACAGAGAGAGTGTGTTTGGCAAGAAAAATAAATGCACTGGGATCCAAAACCAAATATTTTTTTGTCTATTTTCCAGAGACTGAATCCCAACTCACGAGATCAGGATAAAAAGGAGTAAGGGAACTTGCGGAGAACTGAAGAATGGGGGATAAAAGTGGAAAATAGAGGGGTATGGGGTCTGATAGAGACTGAAATAAAAATAGACTCTGGATGGAGATGGTGTCTTGATGAGGGCCGCCCGCTAACCTCTCAGGCGCCACACTCCAGGCTCAGGCGGGCCCCAGGAGTGGGTGGGGTCCAGACCACAAAACCATCTGGTTGCTGAGGCTGTTGTACCTCACTGCTTGGGGGTCTACAGCTACTGAGGGGGTTTTGGATTGTTTTACACCCCAAAGATTGCAGTACACTCTTAAAAATAAAGGTTCTTTATCAACATCTGTGGTTCCAATATTCTTTTACGTATTTTAAACCTTTACATTTTACAAAATGGAAATTCTCTTTTGGCACTGTTGCAAAAACCCTCTTTTGGAAGCTTTGTTTTTAAGAGTGAACTTGTAATTTTGCTTTTTTGATATTTAAAGTGGAAAAAAGTTCTTCAGATTTTGAATATGTTGTTCATACAAGTTCTCACTTTTTGATACAATCCTGCTTTGCAAAATTCATTTTCAAGCAAAGCATAATGATCAAATAAACTAGGTGGTTAACATCAACAAGATTAAACATTTCAACAAGAAATCTTGATTAATGGAGGTAACTTGTTAAAAAGGGTTCGGCAGTGGATCCAGGCCTCACTTTGTCTCCTTAACCAATCACCAACTCCCTAAAAGCAGACCTTGCACTGTTCTTCTTGTTCTCTCAAACCCTCCATTTCCTTGCTTTTTATTAACAATCCTATAACCCTCTCTTCACTCCTAGGTTGAATTGGGGGGGGTCCAATCACTCTACCAAAATATAACAGAGACGGTACCCCCACTCTGAGTCTCTGGGCATCATCATAGGACGCACGATCAACCAACCTACCTGTTCATTGTTTATTCTCTTACTTCCCTTCCCCTTCATCCCAATGTTCCCTTGCCATCCCTTTCATCCTTACATCCCCACAATAAAGGCCCAATCCCAATTCTACCCCTTAGCACTTCCCCTTACCCCTACCCCTCATTTTGCACGTTCCAGTGAAGGGGTAGGGGTGTCCCAATTCCTTTAGCTTGAAGGCGTAGGGCTAAGGAAAATGGGTAAATAGCCCTTCGAATGGAAATTTTTCAGGACCACACTCGAAACCAAGGGGTAAGAAAATTTCCTAGAGTACACCAGCCACTACGGCAGGATAGCTGCACCTGGAAGTAAGGAGATCCACAAATTTGTATTTTTTTTTGTCATTATTACGAATGTTTATAACAAACAAGCGCATGTTTTAATTCATTCATAACGGCCTTCCTGTTTTACCATCATGCTTTAAAAAAAACGCTAAAATAAAAACCGCTAAATTTCGCTGTCTATAATCCATAATAATAACTCTTGTATAGTAGCCCCACAACATTCTGACACTAGATGCACTCGAATACCCTGTCAGAAAAGTCTAGTGGCTGGGAATGACCTTTTAAGATAGTCTGCTATAATGTTTATGTTGTTTTTGGTGTGTTTACATAGATGAATATGGCCACGGTGTAAATGTGCAGTATAGTTACGATCTTATTGCCACATTATATCATTAGATAACATATGCCTTCAGTGATTTCTTGAAGATAAATACCAAAAAATAAAGCAACTGGAATAACTACAGCAGTTGCAATCGTCTGATCTCATATGAAGCAAGAGATCGCAATGACATATGATGACGTGTGCAGGTGCTGTAGTGCTGTCTCATTTCTTCGGGGTAATTTTTGAAGCCCTTCCCCTTCACACTTGGTTTTAAGGGCCAAGGGGAAGGGGTAGGGGTACACAACTAAAATTGGGATTGGGCCAAAGTCTAGCTCAAAGTGTGGCATGGTCCATGTTGGTGAAACTGAATATAGTTTTAACTCTTTCCTCCAGGTTCTCCGGTTTCCTCGACAAGTCCAAAGACTTGTGGTATAGTTGCATTGGATAAACTAAATTGGCCATAGTGTATGAGTCTGTGTATGAATGAGAGAGTCTATGGGTGTTTCCTACCACAGGGTGTTCACAAGAGAGTGTACTCTCAGTGCTGGGTTGCAGCTGGATCTGCTGGATTAAAACAAATGCCAGAGTAATTGGTGGTTCATTCCGCTGTAATGACCTCTGATACATCAGGGGCTACATATGCCAATAAAGCGCTTTAATGTACTTTTTAAGAGTTGTCATATTTAGTTCTGTAAAAGTATGTAGATGTAGAGAGGAGCAGAAAGTCTTCCTAACCTAGTTTTTTAAAGAGACGTCACAGAGGAACGGTCCAACATTTGATTAAAGAGCCTCTACGGTTCTTGACAGTGACCCAGCAGGCTGCAAATGGATAAAATGAGTCAGACTGATACTCATGACATTTAAGCAGGCAAACAAAGTCCGACGTAGCATCAGTTTCTGTACCAAGGGGTCTGTTCCACCTGACACAACCTAGCGGGGATGCGTTGACCCCTTCAGCTGATGACTTCATCACTTACAAAATTGGTTCTTTGGGTTCTTCTCATAGGAAACAGCTGAAGGAAAACATTGTTTGATCTGCATTCAAGAAAACGTCACATTAGATAAGCTTTTAATCAGAAAAGAATGGTTTTTGTGTATGAGTAGAAAAGAGTCTTTCATTTAGTTTTTTGTGACTTGAGACACTTATTTACTTCATTAGGGCATGCCAGGTAATGTTAGAGAGTTAGCAATTAACTTCAACGCAGCAGGGAAATGCAACAGAACTGTATATGCTTCCTCATATGGAATGCATTTAAAGGAAAAATATTTTCATAACAGTTGGAAATTTTAGATTTTAAGTGGATTAAGGAGGCTGAATGCAGTTTTTTCTCTCCTCTTTTCCAAGGGACATCTGGATCCTGTTAGCTCTCTATGGACAATATTTCATTTCTCACTGTATGTCATCTTGACACTGCTTCTTTTGATTGTCTGTATGTGTTTAAAGAGCAACTGCTGTATTTTTAAAACACATGTAAATAAAGCTCAAACATACTTACTCGCAGGGGCGTTTATATCAAAGTTGATATTTAGCCACACCATGTTGGTGTTTCGTAACATCTAATTTTTTACGAGGTGGGTTGTTAACCTGACGTTCAACCCCCAACCTGGAGGACAAGGACATACACACATACGCTACAAACAATTTAGCTTACCCAATTCACCTATAGTTCATGTCTTTGGACTTGTGAGAGAAATCGGAGCACGCGGAGGAAACCCACACAAACATGGGAAGAACATGCAAACTCCACACAGAAATGGCAATTGACCCAACTGGGGTTTGAACCAGCGACCTTCCTGCTACGATGCGACAGTGCTACCCACTGCATCACCGTGTCACCGAGACTCAAACATACTTTCCAAGAATGAAAATTTTGCTGATGAGCTATCAAAAATTCTGCATTCTGCAACCGTACCGTGTTGTCTGGCAGATAAGCAGTATGTCCTTCAAGACCTATAGGTTGCCTAGTGGAGCCACCTTTAATCTTTATCTTAACTTGTTATTCCAGCACATTCCACAAATGTTTAATTGGACCTCTAAGACTTAGGGAATTTGAAGGCCAATGCATCTCCTTTCATCATATTTATTAAACCATTCCTAACATTGAGTGATTGCACTCGTTTCAGATGGCCAAAACCACCATTGTCACATTTATGATATTTAGGTAGGTTAGCATATAAAAACATTATGTCCATGTGGATGGCCTGACCCAGGTTTGCCAGCAGAAAGTTGCCCAGATCATCATGCTCCTTTCACCCATTAGTTGTAACCCCACAGTGCATCCTGGTGTCATCACTTCCCTAGGTCATTAGTTGTCTTTGCGATGATAAAGAAGCAGGACTCATTTGGACATCAGATTCCCCTACTCTAAGGTCTACTTCTGATGCACTTCTTAGAGATTCTTGAAACACTTTTGGTAATTCTCACCACTGCTTACTGGAAGAACCCTACAACCTTGTGGTTTAGGGATACCCTAATCCAGGGGCGGACTGGGACAGCATTTTCACCTGGGTAAAGTTATTGTACCTCAGGATACATAAGCGTTCAGTAAGTGGAGAGAGTGGGGGGTGGTGTTGCGAAGATCGGAAACTGAAGAGCTGGGGGAGTTGTTGAGGGTAAGTGAAGAGTGAAGGGCAGCCCAGATTCACGGTGGTAGGCCAGAAATGTCCTGGTGCTCCCTATGGCCAGTCCGTCCCTGCCTGATCCATTTGCCTTGCCATAATAATTAAAGCAAAATCGCTTTTATCTTTGATGTCTTTGATTTTTGATTACGAGATGCTTAGCATCTAACCTGCACAAACCTTTATACCGTAGGTGGTCTTTTTAAAAGATAAATAGCAACATTCACTTTACTAGTGACTAGTCGACATGTTTTGGCTCATCTGGACATATAAAGCTTGCATATAAATTAGCCAGGTCCACTGAATGTTTGGTTTTCTAAGTGTTATTACTTGATGTTTCATAAGCTAATCATCAAAAAGTAACCCAACATCACAGCTCTGTGGTTTTTACCTTTTTATACTTGCAAATGTATTCTCTTAGATCTGACCTGAAAGGTATTGATGATTTCTACCTTGGTTATTCACATTACGTGCAATCCAATGAGCAGTGCTCTAGATAATAGTTAGGATGGAGTGTCTGTTTTTCTGCCTTTTCCCCTTTCAGTGGGTTATTTGATTAATGTGGATGGTTTTGGTTGTTTTAAACACTCCAGAAAGCACTTACTTCATTTTACATTATGACGCTTGGCTGGTGTCCTTTCTTACACTGTTGGTCTTGTTCAGGAATATCTGTCACCATCTTCAGTCTTCTGCCACCTCTCTTATGAGTTCTCCAACTCAAACATTGAACTGTTTTCACTGTCTTTCTGTTTTCCCCTTTGCACCTTCCTAAAAACCTCCCAAACCGCAAGATGGCAGTCTGTTTCATTATTGCAAATTCTTGAATGAGCTTTATGAACATTTAACATGCTACTCCTATTGAGTATATGCAGCAAAGGCCACAGTATAATGAGTTTCCCTGGAAGGCAGGCTGAGTTTGTGGACTAGATGTGGCTTCACCAAAATGGAGGTTTTGTTTGCCTAAATATTTCATTACCAAAGCGAGCCCTCATTTCAGACTCGGGACACTAATCATTTTGATATTTAAGAGTTGAGTGTACCATCTCTTGAAGAAAAGCAGTGGGGACGATGACTTTATCTTCAGGCAGAAGTTAAGACCCTCTCATCTGGTAGCAATCTTTCTGTGAGCCCGCTTCAGCCAACCACAGGCCAATTCATCAGAAACTGTCATCTGCCTTTGGAATGGTAAAAAAAAGCGAATGGATGGGGGCAGGACGTTGAGTGTAAACGTGGGGAGTTATCGATGATCTTTTAAAATGGAAAAACACCAACTCAGCGTTTGCCATTTGCATGTAATTGCTTTAGGATGAAGCTGATGCGGGTCTGGATTTGTGAATGCAGCGTGTTTATTTTAAGACAAACTCAACCTCTTTAATATGACATAGAACCTCTGGTCAACAGTAACTGTCTGCTCATTATTCTTAAGAAAACAATGGGTTGTGAGGGTAATGAGTCTAATTTAGTCCCGCAGTAAGTGTGGAGTTGATTGGGTCAGCCTTTTCATGTTGGACAGACTGTCACCACGCTCTGTTTGGTTAGAGTAGAATTAAATTGCCCACGGATTGCAGCGGCTCCTGAGAAAACAGTGCGAATAGGTGCAGGCCTTGATGAATGGCATACAGAAGATCAAAGGTGGGATCCTTTTTATTTACAGAGCCTGTTCAGCATTTCTCCTAAGTGGGATTTACAGATTTTCAACAGATTTTGTCTTCAAGCAGTAATCACTGAATGATTGGCTGACTTATTTATTTACTTACTTGCTTAATTGTTAATAATTTAATTTAAGACTTAAATTGAAATGATTGAATTCACGTTTATAAAAAACCATCAGTAATGGTGGTATGCCAAACAAAATGAACTTCTTAATCTTTTTAAGTTTAGCTTTAGATAGATGTAGAATTAGGGAAATATAAATCTAATAGCATAAATCTTGAATATTGCCCCATAAAAATACAATACCAGCTATTGTAATGTAATATGTGTATTTATATAGCGCATCTATCATGGATAGCCATACACCCAAAGAGCTTCGCAGTCATGACGGGGGTCTCTCCACACCACCACCAGTGTGCAGCATCCACTTGGATGATGCGAAGGCAGCCACAAGACAACAGCGCCAGTGTGCTCATTACACACCAGCTATTGGTCGAGTGGAGAGACAGTGTTAGAGCCAATGATTGGGATTGGGAGGCCATGATCGGTAAGGTCCAATAGAGGGAAGGCCAGAACACCAGGGTTACAACCCTACTCTTTTACGAGAAGTGCATTGGGATTTTTAATAACCACAGAGAGTCAGGTCCTCGGTTTAACGTCTCATCGGAAAGACGGTGCCCACCGACAGTATAGCATCCCCTTCACTTTTACTGGGGCATTAGATCTCACACAGACCGCAGGTGGAGCTGGCCTCACTAACACCACTTCCAACAGCAACCTAGTTTTCTCATGTGGTCTCCCATCCAGGTACTGACCAGACTCAACCCTGCTTAGCTTCAGTGAGTAACCGGTCTTGGGCTGCAGGGTGACATGGCTGATACATGCTATAGCAAGTCTAATTGTCCAAAACACAGATAATTAATTGTAATATATCAAGATTAATATTAATTAATAAAACTATTAGTTTAAATTACTAAAAAATTTATCTTTTGTAAATCAGTAGATGAATAGCATTTAGTAACCAATTACATTTTAATTCAGTCCATTTGTTGGTGGTGAGCCGCATGAAAATATTGGCTTATTTTAACAGTAGAACTTTTAAATAGAAGCTTCCGTGAAAGGATGTCTTCAATGAAAACTCTTAAGCATGGATGTTCACAAAGATAACATCCTATAGAACCAGTAGTACGCTGACTTTAAAATGAATCACAATAACAGACATTAAAGACAATGCATCAGCATGGAAATTCCAATGGAATAAAACCGGAAGACGAAAGTTCTGTTTCTTATATTTTTAATTTAGCTGGGTCAAAACTAATGCCACATAGGACTTTGGAAATTTAAGATGGCCTGCAGCTATCTAAAGATGTGAGCCAATCATATCCGCTTAGCTCGAAAGACCTAAAGCTCCAGAATCCAAAGTAATATTACCAGGTCTTGCGTGAAGATAAAACGCCCATCACCAAACTTAATATCAGTCTGAGATGCTCCCAGAGACATCCGATGTGAGCCATTAGAAAGTTTCTCAACATGGAGAACGGGGGAAGTTAAGTGCAGTCCTGCCCCTGAGGTTTGTGGGATACTGGACGCCTGCTCTTAGTTGTGCACTTGGGAGGAAATTAAGAGTCTCTTTGCAAAGCCGCCCAAAATGAGTTGGGCAAAGCAAGCATGCAATGCTCTAAGAGTCAACAGGCCAGAGATAGTCCTCTGTGATTCGTTAGAGCATGTCAGAAACCCAGCTGACTGGCACTGAAACTAGAGATGGTTCACAGATTTCCCCTCCTTATTAAATATCTCCTGGGGAAAGCCAGCCGGTGCCAGAGGTTAATATCCTTTACTAAAGGCCTCGGCCTCGAAGTGACAGACATGATGTGAGATGACACCAATGTGTACCACAAAAATCTACCATTTGCTTCATAATCTCTGTGTCCTCCCACACTCCTCTGTGGAGTGAATTTCTCCTTTAAATTGTTTCTCATACTGGCTAGGGTGATGTTCACACCGTGGAGATTGTTCCAGATCAAGAATCCACTTTCATCCAGCTTTGTGTGGTTCTGCTGTCATAAGTAATTATGAATGAAGGAGGTGCAAAAAACAACAAACTGCTTTCAGACAGAGGTTGTTTGCCATTCTAAATATAATTGAGAATTTCTTTTTAAATTTCCAACTGAGGTAGAATGCTGCATGCAAAATTGCAAGGAATGTAACCGTAGTGTTTAACTATAAATGTTAAATATATTTTAAGTAACTTTGATTGTTGCCTTGACAAAGGGTTGCTAAGAGTTTTAAGACTTTGCAAGTTGCTAAGCAGTTGCTTAAAGTTGCATTGAAACTAAAGAACTTAGAGTTTAGATAATTTCTTGCAGATTGAAACATACATCTTTAACTTAAATGAATTCTATAGAATAGAACTGTGCAATATGGGCAAAATAAACACATATTTATTTTGTCATGCATTGATCATAGACCTCTTTGTGACACTGCCATGAAATAGGCAGTTCACATGTCGCATCTTTTGTGTGCACAAGTCCATTATTTCCAATGGAGGCTTGTGGATTGCGTGCACATATTGAGAGCGCACACGCACGTATGCCAGGTCCACTTACCTGGAAAAATCTCTTTTTAGACAAACTTTAAATTTAACTTTTCAGAATGCCGCACCGTGAGTCACGTAACAAGAACTGACCGATCAGCTTCATACTTTGTATGGAATATACTCGGGCTGAGTGATTTTTTTATTTTTTTTATTTTTTTTTTATAAATATTTTTTAGGGGTTTTCACCTTTATTGACAGGACAGTAGAGAGTATTGACAGGAAAGTGTGGGAGCAAAGAGAGCGGAAGGATCGGCATAGGACCTCGAGGCGGGAATCGAACTCGGGTCGCCGTGAGCACCGGAGTGCATGTGTCAACGCACTAACCACTACATCATTAGCGCCGACAAGGGCTGAGTGATTTGGCCTAAAATCAAAATCAAGATTAATTGAACATTTTAACTTGATTACGATTAATGAACGATTATTTTATTTATTTATTTTTTTGCCCTTTTAGTTTAGTGTTGTACAGTAAATATGCTCACATATTATATGCCGTCTCAAGGCATGTTTGGCGCAGCTTCCAATCATCGTCAATGTAGTGCAAAGTAAGCCTCAAGACTGAGTCCATCATCGGGAACCAATAGATGCGCAACGACTTTAATCATAAGGTAAACACAAAACAAAAGTTTCCATATGGAGCTCCTCCACAGGACTAGACACTTGTGAACACTCGCTAAAACGGGCTGTCCCACGACTCTCCATGCTGCCCACACTTGTCACCACTACCAAACCGACCAACCACAGAGCTTGCGCTACATGTCATCGCGACATGTAGCAAACAGAGCAGAGTCACCTGACTCCACATGCGAGAGCGAAAGTAATTGAAAAATTGACCTAGAAAATTTGATCGATTATAGTTTCTGAATGTTGATTTCGATTACTTTTCGATTAATCGCTCAGCCCTGGAATATACACATTTCGGTTACCTCAGACAAACACAAGACACCCGAACATCTGGTGCTTTTTAATTCTCTCCATACATAAAACTTGTATCAGAACTGCAGCATTTTTATGTTAGGTTGTCATTCTCTGAGAAAACGGTTGATAGTCACAGAGCAATGACAAAGGAGCGACCACAAAGCACATTAAAAATGCTAAAGAAAGTGACGCACTTACACGTTCCAAACATTTTTTGATGCAAAATATGACTGACTTACAAATTACCTGGTTCTGCCATACATCAGCCTTCCTGTATCAAAAGTAACTTAATCCTATACCACAGATGTTGACTTTTTTGGCACCAAGTCCTCCTGTGCTGAACTCATCATCACTGTATATGCAGGCTATTCAGTCTCCTGTTCTTGTGCTCTGTTTAGGCGTGCAGCATCATGATTGGTTCAAATACCATACTGTGGGAAAATCGTGCTGTAAGACGACTTAGAAATCACGCATGTCCAAATCACGATTTCGATATGCTTTCAGGTAATTGCACAGCCCTACTACAGAACTATATTCTTTGAGGGAGATTGAACTTTTTGAGTCGGGCTGGAAAGCTGTGCCTTTAACTAGATGACAGTTAAACAACAGACTCAACTTGTCAACCTTAAGAACATTGACCCCTTTTTTCTCCATCTTGTTTGTCCAAAGGAAAGGTTAACATAACTCTTAGTGACTGCCCGGAAACAAAGTGCGATCATCTGAAGGATCCATCCGAGGCCAGCTATCCTGCCTAGTACTCTCCTAGTGAGCAAGTGTCTTCCCCTCAGCTTACATTTTTAATATCCATCACATCACGCAGAGCTTGGCCTGCTTGTGAAGTTGCGTCTGGTCGTCTGAGCTCAGATGGGAAGTAGTTGCTATTATGTAGCATAGATCATTTGCCACACCCAAACAAAGGCACACATGTCGTAGCCGAGTGTGTGCGATATGACCACACACAGCGGCACATTTGGTCGACTTCACACATCCAGAGACAAATACACACACGTCAGTCACACCTTTGCTAAGCCGCGTACAAATGAGTGTGTTAGCAAGAGTGCTAACATATCAGTCAACAGCTGGTGTCTGTAGATTGAAAATTGTTTGAATTTCATGCCTAACAAAGAGATTGCTGTTGGGTTTCAGACACTCGGGTCGCTGGGTCTTGAGAACCGTGCTGCCCTCTCGTTTTTGGTCTTCATTCATTTGTGGTGTCGTTCACCTCCCAACCCCCCCACATCCTGAATCACACTTCTTAAGCTTGTTTATGAAATGCTAGGAGAGCGCGACTCCCGAAGGATTGAAATAGAGAAGAGGGATGTCTGTGACCCACAACTATCACCCCCCCAGTCATCATCCCACAGGTTCAAATTGTGGTCTGGCAGGGGTAGCGGATGGACTGGGATATAAGCGGCGAATGTCAGAGTGAGTTAGTCCAGTTGCCTGTTGTGGTCTGACTAGACCGGGGAACAATATTTTTCTAAGATTGTCCGACAGGTTCAGTTGGTCTGTTAGCTTCCTCACATTCCTAAAAATTGTGTCCAAATCCAGGGATTTGCTGGAGGTGTTCCGCAAGGCTCGGATTTTGCTGATTTTAATCTTTTTCACTCACCCTGCTTTGGCGGTTGCTTCATCAACACCAGTTGAGAGCCACACAGAGGGCTTCCCATGACCCAGACTGAACTCTGATTGCAAAATGAAATGCAATTAAATGTTTGAGTGTGCAAAACTGAAAAAGTTTGAAGTTTGAAATGGTAAATTCAATTCTTCTTTCTATCAGAGTACATTCACAAATGTCTTGTTCCTGCTTTCTCTCAGCTTGTTTACAAATTATTCAGTATCTTCAGGATACACCAGCCTGATAAAGTGTGCGCGTGGGAGGTGTTTCAGGGCAGCCACTGCAATAACTTCCAGCCTTATCTCTGACTTCTGCTCTCTGAATTTGTTCTAGTACAGTGTAGTTGGCCTCACAAATCTTCGTTCATTCTGCCATGGCTTTGCCTTTTACCCAGTATGCATTATTTCTTGGTTTTTGCTCATGTTTAAATAAACATTAAAATATTATTTCAGATATTTATTTTAACATAAAGGATAACATGAAACATGCTGCTTTTGACTTGTTCTAGTAAGCAACTGGAAAGCTTATACATAGCAGTGCCTTGGGAATGCCTATGCCCTAGCAAACCCCTAAACATGTGTGCAGCCACATAAAAATGCCCTAGCAACCCCCCAAACACTTGCATAACCACATAGCGATTCTGTAGCAACCCCCAGACACTTGTGCAAATGCATAGCATCCTGTCAGCGTGTGTTTTTGAGTAGACTTTACTTTTCTGGTGATCATGTATGCTTCATGCATAGATAAGTATGCTTATATAAGTGTGTACAAGAGTAGAATATCCACAGAACCAAATATTGAGCATTTTTTTCGTTGACCATGGCGCACACAAGCTAGACGACGGTGGGCTTCACTGCTCTTGCACTTTGGTGAGCGCAACAATAAGCCATTGAAATGAATGGGTTCATAGCGCAGCGATTTCCATGTCTGGTGTGAAAGCCACTTTACACTGTGCAGTCACTATGGCTGAAGGGAGAGTGAAACCATCATGCTGAACATTGCTGGGCAGTACGGCAAATAGTAACCTTTTTCTGACTAATATTATTTGCCTTTTTTTGTATTTCAATAATTTTAGCAGATCATTTTCGGCAGCTGAAAATTTGGTACATCCCTATGCTTAATACACCCAAAACATCTCAGAAATCAAATAATAGTCTAGCAATCTTTCAAACACTTATGCAGTGATGCCCAGCCAACCACCTAGACCTTTTTGTAGCTGCATTGCAACTTTTTTTTAACATACTAAAGACCTCATAGCAAAGCCCTAACAACCCAGAATTCTTTTGTTGCAACATAGCAACATGATACGTTTTTTTTTTTTCAACCACTGCTGTTAACTGTATTTCTTTTAATGAAAAACTTAACAATCTGGATGCTTTTGACAATCATGTAAAAATTTTGAATGAAATACCACATGTAGATGTCTGGAGAGAAATAAATAAGGGCATCAGTTCCCAGTAACAGTAATAAATTTGATTTCGAAAATAACAGACCAAGGCAATTTCTCAGCTCACTGATTTGGCCTTGTTTGCTCTAAAACGAAATCATTCGAGCTTTGCCTATTGACTGCCAAATCCCGGTATTCTTTTGCTTGCTTAATAAATCACAGAATCTGATTCATCTACTCGTCCAAGTCGAACTTCATTGTGTGGCCTTTGGAAAAGAAGCACCTGGCCTGAATGCCACTACACTTGTTGAGTAACACAAATTATTCAGTTCCTGGAAAGAATCGTGTGGTTGTGGCTGCCAGTTAGCATTGTTGTTAGCTTGGCAATCACGCAATCAGACCCAGCTGCCTGCATTTTCTGGTCCAGACGGGTGTATCCATTGAGCCCTTTGGACGAAGTTGGGAGTACCATCACACTGTAATGCCAGCTTTAGCGCTGATGCAAATTTTTTTTAGCAAGATTTTTCTGTCAATGCCTACCATTGCTCCAGTCTGATGTTGTTATGTGAATCAATAACTAATTAATAGTAAATTATTTTATATTCTAGTTATCTATGCTTGACATTTAGCTAAATGCTAAGTGAAGTAGCGGTATTGGCTCAGTTTGAGTGATGCAACATAGTGATTTAGTGTTTGTACATTATGACTTTCCAAATAAAAAAAGTGGGATTTTTCTCCAGAAGATATCTTCTGTTTCCACAGTTTTTGTAAACAGAGTCTCGTTAGCCAGCCAAAAGAGGACAATTGGGACATTCAGGATGACTGGTTCCTTGTTTCAAAAGTTGTAGACATTGAAGCATCATTTTTATTGGCACATTTTGGTTTTACATTGTTTTCTATCAGTTCATTTAATCTTTCATTCTGACTGTTCAGATGAGTTATTGCCCTGGTGACAAACGTCAGCCTGACCCTGGCTGACCTCTGCATAATTTTCATATTAAAAAAACCAAGAGTGGTTTCTGTGACTCATACTGGAGCACTCTGACCAAAAAGTATTTGGACTCTTAAACTACACTTAAAAACCATGAATGTCTGCATTATAAAATGGATATAAATGTAGGTATTTGAAATAGGGCTGCATATATATATATATATATATATATATATATATATATATATATATATATATATAGATATATATATATATATCTATATATATATATATATATATATATATATATATATATATATATTGTTTCAGCATCGATATCACAATGTGTGCATCCGCAATAGTCACATCGCAGTATATGCAATGTGAAGTCTGGATTATAGTTGACCAGGAGCTACAGAATTGTATTTAATCACTGTATTTATATGGAATTTATACAATTTATGCAACAAAAAAAGTTTGGTCACACTTTATTTTGATGGTCCATTTGTTTTATTGTATGTAAATTTAAGTTACATTGCATCTACATGCCAACTAATTCTTATTAGATTATAAGTGGACTGTTAGGTTAGGGTTAGGGTTAGTGTAAGTTGAGATGTACTTGCAAAGTTTCTTATAGTCAGTTGAATGTCTGTTGAAGGAGCAGTATTAACAGATATTAAGCAGACAGTCTACTAATACTCAAATGGACCATCAAAATAAAGTTTTTATAATTTAAAATTTTTGTCTTTCTTTTTAGTCTAAATATCTACATTTCAAAGCGAAAACAAGATTATTTAACTTACCCTACTGGCAGATAATTTTGCTTATTTTAAAGAAAAACTCTTTATTCTAATTACTCTAATTTTGCCTTATTTCATCTGAATTTTAAAACAAACTATATTTTTACTTTAATCTAATTTTTTTTTTAGATATTTGGATTAGAAATGAGAGAAAGCAAAGTAAGAAAAGCATTTCCCATTGTGATTATTCAATTTCTGTACCTGAATGCTGTTAGACCCCGTTTACACTGCCAGTTAAATGTGACCCAATTCAGATTTTTTTGCTCATATGTGACACAGATCGGACCTGTTCTATGACCATGTAAACACAAAAAAAACGCATGCATTCGGATATTCAGAGATCCGTTTCAGGCCTCCTTCATATGTGGAAATAAATCAGATATAAATCGAATATGTGACAATCTTGTAAACAGGCAGATCAGATTTATTGAGGCATTCAATTTTGGTACTTCTCCGCAGTTTAATGAGGTAGAAGGAAGAGTGTGTGTGTGGAAACGCCAACGCGGTGAACAACAACAACAGAGGAAACATGGAGGAGGAAAGTGGTCACAATTTGCTCCCATCAGACCTGAGATCTCTCTCGTAACCACAAATTCCTCTGATAGGTGGAGGACACCATATATCCTCACATTCCATGAGACATGAGTTGGGCGAACATTGGTGTAAACGGTGTAAACGGACAGGCAAAAAAAGTCACAATATCAGAATGTATCGCCTTAATTTGAAACATATATTTTTATGCGTAGGACTGTAGAGCAAATTTTGTGGAAAAATTTGAATTGTTATATTGTTAACTGTGATACTAATAACTGCATTTTAACAGCTTGCTATAAATCATTGGAAGTCATTTGAATTTTTAAAACAATAATTTAACATGTTAAAGGCTATTACTAAGGGGCCGATCACACCAAACGCATTTTTTTTTCGTTGAGAGGTTTTAATGTTGTGCAGAGAATTGGTAGAAAAAGAGGATGTATGTATGGGTGCGGCCAATGGAGGACTGGAGAATGATTGACAAGTGACGAATTTCGCTAAACTCCACCTGTTAATATCAGCTGCCTATATAAGTTGAAGTCAGGAAATGAAAACTGTTGCGCACACCTGAATGTAACTCTTGCATTGCATTGAGGATAACAGAATTCTGTGAATCGAATTATTCTTTTGTATACAATAAATTGCTAACATGTTAACCTTGAAAAAAAAACCTCTCCTGACCTTTTTTATTGAACACTCATGGAATTGATTAAATATTCCAACAATATTATGATTGAAATAGTCACCCATTTATTTATTTTTTTCAATTAATCGTTTTACATTTGAGTGGCCAAATAAGTTTAGAGGCCACTGTATGTTTCCTCCCAGCATGCTCTCTTTCTCCCTCTCTCTCTTTCTATCCAAGTCTCATTTCTTCTCTCATTTTGAAGACACCATTGTTGTGTGTCTGCATCTCCCGGGCCTTCAGCCCACCGGGCTAATTCAGACAGCCCCCCTGTAACCGTGAGAACACTTTTGGCGGGCTATTGGATTAGCCTTTGAGCACTACGTGGGCTAATTGATGAAAATGACCCCGGTGCGGAGAGCGCAGCCATTGTCTCCACTGTCACAAAGTCTCAAGCCATCAACAGAAAGCCTAACAGGATTTCTGCACACACGCCATCCATCCCTAATTTGTTGGCCGGGGAAACTGTCAAAGCCCGCTGGAAGCAAGCTCGGAAGCAGGGGTGTTTGTTCTGCTATTAATGCGGTAGATTAATCAGCCACTGCCAACCCCGAAAAAAAAAAAAAGCCAAGTGTAAATGTAATGAAAGGAAAGTTGACTTATGTGATTGAAAACAAATGGGACTTGCGATTTGGACTGGTGCTGCTCCTTGTATATGGTCTCTTTGAGCCTTTGATTTAGTGATGTCGGGATTATTTAACAACCCCCATGGTTTCTGATCGCACCAATTATTCACACGCGCACAATGGATGGTGTTTTATTAATTAAAAGAGTCGATTTGCCCGCTAGACATGTTGACGTATTTGCAATATAGATGATGTTTTTCAGATCTCGCTCTTTCTGTTCTTTCATTCTCTCTCTTGCTCTTTCAAAAACCCACTCAGCCACACACACACACACTTTCTAGTGCTCGACGTGTGAGAATGGAGCCCTAAAGAGTTCTTCTGACCTGAGAATAATGGCTTGCTTAGTTTCCAGAGTGTTGCATTCATCTGGGTGGAATGCAGTAGCCATAGATTACCTGACAATTAAAGCCCACTCATCTCAGCACAAGACCCTGCTGGAAGAGCAGCGAGAATAAGCAAGGCTGTCAGGTAAGGCGTTGCTAAACAACATTAGTACCGAAATAATTCCCAGTGTTACCTAACACATGCTTATTAGATGATTACACAACAGTTTGCGTATATTGTTTGTTGTTTATTGGGTTTTAGGTGGGATTAGCTTTGTGAGCTGTTTGTATATTTGAAAGAAATTAACAGGTTTGGTCAGCAGGTACACATTGATACATTGTTAATCACAAGTGGCAGTGCTACATTTAGTCTGTTAGTACACATGAAATTATTCAAAGGTGTCACTAAAAGGCATTTTTTAATTTGAGACAAAAGTTCAAATGAATACTCTGTGTTTGTTTGTTTTATTCATCAAAGGATTTGTGAAAGTATATTCAGCTGAAGAAAAATTATTAGTGAAGTTTAAATTTTAAATTAAGTTTAGTTTAGTGAAGAAAAGACATTTTCACAGTATTTTCTATTATTATATATATATATATATATATATATATATATATATATATATATATATATATATATATATATATATATATATATATATATATATATATACTAGGGCTGCACAATATAGGAAAAATCTGATATTGTGATGTTTTATTTTTCTGCCTTAAATATTGCAATATAATTACAGAATTTTTTTTAGAACAAGTAAAAATCTTGTATTTTTTTCAACTTCAGAAGAAATAACTTAAAGGTACAGTATGAGTTTTTCCCTAAAACAAGCAAAATGATCTGCCATCAGGGTAAGTAAAATAATCTTGTTTTCGCTTTGAATTGTAGATATTTTGACTTGAAACAAGACTAAAATTCTAAGTAAGAAAAACATTTTTGCATAAATTTTATAAATTCTGTGTAAATAATTAAATACAAATAATCTTTGTTACTTTGTTTATTTTTCTGTGCCTAAATTTTTTAAACTCTTGAAATGCTCAGTCACAGGCCTTAAAAACCTTTTACTTTTACTCTATTTTGGTAAAACTAGAAGTCACTCTACAAATCATGTGTTCTGTAGCTCCATATCAGCTATAATTCAGACTCAACATTGCAAATCATGCGATGTGACTGTTGCAGATGCACACATTGCGATATCAATGGTGAAACAATATATTGTGCAGCCCTAATATATATTAAAAAATAAATAAATAAATTATATATAATATATTATATTATCAAAATAAATAATATATATAAATATATATATTTAGCATCTGTTTTTTCTCATTCTTTTAGTTTGGATGAAATAAATAAAATATATTGTTAAAAATAAAAAGAATAATAGAGTGTAAAGATTTTTTTTTCAATTGGCTACAAACCAAACAAAATGTTTGTGTATGATTGTATTATTAACTTCGGCTATATAAACTAATTTACTATTAATTCATTAAGTTAAACCTTTAAAATGCACTTTAAGCTGAATACTGAAAAATAGATTGTAAAATATTATCTACTGTAATTATGGCAAAGACAAAATAAATTATCTCATAAAACTGTTATGTTTGAAAGTATCTCTGTATCTGTGCAATTGGGATTTTTTTTAATTAAGCATGCAACAGATTTTTTAGATTGTTTCCTAAATGATATAATGTATTACAATACAATATGCAACAACACTGTGCAAACAAAATATACAGTTCTATATGATTTTCTGGAGGGATAGCAATATTTAGATACACAAATGTAATAATAAAATGTAAAATAACTCCATATAGTATATAGGCATGGTGTAAGATTGTGACAGTATAACCTTGAATAAAAATATCACAGTTTTACGGTATCACGGTATCATGATTACTGCTCCAAAATAAGTTATTTTTAATTATCTGGGTAAAAAACAACAACTTTTCTTTTGTTGAATACAATATATATTATTTTAAGAAACATTTAAAATATTTTGGAACAGTAGCTTTTGATGTGGAGAGTCCTTTTCTGCTGGAGATACTGTTGCCCTAAAAAACTAAATAAAATAGTCACAACACAAAAAAAAACTGTAAATATACCGTAGAAACGATGTATCAGAAAATTTGGGCGGTTTTAAAACCTTGATTTTTCCAAACCACCGTAAACCTCGAAACCGGTTATCAGCCCATGCCTAATAGTATATACAGTATACATAAATGTAATTAATTTTCCTTAAAGTTAAAAATTTTATTTATTTTGCCTGAATACTTTAAAATATTAAATTAAATGATAAAAACACTCATAAATAATAATTTTTTTGGCAATCTCATGGATAAACATTGCAAAAACTCCACAAATCATGAGTGTTTTCCAAAATCTGGTCAATAACAATACAGATTCAACATTGCAGATCCTGTGAAGTGTATTGCAGAAGCCCACATTGCAATATCAATGCTGAAATGATATAGTGTGCAGCTCTAATATAAAAGTTTATTGATCTTTCACCTGAGCGCATATGGATTTATTTTTATTTTTAACATTTAAAACAGTTACATATAATAAAATAAAATGTACAAGTTTATTGATCTGTACTATTTTGTCATTGTTATTGAATCTAGATAATTAACATATGCCACAAACAAAAAGGTTTTATTTTTAAAATTGACAATGTATTCAATGAAAGGCCATTTTTATTCACAGCCTAAATGTAATGCTTTAGGCATCAGGGGCTGAACAAACATACCTTTGATGCTGGATTTGTTTTATTCTGGACATTTCTTAATAGTTAATAAATGTGCACCACTGTGGTGATTAATGTGGCTAAATTACTCTGCATGTCCATCAAGAGGATATCCATTCATTACCAGGAATCCATGGAATCTGCGTTCTTCATTGAAGTAACTGCAGAAAAGGTGCTTTTGTGTGTGTTCATCATCATGGTTCATTGGTTTGGGCAGACCTGCCAGTGTTCCTCTGCATGACGACACATCGCCCTGGCAACTGTTGACAGATTACCACAACAACACACTGCTGATGTCGCCAAACCTGCAGGCATTCACTTTTCTTTTCTCCTTTTTTAAACACCTATTTCCATTTACCTCCCACTCTTAGAATCAATGTCCTCATCAATGGTCAAAATTTAAATGAAAGAGATCGCTTTCATATTGGATATGTCTAGAACACAATATTTTTCCCCTTTTGAGCTTTGTTTAAGACACCTAAACTCAAAAACACTGAAAATAAAGCAGACTGATTGGATTAGATTTCACCTGTCTCCGCCTGCTGGTTGATATAACCCAGTTGTGCATAGCCTCAAACCAACGCTAGGCTACATTACATCTAAAGATTTCCCAAGCGTCTCATAAGCACACAAGAAACTACCACAGATGTGAGACAGTCGAGTAGACTCTTGTTTCACTAGTTGTATAAACTTTCTAATTTTATGTTTAAACATGCATGCGTTTTGGCCCTGCTTCTGCCTGGTATTATCAAGAGTTCAAATGCGTCTCTTGTGACCACTTTCCTTCGTATTCTGTCATGCATCACTTTTTGCAGTGCAATGTATAAGCAACATAGGGTCATTCTGAAAACGTGGCCCTATATACATTTTTGGAGATCTCGAATTATGTAGCTTAGAAGTATGTATGGCTGCATTTCATTTTTAAATGAACACTACGGGGTGGTAGGATGCCGTTGCTTTTTGCGCTTGCCAGCTGACCGCTTACCTCCGTATGGACGGCTTTCCCACTGTTAACCAGTTTGCCCAGTTAGCTCGCCGAATATGTTGAGATTAAGAGAGTAGTTGACCTCGACGACAGTGTTTGATTCTTGTGAAGAACAATTACAGAAAGATTCCAAAAATAAAAAAAAACAAGTAAATAACAAGGTGACAATGTGGTAAAATCTGAAAATGTGGTAAAAATCAGGCGTGGATTTTTCTGGATTGCTTTTTAAAACTATTAGTTGGGTTTAGGGAAGTAAGTGGGCGGGTCAATCGGTGCTTTTGAAAACACTATTGGTTGGTGTTTGGGAAGGAGCAGGGTGGGTCAGTCGATTAGTCAGTCATTCAGTCAGGCAAACAGTCAGTCGACAGCAGCCTCTGGTGGATTTAGACGAGAACAGCAGCCATAGTAGCCATTACAATAGTCCCATCGCAGGATTTATTAAAGTTTATTCAATTTTATTATTTTTTGTTATTATTTATTCAATGATGACCATGTTATTTTACATTTGATTGTTCAATTTTTGTACTTAAATACAGTTTGACTCCCCGGGAAAACCATAAAGTGCTGTTTATTTATTTATTTTTGCTTGTAATTTATGCAACTGCATTGCACAGAAAAAGGCTTGATCATCCCTGTTGATCTGAATAAATGAAATCTTTCCAAATAGAGCTATTAAAATCATCTGGTGAAATTTGATTCATATCTTAATATATATCGTATATATAATATATATATAATATATATGTCAAATTTTTACAATATCGTGCAGCTCTAATTATAATGTAACTTTGGAAGTGGTCGAACGTCTTACAGCTTTATTTTAGCTTTGTTGTGTTGTGATCAGATGCACCTTAAAGGGATAGCTCACCCTAAACTATCAGATTAGGGTAATTAGGCAAGTTATTTTATAACAATGATTTGTTCTGTAGGTGACGCGGTGGCGCAGTAGGTAGTGCTGTCACCTCACAGCAAGAAGGTCGCTGGTTCGAGCCTCGGCTGGGTCAGTTGGCGTTTCTGTGTGGAGTTTGCATGTTCTCCCCACATTCGCGTGGGTTTCCTCCGGGTGCTCCGATTTCCCCCACAGTCCAAAGACATGTGATATAGGTGAATTGGGTAGGCTAAATTGTCTGTAGTGTGAATGAGTGTGTATGGATGTTTCCCAGAGATGGGTTGCAGCTGGAAGGGCATCCGCTGCGTAAAACATATTCTGGATAAGTTGGCAGTTCATTCCGCTGTGGTGATTAAGCCGAAAAGAAAATGAATGAATGAATGAATTAATTAATTAATGAATGAATTAATGAAAGAATGGTTTGTTCTGTAGACAATCAAAAAAAAAATATATAAATAGTTTAAAGAGGCTAATAATTTTGACCTTAAAATGGTTTTTAAAAAATTTAAAACTGCTTTTATTCTAGCCGAAATAAAACAAATAAGAACAAACATAATTTGAGAAATATTTAAAAAAGAAAAGAAAATTCAAAAGGGGGCTAATAATTCTGACTTTACTTGTGTATATATAGGAAACATTCATCAGGGTTGCCCTGACCCTGTGGTCTGATTAAGGGCTAGACTACTATATACAAGCGTTTTGTAGTACTTTAGCATCTAAGTGTGAGATTGCAATGTTAATCTTTATTTGTCATTTATTTTGACAAGCTCAACCCCATTTTCAGTGCAAGTCTCACTTTGGGAAGTTATTTAACATTCTCCTGTAGTTTGATAGCCAGACTTAATCTCTCCTGTTTTTTTATATTTCTAACTTGCTTCAAATCAAGGTCTTTCCTCAGGCATTTTAATTAGTTCTTCTGAGATAATCCTCCCATTTGAGATTACAATTGCATAAAGCGCTTTCATGCTTCCAAAATGCATTGCGGTTATTGGGTTTCACTGCTGCTTCTCGGAACACAGATTGATGTTGTTACAAAACGGTTACTAAAACATTTTAAGAATGAATATCGTATTGTTTGGGATAATCTTCTTTTTGGCACTGAGAGTGTAAAGTGACTGAGGTCCTACACGGCTAGTGAAAAGTGTTTACGAGCATCTGGGAGTTAATATTAGTACCTAACCTTTGGTAGAACAAAGACTGGAGTGCTAAATGCATTTCCACATGTAATTGTGGAATGGCAATTGGAAGACATCTTTTTGAAGTGTGTTTTCTTGTGGCAACAGCTATTATGGCCTTTATAAATGATTCTGGGATCAAATGCATTCTTGGTTGTTACACATTGTAATGCGTTCATTTGGAAGGCACAGTAAATAATCCCTCAGTTTGTAAAAACAAACAAAACAATGCGTTGACAGAAATCCACTTACAAAGGAAGCCTTTGTGGCTGTTGTCCATTTGCTCCATAGACTTCCATTGTAACCGCGTAACTGTCAGCACATTATTTTTGTTTATTTTCTTCTTACTGAGACAGTTTGAAATTATTTTCTGTGGTCGATAGAGCTTAACTCAAATTCAACCTCGAACATTCACAGAGAATCAGTCAGACTGCATTATATTACACAAAACAAAAATCAATTTTAAGGGTAAAATTGGTTCAAAATGGTTTCTGAAAGTTCTGAAATAAAGTACTCATAGTAAAGTTTCATTTGATTTCTTGTTTAGGGAAATACCTGAGCAGTGGCTTACTGAACATCCAGTGTTTCTAAGAGTGGTGTTTAGATGAATGTTTACAAAAATCACATATAAACAGCAGTTAACAACATCTGATCAGTGTAATAAAATCTGTAAAATAAGTGTAGTAAAATCTGATCCAAAATCAAACAAAAAGGTCTTCAGGGGTAATTAATGTGTCTATGTTCTTTGGATAAGGGATTCATAAAGATAAACAACAAAATCATAAGTCCAAGGCACTCAAAAAGTAAGTGAAAAAATGAAAAAGCCTTTATTAACGTGCTATTATTTTAAAAACAACTATTGTGCACCTCACTGATGCATTTCAGCAAATCTTGCCTTCATCTGATGTTTGCACTTACTCTGTGCATTTGTTTATAAATCTCAACAGATTGCTTCAATTAACAGTTTTAAATCTGAAAAAAGGGCGTCATGGTGGTGCAGTGGGTAGCACGATCTCCTCAGAGCAAGAAGCTCGCTGGTTCGAGCCTCGGCTGGGTCAGTTGGCATTTCTGTGTAGAGTTCTACACAGAGAATGTTTTCCCTGTGTTTGCGTGGGTTTCCTCCAGGTGCTTCGGTTTCCCCCACAGTCCAAAGACATGTGCTATAGGTGAATTGAATAAACTAAATTGTTCGTAGTGTATGTGTGTGGATAAGTGTGTATGGATGTTTCCCAGTACTGGGTTGCAGCTGGAAGGGCATCCGCTGTGTAAAACATATGCTGGATAAGTTGCTGGTTCATTCCACTGTGGCGACCCTTGATGAATAAAGGGACTAAGCTGAAGGAAAATGAATGAATGAATGATTTTGGTCTTGCATTCAATTAGAATTACTGCAGTTTCAACTTATTAATCAGCTCTTTTTCGTTTATGTTTCAACTGAGGAAGATTGAGGTGCCGTTTATACTAGTGTGTTTTTATTTTAAATCAAATTAGTTTTGTTATGGTTACGCCTGCATTTTGAAAACAGAATGAAGACCTCATTTTTTGTTTGGAAACGCTGGTGTACCATTTCAAGGAGTTTGTTTTACTGAAGCACAATGAAAACAGCAGTCTGGGCGAGGAACTTTTCATTTTAAAATGCTGTTTTAAAACTCAAACATTCTAGTGTAAACGGCACCTTAAAAAGCACAGCCTTTAAGCCACACCTACCTATTATATCATTGCAACAGACTAATGCTAGCTGAAGGTCTTTACCATCTATTTAACCAAATAGGTGGCTTGAATTTTTGTTTTAACATGTGATTGTAATATTTCTAAAATCCCCTTTAGACCCTCTAAACTCCATCAACAAGCCCTTCTTGCTTGGAACATTTGTTACTCTCACAATTTTTCTCCTCACACTTCCTTTATTTGGAATATTGGTAAAATAACTTCTTCACATAAATCTTTATTCTTAGTAAATTGGTTTAATAGAGACATTAATAATCTTTTAAAACTATTCTATCATATGAACAATTCATGTCTTTTTACAATTTCCCAATACTGTTTAGAGAATTTAATTCAGATATTAAATCTATTCCTGTTAAAATCATATTTGCTATAATGCTCTGTTTGTTGTAAACCCAAAATTACATTTAGAAGGTGTTGAGTTAACTGATAAAAAATGTACTAACAAACACATAATATAACACGTAATATTTTTCAGAAGCAAAATAAAATTATTCCTAGAGGCAAATTTTTCTGGAGCTCTAATATAGTTAATATAAATTGGAAAAGAGCCTGGTTAACTCCCTTCAAATACTCTATTAACAATAAAATTGAGGAAATTCATATTAAAATACTACATACAATTTACCCAGTAAAATCTTTATTATCAAAGTACATTGAAATGGAGGGCATCTGTAGTTTCTGCAGATAAAGAGAACCTTTGTCATTTATGTTTTTCATGTAATGTTGTAAACAGTTTCTGGAAGGATCTAGCCAAATATATTTTTAAAATGACAAAACTTAGTTATTATTTTACATTAAAAGATATTATTTTTTATTATGAAAACAAATCTAATAAAGTCTTGAATATATTGTTAATCTCTTTATTTTATCGACACATTTTCACATACACAAACAGAAATTTGCTAGGTCATCTCCCACATTAACAATTTTTTGTATCGATTTTGATTTTTTTTATTTCTACTTTGAAATGCAAAAAATCTGAGATATGTATCAATTATTATAACAGTTTTTTTGATTCCCCTGTTAATTGTTAAAATCAGTGGATGTAGAAATGCTGGACATTTACTTTGTGGATTTAAATTTTAAAACATAATAATAATAATTTATTTTTATTTTTATTTGTTTAATTTTTACCATTGTT
Organism: Danio kyathit; assembly: GCA_903798195.1. NCBI lineage: Eukaryota > Metazoa > Chordata > Actinopteri > Cypriniformes > Danionidae > Danio > Danio kyathit. The sequence goes on from LR812533.1 coordinate 37,698,917, forward strand.
ATATTAGTTTTTTTTATGTTCACCTTTTATATAATGTAGTATGTATGTTCTTGATGGTTTGTGCAATAAAAAAACGGTCTTTACCTGCTGAAACAAACTTTTATGTAAAAGTATTTGTGGGAATTTGATTCAAACTCTCGACAGGAGTGCCTGATATTTTATTTTTATTTGATTTTGCTTGAAGTATATCATAGCCTTTAAAGACACAGTTTCAACTATTCACTTTCCCACAAACCCATAGGGCTCTGCTTAAAGACTTGACAAATTAGTATATTATTTGGTCCTGTTTGCGTGTGTAGAGATATGAAGGAAAATGCAGACATTGTGTGGTTTATCAGAAGAACTTGGTGCAATGCTACAGTCGATACCAGCCTGTTCTCAAGGCTGTTTCCCAGCTTTTGGAGAAAGACAGAGGAGTTTCTGTTCTCTTAAACAGCCACTTGTGGACTTTTGCTTGAGACTTGGCTTCAAAGAGTCTTGCTTTGACCTTTCAGTTCATATGCAAATGCATATGAATTCATGCACACCATAGGTGAACGTTAGTGCCAAATCTCTATTATTCTCTTGAACAGTAGAACGTTTTGGCTTGGACTTGGAGAGGTTGCATAAGGTCAGTGTTTCTTGCTTTAAATACTGCAGGCTTTCGTTCAGGGCCAACGGATCTATTATCCATCCTATACGTAACATCTGGAGAATCAATGAAGCCAGGGACATCTGGAGCACCTCTTCCTGCGCTCGCTCCACCAACAAGAATACTGAAGTTCAAAGACTGGTCAGTCAGCTGTAATTATAATCTAATCCTGTCTTTACAGTATAGGAGAACCATGGTGTAATTTTCAGCATCACCACTGATGTTTTATGACCTTGTGGTTTCACGCATGATCACACTTTGGTTTGACCATGCTTTAATTTAAGTTACTTCTAAAAATGATGGGAAATTATGTTTCCTACTTTTTTAAACGCAGTTTCAGGCCTGATTTACCTTTTTTTATGAATTAAAAATTATCATCAAGATCCAAAATTATGTAAATTTATTTTGAAAAATCATATAATCAGTGTTGGGCAAGCTACTTGAAAAATGTAGTGGAAAATCTAATTGGCAAAGTGAAAAGCTATTAGCTACTCAACTTAAAGTGTAGCTTAACTAACACTAAAAGCTACCCTCCGGAAAATGTAGCAAGCCAAGCTAAAAGCTACTTGGCAAAATTAGCTTAGCTACATCTAAGCTATTTTTGCAATTGTCATTTTTAAATCAAAGCAATTTAAATTCAAGTCAATCAGATCTTAGTGATCAATGAAACATAAGAGGCATAATTGTTCAGTTCAATTTTTTACTGCAAGTAATATGCTGTACCAAACAGAAATAAATTCTAGAATATAACAATAATTATTCAATTATACAAAAGCAAAAAACCCAATAAAACCAGGTGTTACACATTTAAAATAAGCATTATATTGTATATATATTTATAACTCTTCATTAATTAATTACACTGCATAATGTAGTATCATTAGTAACTATCATGAACTAATAGTAATTACTGAAGTATACTTTAGCCTTTACTACAGTAAACTATATATATATATATATATATATATATATATATATATATATATATATATATACAGTTGAAGTCAGAATTATTAGCCCTGCTTTGAATTTTGTTTCTTTTTTAAATATTTCCCAAATGATGTTGAACAGCAAGGCAATTTTCACAGTATGTCAGATAATATTTTTTCTTCTGGAGAAAGTCTAAAATGGCTAGAATAAAAGCAGTTTGAATTTTTTTTAAAAGCCATTTTAAGGTCAAAATTATTAGCCCCTTTAAGCTATATATTTTTCGATAGTCTACAGAACAAACCATCGTTATACAATAACTTGCCCAAATACCGTAACCTGCCTAGTTAACCTAATTAACCTAGTTAAGCCTTTAAATGTCACCTTAAGCTGTATAGAAGTGTCTTGAAAAATATCTAGTAAAATATTATTTACTGTCATCATGACAAAGATTAATGAAATCAGTTATTAGAAATGAGTTATTAAAACTATTATGATTAGAAATATGTTGAAAAAATCTTCTCTCCGTTAAACAGAAATTGAGGAAAAAATAAACAAGGGGCTAATAATTCAGGGGGGCTAATAATTCTGACTTCAACTGTGTGTGTATGTATGTATGTATGTATGTATGTATGTGTATATATATATATATATATATATATATATATATATATATATATATATATATATATATATATATATATATATATATATATATATAAATAAAACTCCTTTCCCATAGTCATCTTTATATCAAGCAAATTTCTCATGTTAACCTAATTGATTGACATCGCCGACCAGAGTGGTGGCAGTAACGCACCAAAAAGTTTGTTTTCGACCCCTGTAAAGCAGGAAGAAGAATTTGCTATTCTCGCTACCATATGAATTTACTTTTATCGGCCTGACATCGGCCTCACAGCATCGTGAATGTCGGAGCTGTCCCTTATTGTTCCACGATCAGTAAATGTAGCTTGTGTGCTACTGCGCTACTTGAATGAATAAATAGCTTCGCCACTGAAAAGCTATTTGATTTAGAAAGAAGAGACGCTACCGCAACGCTACTGAGAAATGTAGTTAAGCTAGTAGCGTCACTACTTGTAGCGACGCTTCTGCCCAACACTGTATGTAGTATATATTATTGTATATATATATATATATATATATATATATATAATGATTTCTAAACCCAATTCACTCAAAAATAAAAATTCTACTATCATTTACTCATTTTTTACTTGTTCAAAACCTGTTTGGCTTGCTTAAACACAGAAGAAAATATTTTGAAGAACACCAGAAACCTGGAACCACTGACTTCCATAGTATTTGTTTTTCCTATATGGAAGTCAATGGTTAGCAGTTTTCAGCTTTCTTCAGAATATCTTCTTTTGTGTTCAACAGAAGAAAGAAACTCATAAAGGTTTGGGACCACTTGAGGGTGAGTAAATAGTAAACAATTGTTAATTTTTTGGGTGAACTGTCACTTTAAATAGAAAAATACATGTATGTTATTACATATGCAATTTATTTCTGTAGTCATTTCTATAATCACACTGCTGACTCGAATGTAAAGTGTACCTAAAACTGAAAAATCTATTGTTAAGAAAGACTGAACTTTCTCTTATATGTAATATTAATATGTAATAGCTGAGCTTTAGGTAGCAGAGGAGAACAGAGGGTTTGTTCCCTATAGCCTTTTCACAGATGCATATATACCGCCGATGAAACTTGGCTATTTAGTTACCTAAAAGCTGAATTTATCTTCATGATACTGTCCCTTCAACCACACCGGGCTTCAGTCACCTCCCTTTTCACCTCCCCAAATCTTGGGGAGTACAGACAAACAGCGTCTCTGGTTCACCGGGGACCATATTTCCATTCACGCTGACCTTATTTTACATGTGAATTATATACAGTGCAAGACTCCCTGAACCCAGAGTGAACCCGCTCTTGGATCACCGTGTTCATGGAGTCGTCCCAAGTCTTTATGAAATGCATATGCCTGCATAGGCCTTAATACGAAATGTGGCATACATCTTCATTGCGCACGTCACTGATTACAGTTAAGTGAACATTAGTCACATTCCTGGATGAAAGGTTGGGAGAGGTCATGTTGTCTTCGCAGGGTTAGTTGTTTAGAGAATATACTCAATTTAAGAAAGGTTACGGTGGTTTTGTTTGTAAAGATTATCTCATGCACCTTTTATGCCTAGAATACATACCATAGAGATTGAGAAACGTGTAGGAGCTGATGTAAATGCTCATTTATCATTCGCATGGGCTATTTAATATCTAATTTGTACCATATTCAGGTTATAGACGCTCATAATTCAGGTTCAAGGGTCTCAATAAATTGTGGTTAGTTCATATGCCTGGGATGTTATGACATGTTTTGCATCATTTGTATTGCCTTTGTTTTTCCAGAAGATAGATCTCGTCTGTCATAACATATCCATAAAGGATTTTTATTAGCGTACCTGCAAGGCTTTTCGTTTGTCACCGATAGGCTCTTGCCAAATGACTTGTTGGTTTTTACTGACCGTTGTACCCAGTGCTTTTTGCCAATTTGTGATTTCATATGCTTCGCAAAAGCCTGTTTAATACGGATTTTGGTGTTGAACAACACCGTGTTGTTTTTGAAAACAAGAAAAGCCTGCGAAGGTTGCACAAGCGACTTTGCAGAAGTAAAGAAGAAATGATGGCTATTATGTTTGTATTATGTAAATATTTACAGGTGACATCTTATAAAAGGTGTTTGTCAGATGTTTGGCTTACTTCTAAAATGGTTTTAAATGATTATCAAAATAATTATGTATTTAGTTTAAATTCTGAATGCATCAAAATAGAAAAGATAAAATATAAAAAGGGAAACAATTAAAAAAAAAAAACTTAAAAAAATAATTATCTTTATTGATTTTATGAGCTTTTAACATATACTAAAAAAAATCTAAACCAAACATACGATAAAATAAAATAAAATAATAATAAAATAATAAAATAATAATAATAATAATAAATAACATTATAAATACAATAAATAAATAAATAAAAAATAACAAATAAATAAATATGTACATAAGTGCATGTAATAATAAATAAATAAATAAATTATTTTATTAATTTAATTAAAATACAATAATAAATAAATAAATAACAAATAAATATATATATAAATAAATGCATATGGATATATATACAATATAAAGGTACATCACATAACAACAACGGTATATCTACAGTATACCAGGTGATACAAGTTATACATAGAAAAGATTAGCATCAGCTTCTTTCAGAAATCCTACAAATGGATTTAACATTTTAAAAAACATTTCAGGTTTTCACTTGACTATATACGTTAATTTTTCTAAACATTTTCTAAGCCAAACAACAAGACAATTCTTAGAACCATTTTTTTAACTAGAGCTTTCTGTATTTTTTCAATAACAAGCTGTAAAAAAAACATTTAAATGTATATAGAAATTAAATTAAATTTAAATTTAATTTAATTTTATTTTATTTAATTTTTATGTATTTTTCCAATAACGAGCTGTATAAAAACATTTAAATGTATATAGAAATTTAATTAAATTTTATTTTATTTTATTTTATTTCTGTATTTGTCCAATAATGAGCTGTATAAAAAACATTTAAATGTAAATAGAAATTAAATTAAATTTAGTTTTTATTTTATTTTATTTTATTTTATTTTATTTATTTATTTATTTATATATTTATTTTATTTGTGACTGAATTTATCTGTTGAGCACTTCTTCTATTTTGCTCTTTACTCCAGTAACTTTTGCCATGAGTGGAGTATTTTAAGTCATTATTGAGAAATTGTCCCTTTAGTATGTAGTACATACTGTAGTACAAATTTAATCTATTTTTACACAGTGTATTTGAGTACAGCATATTCTTCAGAGAAAGTGGAAACTGACAGTCTAGTCTTACATAAACGTGTTACCGCCAACTATGTAAAGTTTAACAATGTTTTTCTTTGAATGTCTCGTAGAGGCAGTTTTAAATGGCAAGAAAACAGTATAGTGTGTCAAACACTGTTGAAAAAATGAAGAACTGTGAACATGGAACAAGACGAGTGGATAAACTGTTCTTTTTCCTACGGGAACCGCAGTTAACTCTAGTATTTGTGGATATTGCGCGATCCAAGGAATTTCGTTTTTTTGGCCATCGGATACAGAGACAAAAGATTTGTTTGAGGACTCGCTAGCATGGTTGCATGCGTCCTGTCTCCTTAAGAGTGTAGTCAAACGTGAGATATAGGCTGTCAGAAATAGTCTCCATAAGCAGCGATAAATCAGGACAAGTGCTTTTTTCCGTGACTGTCTCGAGAAAATGGCAAACGAACAGAACTAACTTGATTTCCCTACCATAGCAGTTTCTATTCACGTTATGTTGCATTCCTTGGATGGAGAGCTCTTTGTGAATGTATTCGCGGATGGACAAAAGTGCAATGTCACCAGGGTTTGTGATTGATGAGGAGACAAAAATGCAAGAAACATTCCATCCAAACTACCCTCAAATGGTGCATCTTTTATCTCAAGATCACTTTTATTATTAAAAAAACTGATATTAGGGCTATTCAATATGACGATATACAGTTAAAGTAAGAATTATTAGCCCCTCTGTATATGTTTTCCCCAATTTCTGTTTTTTTCAACACATTTCTAAACATAATAGTTTTAATAACTCATTTCTAATAACGGATTTGCCATGATGACTGTAAATAATATTTTACTAGATATTTTTCAAGACACTTCTATACAGCGTAAAGTGACATTTAAAGGAGGCTTAACTAGGTTAATTAGGCAAGTTAGGGTAATTAGGCAAGTTATTGTATAATGATGGTTTGTTCTGTAGACTATTGAAAAAAATAGCTTAAGAGGGCTAATAATATTGACCTTAAAATGTTTTTAAAAAAATTTAAAACTGCTTTTATTCTAGGCGAAATAAAACAAATAAGACTTTCTCCAGAAGAAAAAATATTATCAGACATACTGTGAAAATTTCCCTGCTCTGTTAAATATAATTTGGGAAATGTATAAAAAAAAATAAAAAATTCACTGAAGGGCTAATAATTTTGAGTTCTGTATTATTATACATATTGTACTCTATTGATTATTTCCAGGTGTCAGAAAATATATTGTTTTGGTAATACTTTTTCATAATTTATATGAGCGTAATATTATACGCCATTACAGGGATGCATAGAGAAACTTGAATAACAATCTTGAAACTACAATATTTATATTTAAGATTTTATTCAGCAATTCTTTTTATGTTGGACCTGTAATCATTAGTTTTTGAGAAGTGTTTTATATTTTATTAATTCTTATTTATATCTTTACATTTTTAATCAAACATTTGCCCTAAAATTCTAAATAAAATGAGAAATATGATCACGTGTTTAAATTTTAAGTCTGTTTGGACAAAAGTGTGTGCTAAATGACAAAACGTAAACACATGAATGAGTACATTTCTGACTGTATAGGTTGGTTGGTTAGTTAATTGGTTTGTTGGCTGGCTGGCTGGTTGGTTGAATGGTTGGTTTGTTGGTTTGTTTGTTTGTTGGTTGGTTGGTTGGTGGGTTGGTTGTTGGTTGGTTAGTTGACTGGCTGGTTGGTTGGTTTGTTTGTTGGGTTGGTTGGTTGGTTGGCTGGCTGGCTGGCTGGTTGATTGATTGATTGATTGATTGATTGATTGATTGATTGATTGATTGATTGATTGATTGATTGATTGATTGATTGATTGATTGATTGATTGATTGATTGATTGATTGATTGATTGATTGATTGATTGATTGATTGATTGGTTGGTTGGTGGGTTGGTCGTTTGAATGGTTGGTTTGTTTGTTGGTTGGTTGGCTGGCTGGTTTGTTTGTTGGGTTGGTTAGTTGGTTGGATGGTTGATTGATTGATTAAACTTTTCTTGTCATGTCTACTTAAATCAGTAAAACTAACTAAAAGTATTAAGTTAAACTCTGTATTACTTAAAAATAGTTGAAACTTGATTTACTTATTAAAATAAGTTAAAGCAACAAACATATTTGTTCTCTTGACTTTTTGTCATTACATTTTTTTACACTGTATCAACAATTCTTGATATTGTTATTCTGCATTGAGTATGTGTTATACAGGGAGTTCAGAATTATTAGGCAAGTTGTATTTTTGAGGATTAATTTTATTATTGAACAACAACCATGTTCTCAATGAACCCAAAAAACTCATTAATATCAAAGCTGAACATTTTTGGAAGTAGTTTTTAGTTTGTTTTTAGTTTTAGCTATTTTAGGAGGATATCTGTGTGTGCAGGTGACTATTACTGTGCATAATTATTAGGCAACTTAACAAAAAACAAATATATACCCATTTCAATTATTTATTTTCACCAGTGAAACCAATATAACATCTCAACATTCACAAAGATACATTTCTGACATTCAAAAACAAAACAAAAACAAATCAGTGACCAATATAGCCACCTTTCTTTGCAAGGACACTCAAAAGCCTGCCATCTATGGTGAACGGATCAAAACACTGAAAGAATCCATCAACATTGCGTGCAGCAGCAACCACAGCCTCCCAGACACTGTTCAGAGAGGTGTACTGTTTTCCCTCTTTGTAAATATCACATTTGATGATGGACCACAAGTTCTCTATGGGGTTCAGATCAGGTGAACAAGGACGCCATGTCATTAGTTTTTCTTGTTTTAGACCCTTTCTTCCCAGCCACGCTGTGGAGTACTTGGGCACGTGTGATGGAGCATTGTCCTGCATGAAAATCATGTTTTTCTTGAAGGATGCAGACTTCTTCCTGTACCACTGCTTGAAGGTGTCTTCCAGAAACTGGCAGTAGGACTGGGAGTTGAGCTTGACTCCATCCTCAACCCCAAAAGGCCCCACAAGCTCATCTTTGATGATACAAGCCCAAACCAGTACTCCACCTCCACCTTACTGGCGTCTGAGTCGGACTGGAGCTCTCTGCCCTTTACCGATCCAGCCACAGGCCCATAAAAGACTCACTCTCATTTCATCAATCCATAAAACCTTAGAAAAATCAGTCTTGAGATATTTCTTGGCCCAGTCTTGACGTTTCAGCTTGTGTGTCGTGTTCAGTGGTGGTCGTTTTTCAGCCTTTCTTACCTTGGCCATGTCTCTGAGTATTGCACATCTTGTGCTTTTGGGCACTCCAGTGATGTTGCAGCTCTGAAATAGGGCAAAACTGGTGGCAAGTGGCATCTTGGCAGCTGCACGCTTGACTTTTCTCAGTTCATGGGCAGTTATTTTGCGCCTTGGTTTTTGGTTTGGTTTTTTTATACGCTTGCGACCCTGTTGACTATTTTGAATGAAACGCTTGATTGTTCGATGATCACGCTTCAGAAGCTTGGCAATTTTAAGAGTGCTGCATCCCTCTGCAAGATATCTCACTATTTTTGACTTTTCGAAGCCTGTCAAGTCCTACTTTTGACCCATTTTGCCAAAGGAAAGGAAGTTGCCTAAAAATTATGCACACCTGATGTAGGGTGTTGATGTCATTAGACCACACCCCTTCTCATTACAGAGATGCACATCACCTAATATGCTTAATTGGCAGTAGGTTTTCGAGCCTATACAGCTTGGAGTAAGACAACATGCGAAAAGAGGATGATGTGGCCAAATACTCATTTGCCTAATAATTCTGCACTGCCTGTAAACACTGTTAAAAGCACAGAAGATGCCTTCAAGCAGTATTATTTTTACACTTTTACTAACTGTTATTGAGTCTTTATGTCTTGAAAAGCACAAGGGATGGGGATTGCAGATGGTAAAACGTTGAAGTGATTTCAAATTCAAATGTAACTTGATGTCTTCATGCGCCATTCTGAAAAATGAAAAGCTTGCTGAGGCTTATGAAACAGCTCATTTGGATTTTAAAGAGTGCGGTTTTAAAGTTACCGAGAGATTGGTGACGAATGCTTGAAAGTTTGGTCTTATGTCAGCTCAGCCCATCTTTAATGCAAGCAGACCGCCGGGATGACAGCTGTGGCCCCCTATTCTGTCTTAATCTATTATAAGAGTCGCGCTTCAACTTTTGAGCTCCTCATGGCTTTTATCTGGTGGTGTCGGGCGGCCGTTAGCCCTTTGCAGTGTACCAGAAATGAGACGTAATCCTCTTGGGTTGTCATTGATTGAACCCCTTTCCTTTGCAGACCCTTTACACACTTCATGTTGGGGTTTTTTTCTCCCTAGGAACTTTGGCTATCATGTGAGACCTGAATCTTTAAACCCATCAAATGAGCTTAGGTTTACTAGTGAGGCAAAGTCCACTAGATCCCATGATTCATCATTAATCCGTCTCTCCTTCTCCTCTCTCTCTCTCTCTCTCTCTCTCTCTCTCTCTCTCTCTTTCTGTCGCTCACGAGTACAATACACTGGTTCTCTGAGTAAGTTCAGCTTTTCCACTTAACACTTCCCCTGTCCTGAGTACTCCCTTGCTCTTATAATGCATGTTTAAATCCCTCATTAGCCCCAATACCACTGCTCCTATAAATTAGGAGCTTATTTTCACTTGTTTGTAGTTTGGAAACTTACTTTTCGAGATGGCAGAATCATTGAACATTTTTAAAGCGATGGTTCACACAAAAATTCTAAATTACAGTTAGTTTACACTGTCAGACCATTGATGATGTAGGTGACTGTTTTTTTTTTTCCATAAGTAGAACAGTGCAGAATGTTTTTAACTCAATTTGTGGTTTGTGGTGATTTTTACAATACAAACACATTTTTTTTTTACCTATTTTTAGTTATTTGTTGGTTGGTTGGTTGGTTGGTTGGTTTTTGTGGGTTTTGGTTGGTTTGTTGGTTTGCTTGGTTGGTTGGTTGGTTTTGTTTGGTTTGTTCATTGGTTGGTTGGTTGTTTGGTTTGGTTTGGTTTGGTTGGTTGATTCATGATTTAGTTTGGTTTGTTGGTTGGTTTGGTTTAGTTGGTTGGTTTGTTCAGAGTTTGGTCGGTTGGGGGTTTGGTTTGGTTTGGTTTGGTTTGGTTTGGTTTGGTTTGGTTGGTTTGGTTTGGTTTGGTTTGGTTTGGTTGGTTGGTTTGGTTTGGTTTGGTTTGGTTGGTTGGTTTGGTTTGGTTGGTTGGTTGGTTGGTTGGTTAGTTATTTGGTTGGTTGGTTTGGTTGTTTGGTTTGGTAAGGTTTGGTTTGTTTGATTGGTTGGTTTGGTTTGGTTTGGTTGGTTGGTTGGTTGGTTGGTTTGGCTTGGTTGGTTGGTTTGATTTGGTTGGTTTGATTTGGCTTGGTTAGTTAGTTTGGTTTGGTTTGGTTTGGTTTTGGGTTGGTTGGTTGGTTGGTTGGTTGGTTTGTTGGTTAGTTTGTTTGTTGGTTGGTTGGTTGGTTTGTTGGTTGGTTGGTTTGGTGGCGGTTTGGTTTGGTTTGGTTTGGTTGGTTAGTTTGGTTGGTTTGGTTTGGTTTGGTTGGTTGGTTGGTTGTTTTGGTTGGTTTGTTGGTTTGGTGGCTGATTAGTTTGGTTTAGTTTGGTTGGTTGGTTGGTTGGAATATAGCTAAAATAAAGTAATGTCAAGTGTCAAATATAAACATGCATAAACATGTTTAAGTACTAAATGTTTTAATAATGTATTTAAAAAAAAGAAAATGTGTTAATTTAGTTGGCAAGTTTTAGTTTAGTTAAGGTGTTTATGCCCTGCTTTTTGGTCCACTTTTCACTACTTTCTTTTTTTCTACATTATTTTTGATGCGAGACTCTATGGGATATGGATGATGTGTGTATGGGCTTTTCTGATCATTTGATTTATTATTATAAAGAAAGTTTAATTGATTACAATTTAAACTGCTAAAAAATGACATTTCTTGTTTGTTTAAACTACTAATTTTGGGGCGACAACTTAATTGTTTTATGTTCAGTCCACTTACATTTATAAAAATGAATAAGTGTAGTGTGGAAGCCAACATATTTTACAGTGTATAAAGTGGACAAGCTTAAACCATTGTTTACATCTGTATTTATCATAATTCACTTGTGATCTTATGCATCGTAGTACCAGCTGTAAACAGTATGTTTGTTATATGTATTCTTTGTTTACTTTCTGCAGTGCACTCGTAAGCTTTTGGAAATCAAACTTTTAATTTCTAAAGGAGCAACTAGCTATTGGTGATGCTGCACTAAACCAAAATGATTATTCGTAACATGTCATTTCAGTACAGAAAAAGATCACCTCATCTCTTATTATTTAAGACAGCTCAGGACCTCCCAGATTCACTGATCCGCCATGTTTTTATAGATGGCGGTTGGTGATCCATGATGATTATTACTTGCGTACATGGCAATTAAATTCAGTGTAATGCGCACAGTAGTCTACGCAAATGACTCTTAGACTCTTTTTTGGAAAATGCAATGCCATAGATTTGCAATTACTGCTAAATTATTAAAGTTAATGTCGACCTAATGTTGGCTCTCTGTAATTTAGGGTCATGTACTTGTGTTTTTATGTGGTTCAGTGCCTGTAACCAGTGGCTTCTCTCTGCAGCATCAGCAGATTTGGAAAGCCGGAAAAATAGTAAAACCATAATTTCTCCAAAGTTTTGCAAAGCTTCAGTAGATCTTCAATCCTTCACTTTCAGATCTTCCAGTAAGAGGTGTATTTTTTTTTTTACCTTTATACTGTTTCATATAAAACTTTATTTATTTATTTATTTATTTATTTATTTATTTATTTATTTACTTATTTATTTATTAATTTATTTAATTACTTACTTATTTAAGAGACCACTTGAAAAATGACCTGATGTTTTAGAATTACTATTTATAGTTTGAGTAAATGTTTTTTCTTTCTTTCTGTAAACTAAAAAAAAGGCATTTTGTGCAATGTTTTAATGTTGTTGTTTGTGTATTCATTTTTAGATAAGTAAATACAAATTATTTTCTTAGGCCCACAAGGATCTGTGTACGCAGAAATCCTAGATTAATTTTCATTTACTTGTGTACATATTTATTTACTTGTGTAAATGTGTGTACATTTATATTTATTCAGTTTTTTTAATTCAAAGTAACTATTTCAGTATTAAATATTATTTTTATATTTAAATTTCAGCAATATTATTGACAAATATGAAAAATGTTCATATGATTTATTTACAATAAAGTAATTTTTTCTGTCTTTTAGTGGATATTTTATATCACAGACTTGCTTTGTCTACCAAACCAGTGGATCTAATAGGATTTGCATTGTAAACCTTAAATAAAAGTTAAAAACATATAAATTTTTATTTCATGTATTTAGTTTTTAGTTACGATACTCCCAAAAATCATTCTGCATGAATCCGATTTATTACGGAATTCTGTGCAGAAATAGCAAAATATGTCCACAGATTCTGTCTGGTCCTACTTATTACTTTTATTATTGTTCACTTAGTTGAGAGTTAAGAAATCAATATTTGGTGAGAAAACCCTGATTTTCAATCACAACAATTGAAAATAAATTAATTTAATCAGTTTACATTGCTGTAAATGATTTTTATTTAAATTTATAATAGTTGTTAAAAGACCTTAAGAGAATGAAACAAATGTCGACATTTTATTCAAATTCATACCTACTAATTATAGAATAAATCCAGAGAAACTAAAGAAATTTCCAATTGGTCTCTTAATTTTGTCCATAGCTGTTTTTGACCAGGTAATATAATATGTCCTCATTCATTCATTCATTCATTCATTCATTCATTCATTCATTCATTCATTCATTCATTCATTCATTTATTCATTCACTCACTCACTCACTCACTCACTCATTTATTCATTCATTCGATCATTCACTCATTTATTCATTCATTCATTCATTTATTCATTCATTCATTCACTTACTCATACAACATAGGCTCATTCTGAAAATGTAGCCCTATATATAAGTTTCTGGAGATTGCGAATTATGTAGCCAGAAGTACGCATGGCTGCATTTCATTTTTAAAATGAACACTACGGGGCAGTATGACGCTGTTCCTTTTTGCGCTTACCAGCTGACCGTTTACCTCCTTATGGACGGCTTTACCGCTTATACCAGTTTGTTCCGTTAGCTAGCAATGTACGTTGGCGGACTTGAGATGCAAAGAAGAGTTGACCACGACGACGGGGTTCGAGTCCGGTTAAGAACGGGTCCAGAAAGTGGGTAAGACAAAAACAGAAGCCAAAAAATAAAAATAAACATAAACATGTAAATAACGGTGAGAATGTGGTAAAATCTGAAAATGTGGTAAAAATCAGACAAGCTTTTATTTTTCTGGATTGGGGTGGGTCAGTCGATCGGTCAGTCAGTCAACAGCAGCCTCTGGTGGGATTACGCAAGAACAGCGGGCACAAATGGCAGTCGCAAGAGAAATTTAAGATCTCAAAAAGCATACACAGCGGCCTCTGGTGGAATCGCGAAAACAAAAACTGCAAAAAAAAGTAGCTCCTGGGATGTATTTGGCGGTCTCCAGAAATGTATACATCATACTGTAGATGTGCGTTTTCCGAATGAGCCTGGGTTGCACTCATTTATTCACTCATTCATTCACTTATTCATTTATTCATTGACTCACTCACTTGTTTACTCACTCTTATTTATTTATTCATTTATTTATTTGCTTGCTTGCTTATTTGGTTTACTTTCTTATTTTTATTTTCCTATTTCTTCATTTTGTCATCTCTCCGTGTCTCTGCTTGTTGATGGTTTTGGTCAGTAAACCATTCAATATTACTCTTGGCAGCATCCGGGTTGAGGAAGTGTATTGACAGTTTTATATCGAGAGGCCTGAGCTGGAAAGAGGCTTCAGAAGCTTTTCCTACAAAGCCAAAGCAAAACACGGACTCCTTTCATGTTACAGGTGCTTTACAAATCTAGCCTGTTTACGCTTCTGATATGAAGACCATATGTGCCCTCACGTGGACGTCCATATAGAGGTGTATTACAGAAGGCATAAATCTTCCTGTCCCGAGTCCACGTTCTCTGTTATGCACATTCATGCTCGTGCTCAAAGTCTTAAAATGCAATTCACAGTATTGCGTAACTGGAGAACAAAAGGATGGAAGTCGGGATGAAAGGGAAAGAGGAAGCAGAAAGGATGATCTTGCAGGAATGTGGGCTGAGCTGAACCATATGACCCCTCAAAGAATAACAAAGAGAATTATTTACTTTTGATTTTACTTGATTTTTAATCAGTATTTTTTAATGAAAATGTAATTTATTTTATTTTGCCTGAAATTTAATGTTATTAAAAATATATACAGTTGAAGTCAGAATTATTAGCCCCCCTTTGAATTTTTTTTTCTTTTTTTAATATTTCCCAAATTATGTTTAACAGAGAAAGGAAATTTTCACAGTATGTTTGATAATGTTTTTTCTTCTGGAGAAAGTCTTATTTGCTTTATTTTGGCTAGAATAAAAGCAGTTTTAAATTTTTGAAAAACCATTTTAAGGTCAAAATTATTAGCTATTAGCTATAAGCTATATTGGTTTGGCTATATTTTTTTTCGATAGTCTACAAAACAAACCATCATTATATAATAACTTGTCTAACTACCCTAACCTGTCTAGTTAATTTAATTAACCTCGTTAAGCCTTTAAATGTCACTTTAAGCTGGATAGAAGTGTCTTGAAAAAGATCTAGTCAAATTATTTACTGTCATCATGGCAAAGATAAAATAAATCAGTCATTAGAAATGAGTTATTAAAACTATTATGTTTAGAAATGTGCTGAATTTTTTTCTCTCTCTCCGTTAAAAAGAAATTGGGGAAAAAAATAAACAGGGGGCTAATAATTCAGGGGGGCTAATAATTCTGACTTCATACAACCATACAACAATCACAGAATAGCAACAATAACAACATAATAGCAACAA
The DNA here is from genome assembly GCA_903798195.1 of Danio kyathit. NCBI lineage: Eukaryota > Metazoa > Chordata > Actinopteri > Cypriniformes > Danionidae > Danio > Danio kyathit. The sequence continues at coordinate 37,714,361 of LR812533.1, forward strand.
GACAATCACATGAATTTAAGAACTTAAAAACTATATTAGCCCCATACATATTACTAAAGATCCTTCTTGATCATTTTGATAAAATGTGCACTGTAAAAAAAATACGTAATTTTACGGTTTATTTCCAGCAGCTAGGGTGCCAGAAAAAAAAACATAAAATAACGATCGTTAAATTACAGAAATTTAATGTAAAATATCAGAGGTTGAATTACATAAATTTACCAGAAATTTAAAGTTAAGAAAATTTCTGTAATTTAATGTCTGTTATTTTATGGTAAATTTCTGTAGTTTAACAGTCGTTATTTTACTTTTTTTTTCGACACCCCAGCTGCCAGAAAAAAACATAAAATGTTTACAGTATGTGTATTAGGGCTGGGCGATAAAATCGGTATTGATATTTATTGACCGAACACCATTGTCAATATCGATTGAAAAATATTTGGTATGAAGATTCGGTATGAAGCACTACAGTTTTAGCAAAATGTGGCCGCTGAGCACGAGCCTTGGAAGCAATGCCAATAAGCTTTGGCTGTAAGTTTGTCATTTCCAATTTCCAGCCACACCTAGTTGAAAACATCTGAACTTTTCCGAATGCCGTGAGCGCGTTGTGAGTGCACCACGATTTATGTAAGTAGAACTAACCAATCTGCTTCATTCTTTGTGTGGAATATACACATTTCAGTAATAACGGTAGACTAATTACCTCAGACAAACACAGCACATCCAAACACCGCAGTGCTTTTTACTTTTCTCCATAAACCTGCATTGTATCTGCAGCAATGGTTTGTCTGTTCTCTCTGAGAAAATGGTTGATAGTCGCCTAGTTACAAGAGACGCCAGGGTAGCTGAAGCGCAAAGCTCATGGTCAAGAAAACCACGCGCTCACGCTTGTCACTTCAGATCAGAATAACAACACGTGTAAAAATGAGTGCCGTATAGCAGCAGTGAGGAGATTGTAAATAAAAAAAGTATGTAAGGATGTGGCCTTTTGGTTTCTTTTCTTGTGCATCCCAGCCACTAGCTCCCCATCTGAAAGATTCTTTAGCATAGGAGGTAATATAGTCATTCAACTTCACAATTTGTAATGCTGCAATGTATATTTGAATAATAATGGTTAGTTCCTTTACTTGAAAGCTCAGATTTAATTATGATAATTTATTATGCTTACAGAGTTTGAGGTTCAGTATATCATTATTATTCACACTTTACAGATGTTGATCTACCTTAATGTTTGCTTTGATTGTTCAGCATTTACAATTTACCATTGCACACACTTTGTATCATTTTATTTATCAAGTTTAAGAGTCTCTTTAACACTTATGTTTATTTTATTATAAAAAGATCAGATATTTAGTTTAAATATTTTGTTTTTGACTATTAAGTCTAGTTGCCTAAGTAATGTTGGTAAATTTAAATAAAGTGGTTAAAAAAATCATAATATTCCTAAATGTGTTGTTAAAAAAATATTCAATAACTATTGATACCAAATCAACGATATCGTGATAATTCTTTTGCAATATCGCCCAGCCCTAGTGTGTGTAATATATATTTATTATGTATATGTGATACACACACATACATAGAAACAAAACTATACAAAACTATTTTGTTACAGAAATATTTAATATTATATATATATAATGTGTATAATGTATATGTATCATATACATAAACATTCTGTTAAATATATGAATGCCTGTGTGTGTGTGTGTGTGTGTGTGTGTGTGTGTGTGTGTGTGTGTATATATATATATATATATATATATATATATATATATATATATAATAAATATATATATATATATATATATATATATATATATATATATATATATATATATATATATATATATATATATATATATATATAATACACGGTACGCTGTAAAAAAAAAAAAAAAGTTGACTCTTTGGTTTTTTGAGTTTACTCAACTTAAATCGAGTCAAGTGCAGTTATTAGGTTGAAAATTGAGTCAACCCCATAATGTCCTGAAGTTTGTTGCCTTAAAATTTAAAGTTGAGTCAATTTTTTTTTTCTTTACAGTGTACACACACTTAATTTAACATTTTTGCCCTGCACAATTTCTTTACTGTGGACACAGCCAAGTAGCCTCACTGTAACTTAATGACGCAATTCAATAGTGTTAGATAAGTATTTATAATTCTCACTAATTATTTTGTTATTTGGTTTACAAATAACATGTTTAGCTGTCTTTAAGCTTTATGATGAAAGACTTTAGCAGTCCACATCCATTAAAGCTTCATTAAAGTAAACACAAGGTAATTAGATTAGATTTTTATTTATTATAAAAATAATTGAAATACAATACAAACAATACACACACTGGATTGCAATAAATAAATGATATAAATTAGTAATCCACTTTTGGACCATTATCTGGTCCAAAAGTCTGTAAAAATTTAAGTGTGGATGTGGAAATATGACCAAGCAATCAAGCTATGTTAAGAAAGAATGAGACCGCAATGAAGCAACTCCATTCTGTTTTAGGTGTTTATGTTTACCTGATTGTTCTAGATGTTTTCAGCTTGATAAAATTATACCAGTATAGCAAACTGTTTACTTTTAGAAGTTATAGTGGCACTTTCTTTTCCTTGAAATAATATAAAGCATATGTTGCTTATAACATTTTTACAAATATTGCCTCGCATATGAAATATTGCATTATATTGCATACTTTCGCACATTGCATTTGTTCCGTCATACAATATAACACAGGCTTAGTGTTTAATGTATTGTTCGTCAGCATGAAGCTTATGGACATGTTCTCATTATTGCATCTCGATTCAATTAAACAGAAGTGGAAGAGGCCACTGAGTCAAGTTACAGGTCGAGTCTCTGGAGAGCAGTGAACCGGCTGTCAGAGAGCATGTGTGTGTGTGCTGGACTGGGTGGATGAAAGTGTGTGTTTTTGTCAACTGGTAGAGATTTTACTATTCCATTTATGCTGTACTAGATACATTTTATGAATTGATTTGAAATGATTGCTTAATTGCCATACAAAGCAGAATGTGTCCTGAACAAGTCAATGTGAGAAAAATCTTTCATATTATATTATATTTTATTATATTATATTATATTATATTATATTATATTATATTATATTATATTATATTATATTATATTATATTATATTATATTATATTATATTATATTATATTATGCTATGTTATGTAATGTTATATATTATATTATATTATATTATGCTATGTTATGTAATGTTATATATTATATTATATTATATTATATTATATTATATTATATTATGTTATGTTATGTTATGTTATGTTATGTTATGTTATATATTATATTATATTATATTATATTATATTATATTATATTATATTATATTATATTATATTATATTATATTATATTTATGTTGAGGGACCCTAGTTGGATAGTATGGATTAAACGTAATGAGTTAATAACAGTATTTTAACAATTGACAGTAATACTTTGTTACATAAAAATAAACATGTCAACATACGAAATGTATCCAGTAATGTTTTACTTTTTTTGTTAAATAAAAAAAATAACAAAGTGCAATCAATAGAAATATGTAGCTTCAATGCTGCCACCTGTACTGTAATATAAAATTATGTCATGTTTAATGAAAAAATCTAAAAAATATTAACCATATCTGTAGCCACAATGCGCAGCCGCAGCTCCTTTGTCTTAGCCATGACTGTCCACAAACCAACAGCTGAGAGCTTCTGTTTTTCACCTGTTGAGTTGAGTTGTTTTTACTCTCTGATAGTCAAAGCAAGTTCAAAAAAAAAATTCTATGTTAAATATGCATAAAAGAAAATTCGAGAAAAAGTGTTTTATGTAAAGTCGGACCACGAGTCCACATATATGGACATCATTTTTCTCTAAAAGTACATTTATTATTATTACTATTATTATTATTCTAATTAGGTTCCAATAAGCCCAAATAGCAAAGAGAAATAACAAATGCATGTAAAAAAAAAACACCTTGGGCCTTAAGAAGCTATAGTACTTGAGATAAAAAAAAAACAGTAAAGCAAACTTTGACAGCTAAAAGTGCTGTCACTGCTTTCACTGTAGCTAAAACAATATACAGTATGAGCTATAAATGTTTCAGTTAACAACAATAAAAAAGTTATCTGTTAAGCTTCATACATAATTTATAACATTGTTGAGCATCATTTACAGCATTGTTGTTGGAATCAAAGACCAATTGATACAAAGTTGCAAATAAACTATACACGCGACTTTTGGACGACATTTTTGGTTTGTAACATCAACAAACACTAAAACTAAATATGAAAATCAAGGTGTAACTCGCAGTTCAATATCTAATGTTAACAAATTTTAATAAAGCATTAGTAAATGTTTAATAAATGCTATACAAGTATTGTTCACTATTAGTTCATGTCAGTAAATACAATAACTAACAAAATTGTATTGTAGTTTATTGTTTAGATGTTTAGAATGCTGTATTTTTTTGTATTGTACCAGCGTAAAAAAAATTGCTGCTTATTATTGCAAACTACTTTTTTAAAATGAGCTGAATCAGACAATTCTCGAGTGTTTTTTGGGAACAACTTAATAGTTTTATGTTCAATCTACTTCAATTTGTTAAAACAATTAAGTTAACTTAATCAATTTGTGTTGGGACAACATGAAGGAATTGTGTGGCCTTTAACCACTTATACAGCCATCTTAATGCAAATGTGTGTCATGCATGTTTATTATTTTACATATTGTTTGAGCGTTTTATGACAAATATGGACATAAACTCAAATTGCTCAGCATGAGTGTGCAGTTATAAGTCGTCCCTCTTTAAATACCATCAATCACAGTCATCACTGGACATCAAACACACATTTCCTGCACTGTTTTTATGGTCATCTCTTTCATATAACCAAACTGACACATGTAATGTTTTTCTAAGAATAAAAAAATATGTCCTGACATTAAAAGTCCCAGATGTCTTAAGTCAGAGCTGTGACTTGTCTAAAGTCACACGAGTAACGGATCACTCATAACAATAGCACAGACTGAGATTTATGAGAAACACAAGGCTCAATGAAGAAGAAATGCTTTTAGACTGAAAAAGCCACTTCAGAAAAATGGCAGAGCAGCAGCTGAATGTGGTTCGGGGTTATGCGGTTCAGACGATCCTCAGCCGTTCTCAATGGGAAGGGTTTTTTACCATAGGATTAGGAGTTAAACAGCACCGTCTCATATTAAGGCTGAAAAATGATATTTGTGCTCGCCGAAAAGTTTCCATCGCCGGGTCGGTCCTTTAATAATGACTTTGGTTGCGGGGTATGAAGATCATTTGCTTTATTTGGAGGCTGGAGATTGTGCATAGACCTAATTACAGAGGCGCAGGGGAAGAAAAAGGATGCAAAAATAGCATTTCAATTTGAAAAAGTGGAAAGTTTGATAAATTTGATCATTGATTTGTTGTATTTCATGGAGGAAGGTTTACTTTGGAAAAAGTTTTATTGCCGCAAAATGTTACAACTCGGCTTCTGGGTTTATACTGAGGGTTTTTTCTTCTTCTTTCTTATTATTAATACTTTTATTCAGCAGGGATGCACTAAATTGATGTACATGACTGTAAAGATATTTCTGTTTCTATTTCAATTAATGTTTTTTTTTTCTGCTCTCTTAAAAAAAAGTTGTCGTTTTCATTGATAATAAATCCACATTTTTGCAGGATCACGTCACACTGAAGACTGGAATAATGATGCTCATAAATCAGCTTAGACGTCACATGAAAAAATTTATATTAATTCTATTTTTAAATATTTAAAATTAGAAGATATTTGATTATAAGAGTATTTCACTATATTACAATCGTATTGCTTTTGTCATAAAAAAATGCACAAGAAAAAATATAATATAGACATAATATATATAATTGTAAATAATGTATTATGATCTATAATTATAATTTAATAACATTAAAATGCATATATTATATTATATTATATTATATTATATTATATTATATTATATTATATTATATTATATTATATTATATTATATTATATTATATTATTTAGAAACTAAACAAATGAATAATAATATACAGTGCTTGGCATTATTGAGTACACCCCATTTTGAAAATGAATATTTTTATCCATTTCTCAGTGAATTTAGGCAATGTATTTTGGTGCATTTAAACTAAACAGATTTTTTAAACAGATATATTTATTAAAATAATATTCATTCATTCATTCATTCATTCATTCTCTTGTCGGCTTTGTCCCTTGCGGGTCGCCACAGCGGAATGAACCGCCAACTTATCCAGCACGATTTTACGCAGCGGATGCCCTTCCAGCCGCAACCCATCTCTGGGAACTAAAATAATATTTTAGTCACCAAATATATTTAGAAATTGAAAGATAATACAATTAAATTCAAGCAAAATATTGCAAAAAACTAAAAAAAAAAAATGTTTATCTTGATTTTTCCTCTTTTTTTCAATTTGTATTTAATATTTTTCTAGAACATATACATTTGGGTGTACTAGTTTTTGGACTGTTATCGTAAGTTATTTTGTTAGATTAGCTCCAGATTTGGCTTCAGTACTGACTAATTTTATTTATATGCACAAATATAATAGTGTATTTGTAATAGAGGGTTGTACTTATATATGCTGACCACTGTATGAGTTAACAAATAAATGAATAATAATAAATGTAAACAATAAAAACTAAATAATAATACAAAGAAAAGCTACTTTTTTGGGACATTTGCCAACATTTGATACACTTTTTACTGGCTTTTTGATTAAGTTAATGGTACTTCTTACTAGGGCTGCACGAGATTGGAAAAAACAAACATTGCGATATTTACATTTTCTGCGATTTTATGTTTTGTTTTGTTTTTTCCACAAGATAACTTAATTAATCTTAGATAGATTGAGATGATTTTGTAAGGGAGTGCATAAATATATATTGTAAGCAAATTACAAGCAGAGATAGAGCAAATATTGAAATGAAGGAGTTTAAAGGCTGGTTTATACTTACACTTCTACATTTATAAATAACACTTCTAAAACGCTGGCTGGCAGTATGTTTTTATGTTCTTCTGTATCCAGTTTCTTCGTGGGTGTTTTGTTTTTTCTGAACACTACCTTAATGTACAAGTAGCTAAAACTCGCCCATTCAGAGGCAGGAACCGGCGGATGGGCAACAACATTAATCATAAGGTAAACACAAAACATCTGGAGCTCCTTTACGGGACTCGACACTTGTAAACACTCCCTCCGTCAGGCTCACGGCTCTCAGCACTGCCCACACTCAGCACAGCTACCAAGCCGACCAATCACAGAGCTTGGGATACGCATCGTTGCGACGTGTTACATTTTTTGAGAGTTGTGCGGCAGCGTCAGCCACGGCGAAGGCTATGCGACTATGCGAAGGCTGTGCCGGACCATACGTGCGCACATGGCGATGAAGTATAAATCTGTCTTAACTAGGGCTGAACGATATTGGTAAAATCTTACATTGCGTTATTTTGTTTTTCTGCAATATATATTGCGATATACTTTGTTATATTTGGAAAGAATTTTTGGTCACACTTTATTTTAGGGTTCAGTTCTCACTCTTAGCAAAACATTTTGACTTTTGCTTCAATAAACTCCTAATTTTCTCCTTATTAATAGTTATTACGGTAGTTTGGATAGGATTATGGATGTAGAATAAGATCATACAGAACATGTGCTTTATAAGTACTAATAAGCAGCCAATATCTCAATAACATGCATGCAAATAAGCAACTAGTTCAGGGGGTGTTCAAACTCGGTCCTGGAGGGCCGGTGTCCTGCAAAGTTTAATTTCAAGCTTAATCAAACACACCTTGGCTAGCTAATCAAGCTTTTATTAGGCTTTCTAAAAACATCCTTGCATGTGTGTTGAGGCAAGTTGGAGTTAAAATCTGCAGGACATCGGCCCTTCAGGACTAAGTCTGGACACCCCTAAACTAGTTAATAGTGAGAATTGGTGCCTAAAGTGTTACCGAATGTATTAATTCTGATTGACTGGGATGATTCTGTAGGGGATTGAAACATTCATAACATGTAATAAACAAACTACAAGGATAGATAAATGCAACAAAGCAAAGATAAAAGTGAAATAAACAGTGAATGCTTTATATGTCAATGTAAAAATTACACTGCAAAGTTCTACTATTATTACGTTATAGATGCTAAAATGATATATTGTGCAGCCCTACTTCTTACAGAAGTATGCCACCCTGGTTTAAACAGTGCTGTACTTCAGCTTTTAAAGAAAGCCAAAAACAAAACAAAGCAAAAAATACCATTAGAAGCTAGTTTTTCTTTGCTGTTATCAATGTAAAAGCTGATCTAGACGTCTTAGTTCAGGAAGGGTCACTCAGAAACAGACGTCCACATGTGGTCCGGCTTGGGTCACACATAAAAAAACAGAATGGATCATGTGGGGGTCAGAGGTCACAGGGGGCAGGTGGCGTTTAGGTGAACTCTGACCCCAGACTTCACCCACCGCCTGATCACATTAGACTTCATTTACCGCTGCTGCATCTGTGGAGAAAAATATAACACCACCGTCAGCTTTTAGACATGGCAATGTGGAAGCTGGGTTGTTTTATATCAGTAAATAGACTCATTCTTCAGTTCCCTGACATGTCTTATCTGTTCACTATAATAAATGGAGCAAACAGTCACATTATATTTATGGCTGTTTAAAAGGTAATAGATGAGATCGTGGTATGTGTGGTGCTGTTATCTGTGTTTATATTTATTTTTTATTTTTATAGATTGGTATTTATGTTTATATTTTATTTATTATATTTTTATTGCATGTTGTCTTTTTTGAAAAATAATGGTATAATAATATATAATATAAATAATGCTGTATTTATTACAAAAAATATACAGTTGAAGTCAGAATTATTAGCCACTCTTTGAATATTTTTTTCCTTTTTTAAATATTTCCTAAATTATGTTTAACAGACCAAGGAAATTTTCACAGTATGTCTGATAATATTTCGTCTTCTGGAGAAAGTCTTATTTGTTTTATTTTGACTAGAATAAAAGCAGTTTTTAATTTTTCAAAAACCATTTTAAGGACAAAATTATTAGCACCTTAAAGCTATATTTTTTGATAGTCTACAGAACAAACAATCGTTATACAATAACTTGGCTAATTACCCTAACCTGCCTAGTTAGCCTAGTTAAGCCTTTAAATGTCACTAAGCTGTACAGAAGTGTCTTGAAAAATATCTAGTAAAATATTATGTACTGTCATCACGGCAAAGATAAAATAAATGCGTTAATAGAAATGAGTTATTAAAACTATTATGTTTAGAAATGTGTTGAAAAATCTTCTCTCCTTTAAACAGAAATTGGGGGAAAAAAAAACAGGGGGGCTAATAATTCAGTGGGTTTAATAATTCAGGGGGGCTAATAATTCTGACTTCAACTGTATATATTTGATATATACAGTGACATACTATTCATTCATTTCATTCATTTTCTTTTCGGCTTAGTCCCTTTAATAATCCGCGGTCGCCACAGCGGAATGAACCACCAACTTATCCAGCACATGTTTTACGCAACAGATGCCCTTACAGCTGCAACCTATCTCTGGAAAAAGTGACATACTAAGGATACTTTATATTTTTGTTTTACATAATAAAGTAGCACAAAAATTGGAAATGGAAGAAAAGTGACAATAACACAAGAAAATACAATAATAAAACATATCTCAAAAACTAAATATATGCATAATAAGGCATGAGTAAAATTTTAGAACTAATTAGAACTTATATTAGAAATAATAATTTATATTTAAATAAAATTCATTAATATTTTGATTATTATGTATAGTGCATATTATCTTTTTTGAAAAAAAAAGATGACATAATATATAATATATATAATGAATAATGCTGTATTTATTACCAAAAAATCATATTTGATACTAATGACATACTAAGGATACTTTCTATTTTTGCTTTACATAAAAAGTGACACAAAAATTGGAAATGGAAAAAAAAATGGACAAAAACACAAAAATACAAAAAAATTCAAAAAAAAAAAAAAATCCCAAAAACTAAATATATCCATAAGAAGGCATGAGTAGCTAGAACTTATATAAGAAATAATAATTTATATTTAAATTAAATTTATTTATATTTTATTTATTATATATACATATTATCTTTTTTAAAATGATGACATAATAATATATAATATACATAATAATAAATATTACTGTATTTATTACCAAAATATATTTTTGATTCTGATGACATACTGATTCTTTATATTTTTGTTTTAGTAAACGAACTGACAAAAGAAATACAATAATAAAAAATATCCCAATTAAAATAAGGCACAAGTAGAATTTTAGAACTAATTAAAACTTATATTTGAAATAATAATTGATATGTAAATAAAATAAAAAATAAAACATTTAAGAAAGTATAATTCATGTAAAATATTGTATATTAATATACAAAACATTTAGATTTACAACAGTGTTGCATGATGACAAAATTGGAAACGTATAGATTTTTTTTATTATGTAAAGAAGTATTCAAATGGCATTGAATCAAATACAGTACAAATTGAAAACAGATAAAAATAATTAACAGAAAAAAACATAAAAGATGGTCAGATGCAGCAAATTCAGTATTGTCACAAAATATTATTAAAAAAATAAAATTTAAATAAAATAAAAAAATTATATATTTTTCTTATATTATAAATTTTTATTATTATGTTAATAATATAATATATAAATATAATAATAATAATAATATAATATATATAATTATATTAATAATAATAATATATATATATATATATATATATATATATATATATATATATATATATATATATATATATATATTTTTTTTTTTTTTATAATATATATTTTTTCATAATTAAAATTTCTTAACTTTAAATATTATTAAAGTTTAAATATAAAAGTTATAGAATATAAAATTAAAGTTTTAAAGTTATTAAATATATATTTTATAAAACCCTTATTATATTAAAATGTTAATGTTTTATTATACAAAATTGCATGATAAAATGTTAATAAAATTAAAAAAGCATTGTAACAAGTATACTATACAATTGCACACACATATCTATTTTATTTTATTTTATTTTATTTTATTTTATTTTATTTTATTTTATTTTATTTTATTTTATTTTATTTTATTTTATTTTATTTTATTTTATTTTATTTTATTTTACATAGCTGCCAGCTGTTGACTTCAGTAATGACATGACATGCAATTTATTAACACATTTTAGCAAAGACTACAGAGCGAATGCGTCACCTAATTCATATTTCCAAGCCAATCTGATAACTTACAGATCGTTATTGCACTTCTGGTTGCACGTATGAACTGCAACATTTTTAGTCCCGTATCTCTCTCTATCTAGAGAATGTGTGATATCTCAATCCCCCTCGTGTGTCGGACACTTTCTCCAGCCGTGTGCGATCAGATAAAGTGTTAAATCATCAGATCTGTAATAAATTCAGAGTGTGTGGACGCCCTGTTGTGCCTCAGTGTGTTTATCATAGGGAATGTGTTATCGCTCCTCATTCCATTAAGCAATCTAATAAATGATGCAGAGCAAATATTTTTTGTTAAATAAACTTCTGCTGAAAGTTTGTTACTGTCTCTCAGTGCAAACAGCGATAAAGTGTTCAGAGTGTGATGTTCTTATTTACATTTATAACAATCCCAAAAACGTATTAGTCTGATTAACTAAACTTATAACTTTTGTCAAAATGTAATTATTCACATATTCTTATTCTGGGGCAGCCGGTATTTTTAATTTAATTTAATTAAATGTACATCTTATTTTATTTTATTTTTAATTTATTTTATTTATAATTTATTTATTTTAATATTGCGTGTTCTCCCTGCGTTCGCGTGGGTTTCCTCCGGGTGCTCCGGTTTCCCCCACAGTCCAAAGACATGCGGTACAGGTGAATTGGGTAGGCTAAATTGTCCGTAGTGTATGAGTGTGAATGAGTGTGTGTGGATGTTTCCCAGAGATGGGTTGCAGCTGGAAGGGCATCCGCTGCGTAAAACATGTGCTGGATAAGTTGGTGGTTCATTCCGCTGTGGCGACCCCAGATTAATAAAGGGACTAAGCCAAAAAGAAAATGAATGAATGAATATACACTACCGGTCAAAAGTTTGGGGTCAGTAGGATTTGTAAATGTTTTAAAATAAGCTTCTCCTGCTCACCAAGGCTTCATTTATTTCATCAAAAATACAGTACAAATTGTAAAATTGTGAAATGTTATTGCACTAGAAAAATAACTGTTCAAAAGTAGTTTATCATGTAGTTTAATAATTTATGCCAGTGATTTTAAAGATGAATTTTCAGCTTCGATACTCCAGTTTTCAGAGTCACATGATCCTTCAGAAATCACTCTAGTATTATTATTATTATTATTATTATTATTATTATTATTATTATTATTATTATATATACAGTTGAAGTAAAAAATATTAGCCCCCTGTTTATTTTTTTCCCCAATTTCTGTTTAACAGAGAGAAGAGTTTTTCAGCATAATAGTTTTAATAACTCATTTCTAATAAAAAATATTAGACTAGATATTTACTTGGGCAGGTTAGGCTAATTTGGCAAGTTATTGTATAATGATTATATGTGGGCATAGATTATTTTTTTTAAACTAGATTAATCTTACTATAATCTTGGAATTAATCTAGATTAATCTAGATTAAAATGGATCATTTGAATTCTGCCGAAGGCATTCAGAATATGTCTGCTACCCAAATAATGACTGAAAGTAAGTCTTTGAGAATGGGTTTCTCAAGCCAGGTGGCGCATTAGACCAGGGGCTCATCTCCTGTTTCCAAAATGCATCACAAACTGCTTGAGAAACTGTTCTACTATGATAATTGGTGATGAAAATAAATGATGTTCAATAAGATGTACTTGTGTTTACTAACTGTTTATTCAGTTAAACATGAATTTTAAACTGTAGGTCTACATAAACTCCAAACAGCGATTTTTGATTACCTTAATCCGACTAAAGTCATAACTGAACTAAACAGAAATATTTTCCGACAAGATCCACACACGCGGCTGTCAGTAAAGGACCACACACACACACACACACACACACACACACACACACACACACACACACACACACACACACACACATTATAAATTGCGGATGTTTTTTCTTTCCATTTGGCGTGCGTTATTAAATTTCATAACACTCTCACCAGTCCTTTACTCCTTATTTGCGTCTAATATCCCTGTTTGTCATGGGGCATGAATGAAATTGAAACTGCTGAACTGCAGTTAAAGTCACCCAAAATTACAGGAAACTCTTACATGAAAGCACTTCATGTAAACACCTTAATTACAGTTGAAGTCAGAATTATTAGCCCCCCTGAATTATTAGCCATCCTGTTTATTTTTTTCTGGAGTTTTTCTTTTTAACGGAGAGAAGTTTTTTTCAACACATTTCTAAACATAACAGTTTAAATAACTCATTTCTAATAACTGACTAATTTTATCTTTACCATGATGACAGCAACTAATATTTGACTAGATATTTTTCAAGACACTTCTATACAGCTTAAATTGACATTTAAAGGTTTAACTAAGTGAGTTAGGTTAACTAGGCAGGTTAGGCTAATTAGGCAAGTTATTGTATAATGATGGTTATTAGCCCTAAAGGGACCCTAAAGGGGCTAATAATTTTGTCCTTAAAATGGTGTTTAAAAAATTAAAAACTGCTTTTATTCTAGTCGAAATAAAAAAGACTTTCCCCAGAAGAACAAATATTATCAGACATACTGTGAAAATTTCCTGAATCTGTTAACCATCATTAGGGAAATATTAAAAAAAGAAAAAAAGGGGGCTAATAATTCTGACTTTAACTGTATATTATTGTCTATTAAGGCAAATAACTAGATTACAGATGTCCATGTAAGCGTAGTCAGTGGTGTCTTTGAAGTAAGTGAAAGATCCAGAAGGGCATCCTGCTGATTTGATTCAAAAGGGCACTTTTTTTAGACGGCTCACCGGTCAGGTATACATCCACGCTAAAATATCAAGATGAAAGTCATCATAGCTTGCGTAGAATAGACCCAGCTCCCCAGCTTTTTTTATTGCGCGATAAGAATCTTGCGTTAACGCAGCACGTTAACGCCGATAATGGCCCATGACTAATAATGATGGTTTGTTCTGTAGACTATCGAAAAAAATATAGCTTAAAGGGGCTAATAATTTTGACCTTAAAATGGTTTTTAAAAAATTAAAATCTGCTTTTATTCTAGCCGAAATAAAGCAAATAAGACTTTCTCCAGAAGAAAAAATATTAGCAGACATATTGTGAAAATTTCCTTTCTCTGTTAAATGTATTTTCGGAAATATTTACAAAAGGAAAAGAAAATTCAAAGGCAGGCTAATAATTCTGACTTTAACTGTGTGTGTGTATATATATATATATATATATATATATATATATATATATATATATATATATATATATATATATATATATATATATATATATGAATTTGAGTTTTGAAATTTAGATTTTTATGTATTATTATTTTTAGTATTTTTCTTCTTTTTCTTTCTTCTTTCTTTCTTCTTTTTTTTCTTTTATTTTATAAGTTGGTGGCAATAAAATAAAAGTGCACATTTTGGAACTTTTTGTATTCATTGCTGATTTGATTATTTCAGTATTGCAGTAACTGATTTCAGTCTAAACCAAAGCAAAGTTTCATTAGCAACTATATCCAAACTTAAAATCTGTCTTTTTATAACATGAACATAGAAAAAATTTGAAGTAAATCTGTATGTAAACTGTAAACACTAATATAATTCTCTAATACTCTTGTTTTGCAAGATAGAACCTTATAATTGCAAGCAGAAAGTGACTTATTTTTTGAGACTTTGATAGTTCTTTGGCATTTGTACCTGTTTCAAATATCCCTACTTACAAATTTGAGAGATTTTTGATTTGTGTGTACATCTAGAATACATTTAACGTCTTATTTTCAATGTCATCTTCAGATAATTCCTCAGTAAGTATTTGCTTTATAGTATGCACAAACAACGCTTAATTTACCATTTTGTTGTATTTGTTTCAAATAAAATGATATATTTTCTAAATATATTTCTTCATTTATTTTGGTGTACTTATAGCTTGAAATTGGATGCTTAAAGTTCATTTAACCAATTATATATATATATTGCCCTATTTATATATTTTTGTTAGTTCTCTCTCTTAACCCTATCCTGCAAAATAGGATTTTGTCTTTTCTTTAAATTGCTTTTGCAGCTGAATAAATAATCTTTAAGACATCTCCTGCTCATATCCTTTTACAGTTTAACTCATCGTGTACTCATGGATGACCCTCGGGTTAAGTGCGTTTGGCTTCGTTTTCCTTAAGACTAGCAGGCAAAATGTGTATGCACAAATTCCATATTCAGTGGAATCATGAATCAGAATCAGATCTGTTTATTTGAGTGTAAGTCGACCTATACATCAGAGCTGAGGATATCCCTGTGTAACAATGGAAAAATATATGCATGCTACAGTATATCATCTATATACAGACAGAAAACATAAGACAGAACTAACAGGAAAAGTTAAGGTAGAAATATAAACAAGTGATAGCATGATGGAAGAGGAGGATGCTGAAGATTTGAGGGTGTTTATTGTAGATCTGGGGCAGAATGGGAGTGAATTTATTTATTTAATTACATTTTTAATGCCTCAAGAAGTGAATAATGTCTATGACTCAATTATAACTGTGCTGTAAATTAATTGAGGGGTGAATTAAGTGATGCCAGTGTTTGTCGGGCTTGTCTAGTTGATTTAAAATGAAGTGTATGCTAAGGCCGTGTGAAAGAGAAATATGCCAAATATACTACTTATTTGCCAAATATATTAATTCATAGCCTTCAAACAGTCTGTATCAGCACCTGTGTTATGATGAGGCTTGGAAACAGAGATGGAGTTCCGTGTGGAGCTTTTATCATGGTCAGCAAGCAGGCGTCAAAACAGCAGCAAAAGAGTACATAAATGTAATCCAAAGAGTAATCACAAAACAGGCAAAGGTCAGGCGACAAACAATAGGGATGGCTGACACCATGTCAATAACTCGCATCGCAGATGTCTCAACACTGCTCCGAAGCTTTTCGAAACACTCAGGTCAGGTGACTATCAAAGGATAGGGGCATTCCACAAGTGTTTCGAGACCTGGCAAATCTACGTTCATCTGACAGGGTCAGAAATAAACACTCATTTGCACATAGCTTAGTGCACAGTAGGGGAGGGAGAAAAAGTCGATGTATCACGATTCTTTCTTCTTAATGATATTGGAGTGATTCTCAACAGTTATCGATTCTGTATTTAAATTAGGTTGTGACGATTTGGGCCCGTGCGGGCACAAGCTCTAAACAAAAAAAAAAAGTGCTGATAGAAGCACATCTTCATGTGGCAAAATGTGCTTTCTTTCGAACAGATGGATAATTACAGGTTTGGTGGTTCTGATCTGTTTTGTGGCTGCCATTGCTCTTCTTTGCCAGTTTTAGTGGTTTTTGTTAGCGGTTTTATTATCACAAAAAGAGGTAGACAGGTCACCTTTACAGCACACTCCATTATGAGTCTTGCGGCTTGTGTTCTGCAAATTTAGGTTGAGAATGTAAGTGATCGAGGCTAGGCCTGTCACGGTATCTATTTTTTCTTGTTCGATATATTGCACCAAAATATACTGCGATAAATGATATTATTGTCATTTTAAGACCATTTTATGTCACTCATTATATAATGCCAGAATGACAATATAATATCATCCCAATGCAAGTACACTCTTCCAAAAAACTCATATTAATTTACTCTTAAGAATATTTATTTTAATTATATTCAATTGAGGGCAGCGCAGTGGCGCAGTAGGTAGTGCTGTTGCCTCACAGCAAGAACGTCGCTGGGTCGCAGGTTCGAACCTCGGCTGGGCTGGGTCAGTTGGCGTTTCTGTTTGGAGTTTGCATGTTCTCCCTGCGTTCGCGTGGGTTTCCTCCGGGTGCTCCGGTTTCCCCCACAGTCCAAAGACATGCAGTACAGGTGAATTGGGTAAGCTAAAATTGTCCATAGTGTATGAGTGTGAATGTGTGTGTGGAAGTTCCCAGAGATGGGTTGCGGCTGGAAGGGCATCCGCTGCGTAAAATCGTGCTGGATAAGTTGGCGGTTCATTCCGCTGTGGCGACCCCGCAAGGGACAAAGCCGACAAGAAAATGAATGAATGAATGAATATTCAATTGAACCATTTAATAATTAGGCATTGGCATCAGAATGTGAAAACGCATATCCCTAAATAAATAATAATAAATGTTAACAAAAAGTGCAAGGTAAAAAAGAAACAGAGGCAGCAATATCTGCCACCAGATCTATTTTCAGTTGTCAGACACCCACATGAAAATATACTACAGTCATTTATAGCAAATACTAGGGTTGTTGCGATACCATTAATTCATGTTGCGATACTATACCAGCTGAAGAATCTTGACACCAAGTAGTATTGCGATACTGTAACTCATAACTCAAATCCATGAAATAAAGAAAATTGTCAGAAATACTATATTTAACTTTGTTAGTTGCTCTTTTAAGAGATTGTCGCAGTTGTTGTAGCTACTAAACCATATTGACAGGAGCAGAAATGAAGCATATTAGTGACTTTTCCACAGGCAACATTATGTAATGTAGATAGACCGTTAATGACGATACTACCGTTTACAAACTACAGTGGCCCCTCCAGTATTTAAGAGCCATAGTATCACGATACTACCATAGTATCGGTAAACTGTGCAACACTAGTAAACACAATAGTGTATTTTTAACCATACTGACACTGACACCTCCAATAGAGATAGAGATGTTGCACGATCAGCTATAATGTGGCTGGAATTGGTTTTTATGTATGGGCGATATATAATGCATCACCAAAAATGATTGAGGTCATGTCCATGTCTTGTGCGATAAGTCGATATATTGATTATTGTGACAGGCCTAATCGAGGCCCACTGGACTGTGTTACAGTGCTATGTTTTAAAGCTTACTTCAAGCCGAATACTAGTATTTTATTAAAATATTGTTGTCTGTCATCAATGCAAAGACAAAAGAAATTAGTTATTAGAAATGAGTTATTACAACTATTATATTTAAATTGTGTTGAGAAATATCTTCTTTTTATGAAACAGTATTGGGAAAACAGTAAAAATAATTATAATTTCACAAGAGAACTTATAACTTTGACTTCAACTGTGGATTTTTTCCTTAACATTTTCTTAATGATGTAAACAAATAAAAAATTGTGATGCTTTTTTTGGGGTGAAATGAATATGAATGTACAGAATATTGTCAGGGTTCTGCCACTCTGGTCTTGTAAATTCTTGTTTTGGTGGCAGAGTCCAGACACTAGCTCTGTCTTGTCCTGTCCTGTTGTGCTTGGCTCGAGTTTTCTCGGGTCGAGCACTCGTTTTCTGTCATTGTGTGTGTCTCTGTATGGGTGCCATTGTGAGCGGTGCAGACCGCTTGATGCGGGCGCGCGGGGTATGTGCGTGCTTGGACGCGCACTCTTGTACTTGTGTTTTGTGTTTTGTTCTGTCGGCATCGCGCTGTTTCATTCTCAGCATCTCAGTCTAGTTGGTTTTGGTTTCGGTTGGCGCTGAGATGAAACATGCGCGTTGCATATGTGTGAGTGCACTGTAAGGTGTTCATCTATCGTGTGCTCGTGTCTTGCGTCTTTATGTTGGTGTTGTCTAAGCACATGGTTGGGTGTTTACATTGTGGCCGCGTGCTTTTGTTGTGTGCTTCAGTGTTGTGCTTTTAGTGTTGTCTTGTGAACACGCGGTTAATGAGTTCTCATTGGCTGCGCGTTCTAGTCTCTTTTTATGTGAGCACATGGCTTGTGTCATGTGCTCTCCCGTCTATTGTCTAGTCCCATCCTCCTTGTTAACCCATTATTAGTTTATTCGGTTAACTTGTTTGTGTTAATTTACTTCTGCTTATAATCTCCTCATGTCTGCTGTCCTGTGCCAGTTCGTCGTCATATGTTGCCTTGTCCTGCGTGTTTCAGTCCTGTGTGTTTCAGTCCTGCGTGTTCCAGCAAATTTGTTTTTTTAATGTTTTCCTCCTCGGTGTTGTTTGTTTTGCCTTTATTTTATTTTATTATAAATAAATACCCATTTTCCTTGCACTTGAGTCCTCGCTCCTTTTCCCCTACACAAACCGTGACAAATATGTTTGTTTTTCAGAATTTCTCTTTGTATTTTTTACATTCAGAGTTTGTTCATCCTGAATAATTTTTAAATAATAAATAAATGATTTTTAAGATGACACTACTGTCATACAGAGAGTCTAATTATTAAACAAAAGTATAGAAACTCTAATTCTGGTTAAACTGTATGCCCATATGACCCCCAGATTTGGTATGGGATCCCTAAGGATTCCCACCCTTAGTGGACAGTGTGCCAACACACAGTATAATGCAACTGTGCTGTGGGCATCCCAGGTTCAAATCCTGGCTTGTACAAATCCTCAGAAATTGTGATTTTGTTAATATTCTTTTTTATGACCAAAAATCCACATTTATTTACAAAGAGTTCATTCGGATGTTACAACAAAACACATTACAAGAACGGAGCTATAATAACCCACATTTTATATGACTGTAGTTGCTTGGAATTTTATTGAAAATATGTTTATTTTAAGTATGTTTTTGCTCCGATTTGATTTATTTTTCAGTTTTTATGGTTTTAGTTTTAGTTTTAACTATAATAATCCTGATCCACACGAACATGGATGAAAGTGAACAATCACTTTTATAAAATATATCTATGGCACATAAAAGAGAATATTGAAATACTGTGTTGCTTAAGAAACATACATGTAAATAAATGATGATATAATTTACATTTTTGTAACGAACTGTCCCTTTAAGACAGATCTGTCTGCATGCTAGTATGATTGAAATACCCCACAAGCAAAAGCCCATAACGGAGAAAAGCATTTCCAGGTTTACAGGGTTTCGCTCTCTGGATTCTCTCGCATTGCTTTTGTGTTTGTCTAGGGTGAGATATTTATACTCCGATAAAAACGTAAGCTCACAACTTGCAGGAAAAGTCAAAGGTTACACAGAAGATGTTTAAATATTTCAGATGTGAAGCGCAGGGGCTGGAAATAGCACTTCTGTCTGGGCTCCAGCTGTTGTTTCGTGAGAAAACACACGCCATTTCTTTTTGGTTTTTTCACTGAGGAGGCGCCTGTAATCCCCCTGAAACTGCTGGACCAGAACATTGGTTCTGTACAACAAGACGGAGTTTTGTGTGCATTCATGTTACCACAGCACTCAACAATTTGTTTTGCTCACCAGAAATGTCATGTCACATCACATGCTTAGAGTCACCATGAAATCAAAATTGACCATTGCTATTTTTCCCCCTTTTTTTTCTTAAATGCATGTGCGCATGATCAAAATAACTTCTGCAGCATCTGTTCTATGCTCTGATTGCATCTGCTGTGAAGGTGGGACAACCTGTCAATCACACGAAATCCACCAATAGTTAACTGTCCAGCTGCCCAATCAATTCCTGATGCACAAAAACAATGCCCTACAGTTTTCTCTTGTTTTAGAAACTGTTTAAGCCAATGTTAAAATATGCAGTGAAATGCTTATTCAACCTAAAAAAAAAAAACTAAAAAAATGATATTAATAAGAATTTAAATTATGGAATATAATAAGAAATAAGAAACTGAACATTTTAGATACAGAAATAGAAGGTACAGCTATAAAAAAATAAGAGCAAATATAAAATATTTAAAACTTTAGATATGAAGAATATAGCTAAAGAAAATAGAACAATATATAAAGTATAAAAAAGCTTACCTATACAAACAAACAAAGAAAGCTTCTAAGTGTTTCTCAAGCCTGATTTATACTTTCGCCTGGCATCGCGGACCTCCGCTGACTGCGCACACACCTCACGAAACGGACGAGGCTTTTATACTTGACGAGTTTGCAGTTGTGATATTCTTTAAAACAACAGGGGACGGTCAAAAAAACTAATCGTAAAATCAGACGGATAAACAAAGAAGTCATATCATTAATATTGTTCAAGATTTTTAAACTAATTATTTTTATTATTTTTCTAAATTATTTCAGTGATTATAAAGATTTTTATAACCATTCAAGATTTTTTTAAATCAAACTTTGATGCATCACTTGTTCATATCTCGGACAGTTCCACCTTTTAAAGTTTATTAAAATATTAATGACAACAGAACATGGGTTGCTCTACAAATATATTTTTTTATTATGGCAAGAATAAATGCAAAAATAAAAATAAAAAATTACACTTACAAAAAAATACAGATTTTTTTATTTAACCCACTCAACAATTCACACATTATTGTCTGACTAGTTTGTCCTCTACTGATATGCTGAAAAGGCAATAATGGTCCAACATTCCTGACCATTATCACCAATAAAGTCTAGAATAACAGGGCATCAGGATATTGTACACTGGTTCAAATATTCATTTCCAGTTATCAAAGACATAATTTGTTAATTCATTATAGTTTTGTAACTATTAATTTGTTTTAAATTCAAAATTTTAATATATACATCAGTGTAAAACCTATACAAGATGGAAAACATATTCTGTAATTGTGTTTTAAATCCATTTGGCTTTCTACTTTTTTCTCTTTTTGGTTTTAAACAAACTTATCCCTTAGGTTTTTCCAAACTTTTCCAAAAACTGTCCTCCTTTCCCACTGTGGCAATTTCTGTCCAAGAATTATTGATCATCTGGTTATTCCTATGATCACGCATGAACGGATCATAAAGATGTCTGTACAGGCATACCTGTTTCAGACAAAATCTCTTCAAAATGTTTCATATTCAACTCAAATCAAATGTGGCGTCGTGTGAACTGTTCGCTCAACAAGTCTCAAAAAACATTATGTGCTCCGCCAGCCAAAATCATGTCGTGCGCACTCAAAGCGAGCCTCTGCAAACACAGTGATGACGTCACAATCGCCGTGCACACTCAAGCGAACTAGCGGACGTGTCGAGTATAAACCAAGCTTAACAAAGTTACCTGGTGCTTAAAGAGAGGAAAGAGCATATCCTCCAGTGTATCCAATAGATGGTTTTGTTGGCCTTTAAATGGTTTAAGGTGATCTACAGTAGCTGATGTCTTGTCAGGCTGATTTTTAGCTGGTTGGTCAATTGTTGAGTGTCCAGGACTCCAGCAGACTGGTCTAGTCTGACATTTCTGAGAGAACATGTTAGACTGGTAAACCAGCTTAGGCTGTTTTCTCTCATTTCTCCCATTTGGCAGATACTGTAGCACAAACTCTGTGGCGTGGAGCCTTTGGGCTTTTGGAGCTCTTCATGAATGTAAAAAATAGCATTGTGGTAGCAAAACCAGAAGTTAACACATGGCAGAGATTGTAAACTCTATGTTTGCCAATACGGTCAGACTTAAAGGGATAGTTCAGACAAATAGGGAAATTCCATCTTTATTTACTCACCATATTGCTATAATGTTATATTCTGTTCTGCAACACAAATATTTTTTTACTGATCCATATATAATGAATATATAAAAGCATATTTTATCTATTCAGTTTCAGTTTATTTGTTAGTTTATTTTTTTCACAACAATGGACAGTGTACAGAAATCAATGTTCCCCTAGAACGTAAATGCCCCCAAATTAGCCCAAAGACAAGTTTTCGTTGGTGGTCCCTTAGCAAGATATTAAAGGCCATATCAATAAAAATACAAATTCAAGCTAAAAACAATATTCAAATGAACAACAAAAAACAGCCACTACAACAACAATATCAAAGCCTAGTGTTCACAATGTTGATTATTAAGAAGTCTTTTCTTAAAATTATACTTAAATGACTTCATGCATTTCATTCATAGAAGGTTTTTAAATGTTGATAAGCAAAAGAGCAAAATACACAGACTTGGTGATTCATTGAAATGCAATCACAAACACGATTAAGCAAAGCTGAAATTGTCATGCACATTTTATCCAGGAAGCACAGCTTTGTGATCAGTAGGCCAGAGGGTGCTCTTGGGCGCTAACTCCAAATACCCACAAGGAAGAAACCCAGGAAATCCCCATAGCATTTCTAAATAAACAAACAAACAAACGAAAAACTGAATAAACATAAGATTTACGTAATTTTGTTGACTAAACATGGTTAGTAAACACATGACTACAGATTAATCTTACAGAAGGATTTATATCAGACGCAAAGTTATGAAGTTCACTGAGAAGCATCATGTACACCTGTCATTTTCACAGAACGATTATCTTAATTTGATTACCGTATGATTAAATCAATTTCCATTTTGATTCTCCGTTGCTTATCAGTGCAATACAGTAAAGCTCATACTTTACTCACATAATTCACATGAAATTGTCTTTAAATAATCATCCAGCCTTAGGTTTAATAAATCAAGAAGAAATGTAGCCTAGAAATCTGCTAAAAGGTTATTCATGCCTTTTTTTTGTTGAATATCTCTACACCTAAACTCAGTTTTTCAGATAGCTGTCAGAATGACAGTAAACACATGCACTAATATTACATAATATGTTACATTTTCACCAAACCCTATGTATCCCCGAACAGAATGTTTGCATAGTTTATAGACTCTCAGAAATAAAGGTACAAAATCTGTCACTGGGGCAGTATCCTTTTAAAAGGTACACTTTTGTACTAAAAGGGAACATATTAGCCTGTATTGTACCTTAAATGACTATAATAATACCTAAACAGTACAAAATATATCTTTTTAAAAGGGTACCACCTCAGCCATTGTATCTTTATTTCTAAGAGTGTATCAGCTTAATGCTTTTTTATATTGATGAACACGAGCAGAATATTTTTTTGCCCCATAAAATTAATTGTAACAATATCATTGTGTTTTAACTCTCTTTTTTGTAGGGAAACACTTGCAGTGTAATGAAAGAAGTGCGTTTGTATTAGGAATGACACTTCTGATCGCACATCATTAATAATGAAATCTCACACAATGCAAACATACATGCAAAATCTCCTAAATGGTTCTGTCGAAGCAGACAGCCTAATTATTTAGCATTTGAGAGAAGTGAGGTTTCGTTTTCTCCACTTTCAAACGCATTTGCAGCTGTTCTCGCCTTGTACACACAAATGTGCATTAGTCACCTCATCTATCATACCGTTCACCACCCAGATTCATGTCGCACCTTATGATATGCCAAGCATTAATACTTTCCAAGCCTTATGAAAGTGTGAATCTTTGTTGCATGTTTTCTATTACAGGATGTCTACCGACTGTAATCCTTTAGGGCAGAGCAAAATCAATTTTCCTTTTAAAAGCAACTTCGCTGTCATTTTTCACAGAGGTCATTTTTCCTCTAGCGCCGCTAAACGAATAGCCTGTTTACTTGTGCGAAACAAGTGCCAGCGAAACCTGAAGAAATGGATCTAAACACACTCTGGCCTGTGCCGTCTCCTTCACCAAACTGTGTGTTTTTCTACACTCGACCCCGGATTGAACCGGAGGAGGAATGACCTCCGCTGGGACCGTCCCACTGCTCTAAAAACAGCCGTCTGAGGGCTGCGGGCCGGAGCGTCGTAGCACAGCTTGGCACGCGCCGGTAAACGGCCCCAACAGGCCTCACAGAAAGCCGTGTTTATCGGCCGGTGGCACAGGCCCATGTGTGTTTATAGGGACGGCTCCAGAGGGCTGATATTAACTGTGTGAGCTAAACAGTTATTTTAAAATGATAGCATCCGTCTGCGCCACACACAATAACCTCCCTCTGTACTTAATGCTGATGGTTTGGTGCTTAACTTGTTTAGGGCTCGTTTCATGCCGTAATGACGTATATATTGTTTTTGAGATGATGGACAGGCAATGAGTTGCAACTTTGCTTAAAGAAGTACCTGACATTATATGAGCCTTTGAAGGTAGTTTAAAGAATGTGGCACTATAATTATTATATATATATATATATATATATATATATATATATATATATATATATATATATATATATATATATATATATATATATATATATATATATATATATATATTAAAATGAATTAAAACTTAACTAAACTTAAATTTATTGTCATTTAATTAATATAATATTATGATCAAAATATAAGACATAAAATATGTGTATATGAATACTACTAGTATTATTTTTGTTTTAGTTTAATTTCAATTTTAAAAAAAAGTTTAGTGTACACATGTACACAATCAGGGCTTGACAATAACTTTTTTGATCACCAGCCACAGTGGCTAGTAGTTTTTCAACATTACTAGCCACTTGCCATTTTCACTAGCCACAATTTTGTTGTTGGTAAAATATATTTTATAAATGCATAAGTTTGGCATGCTAAAATTACTTTATTAAAATGTTGTGTTATGTCCACATGCCTCCTCATTCATTTTACTCATCTCACTTTTTTTCTGTGTTGTGTATGAGTTTGCTCAATGAGCATGAGCAAATGGGTTGTGGATTCATAATGTCGCATTGCAATTAGTTTTATTTTATATGACTTTCAAGGCTCTACATCAAGGATTTAACTATTTTCTTTCTTGCCACACCAAACTAATTATTTCCTTGCCACATTTTTTAAATATTGTGTTAAAACAAGCTAAATATAGCTGTATAGCAACAAATTGTTTAAAAAAAAAAACAACAACAACAATTGACATTAAAAAAGAATCTCATGAATCTAAAATTATGCACAGTGGTCTGTCCTGGCTAAAGAGTTAATCTCCTATTAAAGAAATGTTATTGTAAAGGGTGATAATTAAACCATTAACAAAAATAACTGTAAGCAAAAGAAAGCAGGTGAAAGTACGATAATGAAAGGATGATCGCACGCACATGATTAAAGTAAGAATCTGTTCAAAGAATGGTTAAAGTGAAAGCAGCAACTGCTGCTGCTTACAAGAATCTTGAGCTCTCGAAAGTAGCAACAGGACTGTGGATGCACGAGCATAGCATTTTCCAGTCTATTTCAAAGACAACAAATCGCACCAGTTGTGTTTCATTTGCGCAGGGAAATGAGAGCTCGCAAGAAACGAGAGCTCACAACATACGCGCATCACATCATCACACTAAAGCCCTTACCAGTGAGTGAGGATTGCATGTGTCTCACCGTGTGGTGAGAATAACCACTGTGTTATTCACTTGCTTTCTTTTGCATGCGCGAACAGCTTCTCAATTCTAAGATCACATTTGCACGCATATTGACAAACGGTCATAAACATTCTAATCTTTAGTGACGAGCCAGAACTAGCAATTTAAAAATCATTTTCAACCAGCCAAAGTGGCTAGTGGGAGTGTTTTTTTAATGTCAAGCCCTGTATACAGTGTGTATACAGTCAAGCCCGAAAATATTCATACCCCTGGCAAATGATGTCTTGATACTTTTATTCAACCATTAATGTTTTTTAAATATATATATTTTTGGCCAGAAATAACACGGGCTTCTCCCAAAAGATAATAACATGATGTACATGATGTACAAAATATTTCTCAGCTTTTATTTGCATTTGAACAAAAACTTTAAGTTAGAATTTGCCAGGTGTATGAATCATTTCAGGCTTGACTGTATATATAAACAGTATATGAACTTCCTTCTTTGAAACCCAAAATATATTTAGAAGAATGCCTCAGCTGTTTTTGTCCTTATACTCAAAGTCAATGGGGTCTCAAACAATGTTAAATGAAAGAAAGAAAGAAAGAAAGAAAGAAAGAAAGAAAGAAAGAAAGAAAGAAAGAAAGAAAGAAAGAAAGAAAGAAAGAAAGAAAGAAAGAAAGAAAGAAAGAAAGAAAGAAAGAAAGAAAGAAAGAAAGAAAAAGAAAGAAATACATTTTTATAATATCCTCATATGGTTTCCACAAAAGAAAGAAACCAAAACCAAATGGGCTTTTAAAACAAAAATGCTGCGTAAATAGAACTTTCCATTCCCATACCACTCAGCAAAAGATGAACTCATTGTGCCAGTTTGTGATGAGCTTGAGGCGAGCGAGCACTTTTCTCTCCAGCAGAGACTGTGATTAAAGCCTGGCGAAATTAAAGAGCGTGTTTGTGAAGTGTCTCCAGGTCCCTGCGCAGCAGTAAAGCACCTTTCTATTGTCATCTGTATGTGAACCATGAAGTGCCTGCAGCCGCAGAGAGACAGCAAACATTTACTGCACTCATTTCAGGAGCTTTGGGCCACTTTTTTTTCAGACTGCCATGTACAAACTATGCAATTATGGAGTGCCCAATCTGCCTTGTTGATTTTTCTGAGAATATTTGTAATGGTTTTTAGAGTCTGATCGAATAAAGAAATACAGTGTAAAAATGTGTTTTGTACACAGAGTTTTTGTCTTAAACCCTTAAACTTAACTGGCCTTGTCTTTCGTATTTAGAAAAGCTAAATGCAGATAGTATGCTTTACTTTAGAAAATGCTGTATAAATGCGTCTCATTTGGCGTTTTAGATTCTTTTGAACACATGTAGGTGCTGCTTGTCAATCAGTCAAAGCTTCTATGTTCGTTCTAGCTGTCAATTGCGGGAAAAAAAGATCAATAAAAGGTTTGTGATTCAGATTTCGATACAACACCTGAGCATTGAGCACAGATGACTTTGACAAACACAGTGCATATTATAAAGACAGAATGTGGCAGACGGTTGAGAACCCCTATGTGGGTTCAGTAACTGGCACACGTCTACCCTGCTGCTGTTTGGGCTGCTGTGAATGCTTTGTCATTATAATCATTATAAATATGCCCATTAAACTGAATACAATCTTACATCAACAACAACACATGGCAAGCAACGCGTTGATAAGAAAAAATAATCATATTAGATTACAAACAACCCAAGGTGTTGTCTAGCATGTGTGCATCGCTGCTATTATGTTTATACTAGTAATATTTTTCCTGAGATGATTTAAACCAAAATACACAATGACACTCTATCAAACATATCTACAATGATAAGGAACCGGGTTACTTACTGAGTTATTAACGCACAGCAATACCACACAAAGAAAGACGAACTTTGAAAGAATAAACAATGTGAGGTAAAGCTCCGTTATAGTGCACTGGACAAGTCTGAACAAGTTCAACCCACGCATGCATGAGGCAGGCACTTCTGTACAATTATGTAATGTATTAAAGATTTACGTAAAAGGCTTAAAGATATCGGACCGATAACAATAACATTAAAAATAGCCTTTATTGGCCAACCCAGGCTCATTCTGAAAACGTACCTCTATATACATTTCTGGAGACCGCGAAATGCGTCCCAGGAGGTATGTTTTTTTTGCAGTTTTTGTTTTCACGAATCCACGAGAGACCACTGTGTATGCTTTTTGAGATCTCAAATTTCTCTCGCGAGTGCTATTCGTGCCTGCTGTTCTCGCATTAACCCACCAGAGGCCGCTGTTGACGAACTGTTTGACTGACCGAATGACTGACTGACTGACCGACCAATCGATTGACCCACCCTCCTCCTTCCCTAAGTCCAACCAATTTTATCGATTGACCCGCCTATCCACTTCTCTAAACCCAACCAACAATTTTCAAAAGCAATCCAAAAAAAGAAACGCCCTCGTCTGATTTTTACCACAGTCTCACCCTGTTATTTACTTGTTTATTTTATTTTTTGCTCTACCTGCTTTCTGGAACCGCTCCTCACCAGACTCGAACCCCGTCGTCGTGATTAACTCCTCGCTGCGTCTCAAGTCCGCCGACGTACATGGCAAGCTAACTGGACAAACTGATAACAGTGGGAAAGCTGTCCACACGGCGGTAAGCTGTCAACTGGTAAGAGCGAAAATACCAGCATACCGCCCCGTAGCATTCGTTTAATGAAATACTAACTAACCTGGGTACATAATTTGCGGTCTCCAAAAACTTACATGTATTTAGGACTATGTTTTCAGAATGAGTCTATGTTGTTATTGGCCGATATCGATATGGCCGCCGATAAATAATATGTCAAAATTAAGCACGTTTTTTCTTAAAACAAGCAGCATAATCTGACACCGGAGTAAGCAAAATAATCTTTAAAAACAGGATTATTTTGCTTGTTTTAAGGAAAAACTCACTTGATTTTGACATTATTTGTGGTGATGTTGGTAACGTCATGTTGTAGTTTTGGCCAGCTGTAATTCTTGGAGATTTATTAGCCCCTTGAACCTTCCTCCTAACAGTGATAAAGTTTGACACACATCCTCTTCCAGGCTGATTAATAACACTTCCAATTGACTGGAAATTATTATTTATTACCCTGATGGTGGAAATAGGCATTTACATTGTGTTTGCTGTTTTCTTATTGCTACTTCCCATTTTGTGAAGCTCATCGACCTTTTGCTGCAAATCACAGCTATATATTTGCTCTTACCAATTGTGATGAAAGACTGAGTGCGTTTGGCCCTTGTGCTTCCTCATATTTATAGCCCTGTGAAACTGGAGGTCATGGTTGAACAATTTCCTCTTCCTAGGTCAAGTGTAATAACAACATTCCATGTGTCGCGTGATCAGCTGTTAATTTCAAATCTGCTTTCTCGTCATGGCTCACACTGTGCCAGAGCAAGACACGTGCATTGCTTGTCATAAATCACAATTTATTTTAGATTTCATACACTTAAATACACATTACAATACAAAACAATACACTCAGACTAGATGTCTGCACTCATGTCATAAATGCAAACACCTCTAGATCTGTG
Organism: Danio kyathit; assembly: GCA_903798195.1. Taxonomy (NCBI): domain Eukaryota; kingdom Metazoa; phylum Chordata; class Actinopteri; order Cypriniformes; family Danionidae; genus Danio; species Danio kyathit. Next base: position 37,744,191 of record LR812533.1, read on the forward strand.
GGTTTCAGACTTCTGAATAATTTTTTTCTCACATAAACTGATTGGCGCGACCATACATTCATAATGGTCTGAACTGTTATAGGGGTGGTTTATAAATATAAAAATTATATTTATATAATCTATTATTGTAATTATTAATATTGAAGATTCCGATCAGAGAAAACTACAGTACTTATCATTATTAAGGGTTATTAAAGGGCTGACTTACCCGCACATCTTTTTTTGACGCCCTTCAGGGGGATCAAGCCTTAATTAGGGGGGTCAATCCACCCAAACCACCTTGTAATTTGCACCCTGATTATTTCAAACATAAACAATGTGCTTCAGATACACGCTGTTAAGGCCACTAGAACATTCAAGGTCACTAGAACATTCTCTTTTTCTCCCAGTTAAACAGCCACTTACTTTCATGTATTTCCGGAGACGTTGATGAATTATCATGTTATAAATCCAGCAGCTCAGATCTCTCCACTGCAAGGCAGACTAACATGGCAGCACCCATCACCCATCATAGATCAGATAGTATTGTCATTAAGCTGTTTAAATGACAAAATACATGTTCATACACATATTTAGGAATCTGAATATCAGTTGATCCATTTAGACGGAAGTGACAAACTGCAAGCTTTAGATGTTTATATCTTCTAAATGCTAATTTGGTAACTGTTTTAGAAGCACAATAGCTTCTAAATATACTTAAGACTAGCATGCTGATGCTAACATCTAAAAGACTTTATTTGAACTTCACGGGAACTTTAAGAGTTGTTTTCTGTGAAGAATGAAAACAGATTTTGTGTTCCTTGTGTTATTTAGTGTGTTGCTATTCAGTTTCTAGGTTTTGGGGGATTGTAAGGTGCCAGATCAATGATATCACAAAGTGCCAACTCTCCTTGTAAAAGTGCAGAACAAATTATACAACATAGTTTAATATTTTTTATGGTCATGGCTTATGGTCAGTGTTACGTGTTTAAGTTATTAAGGTATTAAATGGATGAAAACGTAACAATCAGTGAGACTAGTGCTGCTGGATGAAAAATGAGAAGACACAACTGCTGCTTAAATTAACAAAAGTAAGTATTTATTAAACAGAATGTTAAACAATGAATATAGATATAAAGGTAAATGTACTTTTAAATAACTGAATTAAACGAAAAACAGGAGTGTTGCCAAAATAAAGAAATAATTATAACAAAACGATCTAACTAAGCCCCCAACCCACTAAACTAACTAAACAAAGAAAAATGCAGAAACAAAACCGTAATCTTCAGCACGGAGCTTAACTAAACTTCTTAACTACACAAAAACATAAATTACACATGTGGCAACTACTCCATAAACTAACTAACATAAACACACTATCCTGCTCATCATTCCCAACTCTCTCGTAAAGTACACACTGTTAGCCATTAGCAAAACAAGATCTGATATAATCCAATTCTCATAAAGATAGTTCAACTTCTCAATAGATATTAACTGAGCTGCACAAGCTTAACTACTCAATAGATCACTCACGAGAAATACACACAGCAACAACGAATGCTCAACGAAATAAACACTAGTGAACAGGCCGGCCGACACAAAGTGAGGAGTTTGGCTGTGAGCCAAGCGCTCCTGTCAAACGGCGCAAGCGCACGGCTTTTATATCCGTCGGACCAGCTCCCGATTGGTGCGTCGATTGCGTCATTGTCTTGATTGACAGCTGGTTTCACCCAATAATCGCACACCTAAAACAGGACAAAGATAACACGGGAGAGAGAGAAGAGAACGCAAAACAAAAAGCAAAATACAACACCACAAAACATACGTGAAACGTAACAGTCAGCAATAGATTCTTGTAGTAGCGGTTTCTTGAATTATGTATTTGATGACTGCTATAAGCTGAAACCATTGGATCTTCAATAGAAGATCTTTTTTTTTTTTTTTTTAAATCTTTAAACTCATACCTTACGCGCCATGTTTATGAGTCAGAATTACTACGCCTTTAAACCACAATAACTTTTTTAACCACAATAATTTATTTTTCACCGGAGCATAGGCCTAATGTTTGTGGGCATTGTTGATTTTGTTTGTTTTCTCATAAATATATGCTTTGAAAGTTGATTTACAAATTGAAAACAACCACGAACAAATCAAAGACATCTGGTTTTGACAATAACTCAGCATTTATGCTTTTTTTATTAGAGGAAAGTAATTGTGATTGCCTGTAACTCAGAAATACGCTCAAAAACAGATGCAGTATATGCTGTATGGGGAATATAAGATAATAATGGAAACATATGAGGAGAGTTACAGTCCAGTCCAGTGCATATGTATTCATTTGTATATACACTGCATGGTTTCCGCTACATTCATTCTTCCATGGCGGGGTGCCACACCAAAATTCATTCCCGCCACGGCTCCATTACAGCTTCTCATTCAAAACATTGTCACTTCTTTTAAAAAATAATTAAATATTAAATATTTAAATAGCGGGTAATAATCGCACCAAAACGTATTAAAACGTAAGTGAATTATAACAGCGCAAACTTTTCTGTAACCATAGCAGTGCTGTGCGTTACATGTTTAACCTTTTAAGGTGACACACTGACTGATTATCTGACAGGTGTGTGAGGCTAGAAAACACGACGTAGCTTTCAGTTAAGATGAACACAGTTTCCATAATTATACATTAGAGATAAAGGTCTATGGCTCTGCATACAATGACTTTATCTTGCTGGAGTTTATAGCCGTTTCACTTCACTTCTGAACAGATCAATGACCTTCTGTAGGTCTATTGAAGACATTCATAAATATTTCTAGCAAATCTTCACTTCAGCAACGTTTATTTGAGAGCGCACAAGAAAATCTGCACTTGAGTAGCGGATATTTGTGGGGTCATGCAAGAAGTTTTGTGCACGAACAGAGGAGATTTGTATGCTCGTATTACATAAATGCGATCTCGACTTGTAATACTGCGCTTACGCCATTTGTCATTGAAGTAACGCCATAGATAGTCAGAAGATCTGTGTAAAAGGCCTGCCGCCACAGCTGGAAACAATCCTAGAGAAAACACTGCACTGGTACTCAAGTTAAAAGTTTTTAATGTTTTTGAAAAAAAGAAATCTGAAACTCTGTCTGCCAAATTCAGAACTACAAAAAAAAAAAAAAAAAAAAACAGTATTACAACATTGTAAGATTGATCTAAATAAATAGAAAGTAACAAAATAATTATTTTAAAAATATAGATATAGAAATAGATAAAAGTATAGCAAAAAGAATTAAGAGACCACTTGAAAAATCATTATATTATAGTTTGGGCTTCATTAACTCAAAATCTTACTTTTCTTCCAAATTTAAAACTAAATTCTTGTAATTTAGAGCTTTTGCGTTCATAAAATAACAAAAAGTTTATCTATTTTTCATTTTTAGATAACACAGTTCCAAACTTTGGGTTCTTAAGCAAATATCGGAAGGAATTACTGTTATTTTAAATCACAACAAGTGAAAAATACAATATTTATATTAGTATTTCATAATAGATTGTTATCAGACCTTTTTAGAATAATACAAATATAAATATTTAGTTCAAACCCATACCAGGAAGACACAGAGAAATATTTAATTTAATTTAATTTAATTTAATTTAATTTAATTTAATTTAATTTAATTTAATTTAATTTAATTTAATTTAATTTAATTTAATTTAATTTAATTGCAATTTTGAAAGTATCTTGCTTAAATTAATATAATATAATATAATATAATTGTTGGAAGCGACGCAGTGGCGCAGTAGGTAGTGCTGTCGCCTCACAGCAAAAAGGTCGCTGGTTCGAGCCTCAGCTGGGTCAGTTGGCGTTTCTGTGTGGAGTTTGCATGTTCTTCCTGTGTTGAATTGGGTAGGCAAAATTATCCGTAGTGTATGTGTGTGAATGAGTGTGTGTGGATGTTTCCCAGAGATGGGTTGCGGCTGGAAGGACATCCGCTGCATAAAAACGTGCTGGATAAGTTGGCGGTTCATTCCGCTGTGGCGACCCCAGATTAATAAAGGGACTAAGCCGAAAAGGAAATGAATGAATAATTTTTGGAACTATCTTACCTAAACTAATTAATGAATTAATTAATTTATTTTACCTTAAATGTAATTTGCAGGGATCTGCTCATAAAAATTTGAAACAAATGTAAAAACAAGTGCTCAACATAAAAGTAGAGGAGGGAAAAAAATGTCTAAAATCGGGAAAAAATGGTCTCCCTTAACGTCATACAATTCCAATATCTCCAGGCTTGAAATATGCTAATTATCTCACTGTCAGTAGCCAATAACAGACAACTCTGGAACGACAGTATAAGAGTGGACAGTCAGATGGAACTCACTCCACTGTGATTGAACTATTAGAAAACTATTAGCTTCAGCCCTGAGGACATTTATGAGTGATGTGGCCACTGACTCCAGCTGACCATGTCCAAAATGACTTTTAACTCAAAACAACATATCCAGCAGTCAAATGATGTGTACATAACGTCAAGTCCACTTACATTCCACGTATTTCCATGTAGGCCGCAGAATATTCAGACCACAATTTAAAGCACTGACCGTACAACATTTGACCCATAAGAAAGACTTTTTTTCAAGGAGGCCACAATCCATTGGAAAAACCCTGCTGTTCTGTGCATCTGAGGGTGGAATCTGCTACCGTGTGCGTGTTGTGTTTGCGCATGTAGTTCTGGAGCAGCAGAGCAGACGCTGCCATAAGCCACATCAGTACCATGAGGTCCCTTAGCAAGGATGGTTCACATTATTCCATCTTTCAGGAGCCCGCTGGAGTCCCAGAGCAGCTTATGTGGGTTCATTCAACTTTCTGAAAAGCAGAGTTGGTTTGTAGCTTCACAAATGTGGGCACAAATATGAGGAAATTAAGGGATTTGTTGCAAACTTTAGCTTTTTTCTTTCTAAATGGGTTATCAAAAGTAATTCTTTTAAGGTTTTTTCATGTTTATTTCTGCATTTTATAAAATGGCTGTCACAATAGATTGCGATAGATTTTTCACAATGTGATTGTTGCCAAAAAAATCAATATTGTTAGAAAAAAATTGAATATCTATAGCTATTTTTAACACAATAAAAAATTGTAAATATTAATAAGAAAACATTTTACATTTTCATTTAGTTTGACATAATAATAATAATAATAATAATAATAATAACAAACAAAAAAATTACAATTATTATTATTATAATAATTAATAATAATTAATAATAATAATATAAATTATTAAATTAATTAATTTTATAAAAATTATATTATTATAAAAATTATTATAATTATATAGACAAAGTCTATATATAAACAAAAATTTTATTAAAATGATAATTATTTTAATAATTATTATAATTTATACAGAATCAAACACACAGTTTAATGTAAAATAAATAATATAATAATAATATCAATAATAATAATAATAAACTAAAATGAATTAAAATTATACAGACATAAAGCAAAAAAACAACAAAATTATAATTTACTAAAACTAAAATCATAAAACTAAAATAATTTAAATATTAAAAATGTAATTGTGTTTTTGATTAGTTAATAACTATTAAAAAAGAAAACATTTATCTTTTTAATTTAGTTGTACATAAAATAAAATAAATAATGATAATATTAATAATAAAAGTAATCATAACAAAGATTATAATAATAATAATAAACCAAAATTAATTAAAACTATATATACATATATAAAATTATATATATATAATATATAAAATTATAATTTACTAAAACTAAAATCATGAAACTAAAATAACTTAATATAAATAAATTTGTAAATATCACAAAATAAAATGTGTCTTTGTTTAGTTGCTAAATATTAAAAAGGAAACATCTCTCATTTCCATTTAGTTTAACATAAATGAAGTAATAATAATATCAATAATAATAATATTATTATTAATACTATTCATAAAAATAATAGTAATCGTAATCATCATACTTAATAATAATAATTATAACAAACCAAAAGGAATTACAATTATATAAAAATAAAGTCAAACAGACAACAAAATTATAATTTTTTTTGTTTATGTTTATTTATCTTTTATTTTACCAGGAATTTCCCATTGAAATATGCATCTCTTCTACCAGGGAGACCTGGCCAAAATGGCAGCAGAAAAATTTACTGAAACTAAAGTCATGAAGCTAAATAACTATTAAATATTACAAATTAAAATGTGTTTTTGTTTAGGTGATACATATTAAAAAGAAAGCATTTCTCATTTCCATTTAGTTGAACATAAAAGAAACAATATTAATGAAAATATTTAATTAAAATGAATTAAAATGATATAGGCAAACAAACACACAACCAAATGTTAGTTTACTAAAACTAAAATCATCCGAATAAAGTCATTTGGATTAATTGCTAAATATTAATAAAGAAACATTTCTCATTTCTATTTAGTTTAATTTTAAAAAATACAATAATGATAATTTTGTACTAAATTTAATTCCAATTATATAGCCATAAAGATAAAATATAATAATATAACTATTTTTTTTTCTATTACAGAGTAATTTCTGAATGACATTATATAACGACAACTTGTTTTCTAGAGAATGTTGCTTTTTTTATTGACGTAATCTTATGCACTTAAGAAGTTGCTGTCAAAAGAATCCCCTTCTGATATTCTCATATGATTTTGCCATTTCCTTTTCTGACTTCTGCACAATAACATGGGCTTTCATGCTTGTGTGAAAGAGTAAAAGAGCATGTCTCTTATGTGGCATTTCACAAACCTCAGAGGCGGTTGAATTGACAGTGATTGGGTCTCCAGCATAAAGCCTCTGCTTCTTCAGAGAGGTTCGGCATGACGGGGTCAGTGCAAAGGGTCGCCCGGCGCACATTTCCAGAGGTCCTTCTGGCATGTTTATTGTTCCTGTTAAAATGACCACTGGAAATGCCTGCCTTTAAATCCTCATGGGGAGAATTTGTCAGAGATGGCACGAGTCTTCCTGCTCTCTCTGAGCTTCTTACAGCAGTCACTGCATGGTAAACACCAGGGTCTGTGCTTTAAAACCTGTTATATGACTGGAGAACCTGCCTGTAAAAAATAACTGAATCAAATGCTCAGGAAATTTAATACATATAATATAGGTGTAATAATACATTGCACCGAAGATAATGTTTGGAATATGAAATAGTAAATATTTCTCATTTGTTTTTAGTTTAACTTTATGCGTTAAAATAAAAATAATTCAAAAAATTTACTTTGTATGCATTAATGCATTTTATTTAGAAAAACTTAAAAATAAATTAACTAAATCAAAAAATAGTGAAACTTTAACATTAAAAGTATATTAATAAAAATATAGTGTCTGTTATTATTATTAATTAATATCTAATATTGTATATATTAATTAATAATAAAATATCTCAATGATTATAAATAATTGATGATTTAAAATAACAAAAAAAAAAAAGACTATTTAGACATTTCAGTTAAAAAATAAGAAGTACCCGCCTGTAAAATGACTGAACCGAATGCTCAAGCAATAGGCTATTTTGATATGAAATGTAGAATGTAAGTGTAATAATACATTGCACCAAAGATAATATTTGAAATATTATATAGTAAATATTTCTCATTTGTTTTTAGTTTAAGTTGATGTATTAAAATAAAATAAAAATTTGTAAAAATTTACTTTGTAAAAATCTTTTAAACATTTTACTAAACAAAAAATACTGAAACTTTAACATTAAAAAATTATATTAATAAAAATACATTATCTGTTATTATTAAATATTATCTAATATTTTATATATTAATTAACAATAAAATATTTCGGTGATAATAAATCATTGACATTTTAAAATAACTTAAGCAGAAATAAAAATGACTATGTAGACATATTAGTTAAAAAAAAATAAAAAGAACAATAACCTGACTGTAAAAATAACTGAACCGAGTGCTCAAGGAATACAGTAGTCTACTTTGATATGAAATGTAGAATATTCATTCATTCATTCATTCATTCATTTTTTTTCCGGCTTAGTCCCTTTAATAATCTGGGGTCGCCACAGGGGAATGAACCACCAACTTATCCAGCATATGTTTTTATGCAGCGGATGCCCTTCCAGCCGCAACCCATCACTGGGAAACATCCATACACACTCATTCAAACTCATTCACACACACACGCACACACACACACACACACACACACACACACACACACACACACTACGGTCAATTTTAGCATACCCAATTCACCTGTACCACATGTCTTTGGACTTGTGGGGGAAACCGGAGCACCCAGAGGAAACCCATACGAACATGGGAAAAACATGCAAACTCCACAGAAATGCCAGCCGACCCAGCCAAGGCTCAAACCAGCGACCTCCTTGCTGTGAGGCGAACGTGCTACCCACTGTGCCACCGCATCGCTGAAATGTAGAATATAAATGTAATAATACACTGCACCGAAGATAATATTTGAAATATTCATTCATTCATTCATTTTCACTTATCCAGCATATGTTATTACACAGCAGATGCCCTTTCAGCCGCAACCCAGCACTGGGAAGCTCCCATACACTCTTGCATTCACACACATACACTAGCTTACCCAATTCACCTATAGTGCATGTCTTTGGACTGTGGGGGAAACCGGAGCACCCGGAGGAAACCCACACCAACATTGTGAGAACATGCAAACTCCACACAGAAATGCCAACTGACCAAGCCGGAGCTCGAACCAGCATGCTTCTTGCTGTGAGGAGACAACGCTACCCACTGCCCCACCGTGTTGCCCATACTGTATGTGAAATAATTTTCACATAAAATTTTTCTCAGTTGTTTTTAGTGTAACTTGATGCACTAAAATAACTGAAAATAAATGTAAAAATAATGATAAATCACTTTGCATAGATGCTTTTTAAAAATTATACTAAAATAAAAAATGCTGAAAATGTAACATTGAAAGTCTACTCAGAAAAAATGGTATCTGTTATAAATAAGTATTATCTATTGTTTTTATATATTCATTAACAATAAAATATCTTAATGATGATAAATCATTGTGATATCAGAAATATTAGTTAATACACTTAAAATTTTAAGTAAAAAAAATACTGTGCAAAAGTTTTAGGCCAACATTAACTGTTGTTTTACTGATGGTATAATGCAGTGGTTCCCAATCTTTTTTTGCCTGAGACCCTCTTTTCCCCTGGAAAATATTGTAAGACCCCCCTCAACAGTTAATGATATTATCGCTTATATAACTTTGCAGTAAGGATGACACAAAATGTTTTTTTCAAACAAACGTTATGTTTATTACTATATCTAGATATTTTTATTCACAAATAATAGTAAAATATAAAAGCAAAACATCAGTAGGTCATTTGTAGCTGAAAGATTTGAGCCTTTGGCCTTTAAATTGGCCCTAAATTAGTTGCAATTTTTTAAAAAAAAGTTTCTTGTCTGTAGCTGTAACGTCCCTCATCTGATTTTGGGTGTGTCAATTCTTTTGCCTTGCCCTCAAAAAATGCTCTGGGCTTGTCGCGATATTGGGGATGATTCGTCTGCAAATGTCTTATTAATATGGATGGCCTCATGCATTCGTTAGCAAGCACTATGGCGCAGATAATGCACTGTGGCTGAGTCAGGGACTCTTTACTTCGAGAAAATGGAATAAAACCATAGTTCAGGTAACTATCTTGGTATTTCCTGCATTTCGTGTTTCCAGTATTGCTAGCACTGCGACCTGAAATATTTGGAGCTTCCTCACCTGGGTCCAGTATGCTTGGGTCATTAGTATTAGCTACTGAAGGTGAATCAGTGAGACTCGATCTTTTTTGTGGAGGACGAATTACAAATTTTTTGGTCAGCCAGGGGATAAAATGAACTAAGGCAACATGATCGTTCTTCTAATTGTCCACTACCAAAAAGCTAAATATGACACAATTTTCTTTTAAAATTAAGATTTATACAATGTAAATAAATGATCTTTCAGTTGATGTATGGTTTGTTAAGATGGTAGTTAGGTTAGCTTAGAATTTGAATTATTTTGGTTTAATTGTTTAGGACATGTGAAAGACAAGGTTGGAGAGAGGCTGTTTGTCCGGCTTTTAGCTGCATTTCTACCAGTGTTGTCAGCAATATTGTCTGAATTGATGGAATTGTGAATGTTGAAAAGTACAGATATTAATCAATTTCTTCTGGAAAGGACTTCAGTGGTAGTAGTTTTCATTTTCAGCATGATACTGATCCAATAATTGCAGTGAAATCCTATTTGGAGAAAGAAAACAGCTAATGAAACATGGACAGTCATGAAATGGCCTCCACAGGGTCCAGATCTGAATATTATAGAGGCTGTATGAGATCACCTGGACAGAACCTGACTCTCTAACCCTAAATAAGGACTCTGGAAAATGCTAAAAGAAGCCTGATGTTTATGTCAGTGTTTCTCAACCACGTTCCTGGAGGCCCACCAGCACTGCATGTTTTGGATGTCTCCTTTGTCTGTCACACCCATTACAGGTCTTTCAGTCTATGCTAATGAGCTGATGATCTGAATCAGGTCTGATTGGATAAGGAGACATGCAAAATGTGCAGAGCTGGTTGAGAAACACTGGTTTATATGATGTTTTATTTGATGATGTTTTCATGTAAACCTCCATGGTGTTTTTGTTTTCAATGGAAAACAATAAACTGCCTGCGGTGAAGGAGAGTAATAACTGACAGAACTTTCAATTTTGAGTCTTTAATTTAATCTCATCATCTGACATTGTCAACACAACAGTGTTTACTCAAATCCATTTTCAAACCTTTATTTATATGCAGCATTCTCCAGAAGCACACAGAGTTATTATTTACCTCAAGTCCATTTTGTGCCCATAACTCCTCCTGCAGCCATTAACCCGTCTGTCTCTGCTTCTCCTCTCTGAGATCCTCCATCTATCACTTTTCTCAGCGCGTGGTTTGATGCTTTAATCAGCTCCAGCTGTGAGAGCCAGATGAAAGACAAACACTCAAATTTACAGAGAGATGAGAGAAAAGCATACTCTACGGTCTCGCATCGGTCCTCCTGGTGTCATTAGTCCTCTTTATGCCGAATTGACCGTCCTGTGATCTCCTGCCAAAAATCTGCACCTTACCCCAGCCCGAAGTACCTGCTGCTACTCCTGTCAAGGCCAGAGATGAAAAGCTCAAAGCTGTGTTACTTTAGAAACCAACACCTTTCAGAAGTCTTCCAACGCCAATATTTACATCCAAAACTCAGCCCTTTACACCATACCTGACATAAATTGTGGTCGACTACTAGAACACAAGTCTACGTCTGATAAAAACACCAAACATGACCTGTTCCTGTCAGATGTTTCTTTCTATTCAAGATATTTTTGCTCATTCTGGAAGGACGAAGTATTGATTTTTACCATTTTAGCATGATTGTTTTTCATGTCGGGTTTTAAAAGTCAAAGTACAGCTAAACTAAAAGCTTTTCCTATGGGGTAACAAAAGATGAAAGCAAAACAATTACAGACCATTTAAGCCAAGGTACATTTCTAACATATTTTAATCAAGTGTAGGTTTAATGCCAGTGCAATTCTGTAAAGAAAGACATGTTTTCAGAAATGCTTACAATGACAATATCACAAAGTGAAGTTTATTTATAAACTAATTTCGAGAGGATCATGTGCTTATGATTGTTCTCAGCTGTCAGCAATCAGATGATTACTAACTCACTATAATTAACCAGAGTTTTTCTTATCGCAATATCTTCTTCTTGAAGAACCCCCCTACCCACCCCTACTCCCCCTCCTTTCCAAATGGACGACACGGCGGCCCAGTGATTAGCACTGTTGCCTCACAGCAAGAAAGTCTCTGGTTAAAGTCCCTGCTAAACCAGATGGCATTTCTGTGCGGTGAAGAATTAGAATTATTAAAGTGTCGATCGGGTGCGGGTCGGGATGCGGATATATATATCAGATAAAATAATATGTGCGGGCTGGTGGCGGGTGGATGATTAGAATGAAGGAGCGGATTCGGTTGACATTTAGCTGATCAGCGCATCTCTAATATGTTACATAACTGCCCCCTGCTGGCCATGTATTTCTTTTGTTAGACCATGTTCCGTTTTACCGCGGAGATGTACGAGATTTGTTTAAATCACTCACGCATTCTCAGTAGCCATATCTGTAGGTGTAATTTGCTTTCAAAGTATTTTTACAGTTCAGTTTTAGTGATCTTCATGTTTACAATTGTGCTCCCTTCGCAGTTCACTTTAAAAACATTGATGTCATTTTGAACACAGCCTCATGGTGAAAGTTATAGGTGACATATTATTTAAAAGTGGCATTTTTGTTACGTCTCCAAAGCTTGTGAAAGCAAAAATAAAAAAACATAGAATACTTTAATGCTTTTAATTTATAGTAGGTTATTTATTATTTATAAGTATATGTACTGTATATGACATGGGCCTGCTACTTAGAACATTTTTGCAGTGGTTTAAATGTGTCAAATTGTAAAAGTAGACTTTTCAAAAAAATAAATAAACAATATCTTACTTAAAAAAAAAAATAAGTAAAATAATAATAATAATAATAAAAATCATCATCGTTATCATTAATATTATAAATATTGTTATTAAAGTATGATTTTTTTTCATTTTCTAAAAATAATAAATATTACATTTCATTTTTTAATAAATAGTCTCATTATTTATTTAATAATGTGATTTATATATGAGATTAGAATATGTGTTAGCTTTTGTAAGTGATTTTATGTTTTAGAATAAAATATGGAATATTCTCAATAATATTTGTAAGGAGGCCCTATATGTGCCATTTACATATATTTTAATTATTATGGAAAGCGAGTGCATGTTTTTAGCAAAACTAATATTGGATTTTATTTTAAATGCGTGTGTGTGTGTGTAAAACAATATTATTTGCACAAAGAAATTATGGGGTTCTTCTCTAAAGAAGTTGTTACTCCACTCCGTTTAGAGCATCATTATGGGCGTTATAATTAACGTGGTACAAACGATGGATCTGCGAAAGAGAAACTACGGGTTTTGGGAAACACTCGTCACTACATCGTTCTTTTCCCAACCGATGCATCGTACTATGATAGTTCAGCCGCGAATTACGTCGTTGTTTGGGAAACGCACCCCAGGTTGAAAGTCTCTTCACAGGGTGTCCGTGGGGTCTTAAAAAGTATTAAAAGTTGATAAATCAATAATGAGAAAATGAAGGCTCTTAAAAGGTATTAAAAATTGCATTGCATTTTTACAAGGTCTTAAATTTTGTTCAAGCATTGTCCAAAGTTTTTTACTCCAATAAAGCATAAGTATGTTTATTTTTCTCACAATATTAAAAATGGCATGCTCGATCCACGCATTTGGTTCGGGCCGGAGCATGTCTGCCCAAGCTCCTCCGTCTACGTGATGTCACGTAATTTGCGACATACGCGGAAAGGTGATGTGTCGTTCTCCACATGTAGCGAAACCATAGAGCGAAACAGACGGGAAAATGTAGTTTTGCGTACTCCTGGTTGGAGAAAGACGAGTTTAAACAGTGGCTGAACCCTATCACTGAAAACAACCACGTAATTTATTCTTTCAAGCTTTGTTTCTTCTGAGCTTATCTAAGTTCTGTTGCATAGTTGTGCTCCATTGATTTATTTAACTTCAACTGTTTATTAACGACGAGTTAAAGGTTTGATACTAATTAGAACTTGAAGTGGAGATGAGGTCTGAGAAGGTTTTTAAAAAGTCTTAAAAAGGTATTGAAATTACCTTTAGGGTTCCTGCATATACCCTGCTTCACATTCCAACAGTAGTGATTAAAGTAAATGATCTAAATGTACTGATATGTGTTTTTATACAGTATTCTGGGTAAGGCATAAAACTAAAAAATGTTCATCCAATTAAATATTGTCTGTAATTCCCTTAATTCTGCTAAGTAGCCCAAACTGTCTGTCAGCAAATGTAGATTTGAACAACTGCGCACCCTTTCACGCAGATCCACCGATGCATGTTCACAGGGGACGCGGTCACGTGGACACGGATGACAGCACTAAAAACAAATGCTGAATCAAAACTTTTTAAAATCCTGAATCAAAGTTGGAGTTACTTTTGCATGTGGAGGAAGGATGACACCATGACTGAAGTATTTCTTTTAGACACGCAAAGCTTATGTAGATTATGTAGCTTATGTAGATTGTGTTGTTACAAATGGCTTATATACACAGAGGTGTTGTTCAGCAACTAAAATCCTCCGGCGATAGATTGATAAAACTATTTTCAGTTTCATAAGGGACCTTTTACAACATCGGTAATGTAGATTTTTATTCAGTTTAACAACAAAACAAGTCAATAGCGCTATTCCGCCTAGCCTGCTTTACTGAGGTGAAGTTGGTATTATATTCACACTGGTTAAATTTTGAACAATGACAGCCTGTGACGCGCTCCCTGTATTGTTTACCATGCTACTCTGAATATTCGCTCTGAAATAGCATGCAAGTATGGCTTATAATAAGTGTTATTCCTGCACCCCACCGGCCAACCACTAAGCAAACAGTAGTCACGTTAGGACAAGCACATGAGATAGTGACACCAGTGACCCTTGCATGCATAAAATATTGCACATTATGACAAGTTTTGCTTGCTACATAACTGAAAACGTGCTGGACATAATACAGTTTTTCAATTGGAATTGTAGTATTATAAAGTACTATAAAATTTTCTAACTGCCGAATTACATAATCTAGTAGGTCTCTGTCATCTTTAAGATGTAAATGTTTGTGTTTCAGGACGCGTGGTTTTGGACAGCAGGGGAGGGACTGTGTTTTCAAAGATATTATGCTAACCAGTTAGCAACGTGGCAGATCATCTGCACCTTTAAATAGATAGTTATTTCAGAATATCAACAAAAAAGATTAGAATAAATCAACTTAAATGCTTCAAAAATGAAAGGACTTTTTACCTCTGATGTGGACCTTGTTAAATATTAGATTTATAATGTTGGACTTTTCAAACTCATTTTGGTTGAGCTGAAGTTGACATCTTTTCTGTTTGCGTGCTTTTAAGAAGTCTTAATTTACAGGTTGATTTAGGTTTGAGATTTTTATTCCCCATTAGTGTTAGTTTCTCACATTAAATTAAAATTAGAATGGTGCTTTTATGACTCCAATTGATGCTTTTTTCCTAAATGGAACTAACAATATATATATATATATATATATATATATATATATATATATATATATATATATATATATATATATATATATATATATATATATATTTTTTTTTTTTTTTTTTTTTTTATTATTATTTTATTTTTTTTTTCTAATTTTTTTCGGGGTTTTCACCTTTTTTATGGATAGGACAGTAAACATTGTTGACAGGAAAGCAAGGGGAGCAGAGAGAGGGGAAGGATCGGCATAGGACCACAAGGCAGGAATTGAACTCGAGTCGCTGTGAGCACAGGAGTGCATGTGTCGACGCACTAACCACTACACCATTGGTGCCAACGAACAAACAATATTTTAACTTTAATATTCATTAGTGTAACACAGCTGCCTATGCATAAAAAGGGGTGCTTCAGAACAATATCGTAAAGAAAAAAGAATAATAGAGCAGATACTGACTTAAGCTCTGAATGATTGCTCTCACAGTTAATAAATCAATGCTTTAATATTCTGACCAATATATCAAACAAGACTAAGCGTTTTATGACTTAACTTAATATAGTTTAGTGTATTTTTCTTCCATCCGAGTCTATGATTTACAGTGCCCCCATGTAAATTAGTCATGTGACCGGGCTGTTTAAATTTGTGAGGGATATTGTACACAGAGTTATTCTGTACTCATACATTTGCCGTTTCAGGTCACTAATCCAAAACAGGTCATCTAAAGTCTCAGAGCAGACACACTTATTGGCCACACACATGTCTACATGTTGTGGTAGACACAGAATAATAATACTATTACGGTTGAAAATTTATTTCACAGTAACGACATCGTCATATCGCCCCGCACTATGTAAAAGTAAATATTTTATAGGCATATTATTTTCAGTCTTTAAATCTGCAGCTGATGCAACATGCATTTTTGCACAATACAGTAATATTTCTGAAAAAGTGGACAACTTTTCGCCATCAAATGTGGTCATAAATTGCACCCCTACTCTCTGGACGTTTCCTGATGATAGTATCCTGGTGAGCGACTTGTATACCAGCGGAGTCCTGTTTTCTTGCATGAAGAAATAATTAGGGTGCTCAGTGATCTTGACATCTATATGATGTTTTACAGGCGTCGCATTTTACTGCAGATGCCTTTTAATGGACATCTGGAAAGTGCCGCTCACTTCACAGATCTGGAGGAGCGCTCCGATGATGTCATGCCGATCCATTACTCAAAGGAAATATGGACAAGTGATGTTTGCTAATACAAATCCGCCATATTGCCTCCATTGACAGCTTGTCCTGTGGTGTAACGTTGCAGTAGATGCAGGTCAGGGTAACCTTTGGGGTTACTGCCAACCACTTGAAAGGGCGTCAGTACGGAGAGAAGGCATCTGGTATGTTTCACAACACGTGCCTGCGTTTTGTTATTTGCTGTTTTTGTCCAAATGGACATCCATTGGTGATTTTTGAGCAATGTTTGGCAGTGGGTGAAGGCAGTGAATCTGTTATGTTTTATAAAGCTGTTGCTTGTTTTGACAGAAGGGTTGCGTATTGGAAGATGTGACTGTGTGAAAATAAAAAAGAAGTGATAAGCTGCAGTTTTTCAATAGGGATAGTTCACCCAAGAATGTAATTTGGCTGTCATTTGTTTAGCTTTATGCCATTTTAAATCCATAAAATATTTTAGAAACACAAAAAGGAGATACAGTGTGAAAAATACATATGTTTTTTTTCCTGGGAATAATATTTCTAAAGGAGCTGTTGACATGGAATTGAACAAGATTTGGTAAAACCCAAACAATATAAACATAAATAAACCAAAACTAGAAAATCTGAAAAATGAGTTATGTGTAATAACAATAGAATGACACAAGGAGAAAGTACCAAACAACTGAAATGTATTTAAATCTTTATGTACAGTAAAAGCTTTTTTGGTGATGGCAGCCTAAAGACACCTCACATTTGGAGAATGAAGTCATATGAATCGCTCAGGTGTAAGTTTTACACAGACTTCAACAGTATAAAAATCTTGATTTCTCGTCTATCAAATATGAGCTTTAATTTGTATTTTCTATTGGATTCAAGTCAGGTGATTGGCTGGGCCATTCTACAGCTTGATTTTGTTTCTCTGAAAGCATTTGAGAGTTTTCTTGTCTGTGTTTTAGATCATTGTCGTTCTGAAATGTCCACCCTGGTTTCATCTTCATTGTCCTGCTAATGTAGATGTAGGACTGAAGCAGCTAATATTAATTTACACTGACGAAGCGCAGAGTGTTGTTGAATAACAACTGAGAGATTTCAGCTCCTGTCTTAGCTTTCACTGCCTTTCTACACCTCCCTTTCTTCATGTGTTCAATACTTTTTTCTTTGCGTCATTTCATTTTATTACACATAATTTAATTTGTAAACTGCTTAGATTTGTTTTCTTTGCATATATGGATTTCTTTGGTTGTTACCAACATCCAGGGAAAATTTCAAGTTAACATTACATTTAGAAATGTTTTCTGAGAAAAGTGTTGACGTGTTCAATACTTATTTTCCCCGCTGTACCTCATCTGCTTTATTTAAATTAAATGATTTTAAGGACTTATATACAGTAGTTGAAGTCAGAATTATTAGCTCCCCTTTGAATTTTTTTTTCTTTTTTAAATATTTCCCAAATGATGTTTAACAGAGAAAGGAAATTTTCACAGTATGTCTGATAATATTTTTTCTTCTGTAGAAAGTCTTATTTGTTTTTTTTCGGCTAGAATAAAAGCAGTTTTAATTTTTCTAAAAAAACATTTTAAGGTCAAAATTAAAATTTTTCGATAGTCTACAGAACAAACCATCATTATACAATAACGATAATTAAACAAGAATTATCCTAACCTTGCCTTATTACCCTAATATATTTATTTATTAGAAGAAAGATGTCATAAGAGAGAATATGGCTGTCAAGATTATGAAATTCACCTGATGATTAATTGTCTATGAAGAAAGGGCAATTATACAATTAAGGCTTTTAGACTTTTTATATTGTGATTAGGCGACGCAGTGGCGCAGTAGGTAGTGCTGTCGCCTCACAGCAAGAAGGTCGCTGGTTCGAGCCTCTGCTGGGTCAGTTAGCGTTTCTGTGTGGAGTTTGCATATTCTCCCTGCGTTCGCGTGGGTTTCCTCCGGGTGCTCCGGTTTCCCCCACAGTCCAAAGACATGCGGTACAGGTGAATTGGGTAGGCTAAATTGTCCATTGTGTGTGTGTGTGAATGAGTGTGTATGAGTGTTTCCCAGACATGGGTTGCAGCTGGAAGGGCATTCGCTGCGTAAAACATATGCTGGATAAGTTGGCGGTTCATTCCGCTGTGGCGACCCCTGATTAATAAAGGGACTAAGCCGAAAAGGAAATGAATGAATATTGTGAGTAACTAAATTGTTTATGAGTTGTCACTTTGTACTTTAAAACATTCCAAGAATGTATGTGATTCTGTAAATGCCAGAAAAGTGACAAAAAACTGTCCAGAAAGCAACACATACAGTAACATAAGCATATCTTTAGAATGAAAATAGGCTCTTTAGAGCAGTGGTTCTCAAAGTGGGGGTCGAGGGACAATGGGGGGGTCAAATTCATTTTATTAAATTATTAGAATGACCATATTTTATCCATAACCTACTGAATAACAAACTAGTAGTTAATAGTAACTTTGTTAACATGTTAATAATAAACATTGAAAAAACAACATGCAAATAAAAAGCCATCAGCCTTTCGATTGTTTTTCTGACCCCTGGAGTGATTACATTATATTAAAGACACAGCAATAGCATCCGATGCAGCAGATTGATTTTATGGCACCAGGTATATTATGGTACATTAAATATATATACAGGCCACAACTGAACTTGGAAGATAGACTCAGAGTGGCATTTTCCAAAATTATACAATGAATAAACTTTTATATATTTATAACCACTTCAGAAAATATTGGGGGTCGCGAGTCACTGGCATTGCTATTTTGGGGGTGGCGGGCTGAAAAGTTTGAGAAACCCTGCTTTAGATTATGAACAGAAATAACACTCAGAAACAATGTGGCTCTTTCAGGATCCCTCTATAAAAAGTTATTCTTCTATATCACTTGAAAAGTTCATTTTGGAACCTTTATTTTTAAGAGTGTAGCTCTGTTTTAGTTTTCTGCTTTTGGATTGTTTGACGCACTCACTTTCTGTATCATTGCTATGGAAATGCAATTGTAAATAACTTTATAATACGTTCATTTTCCCACATCAAATCAAATCCACAACTTGAATTGACACATTAGTTGTTGTTTATGCTCACTGGTAGATTTGTATTCCCATTTTTGGGCTTAATCAGGCAGGACTTGTTGCATGTCAAACGCCTCAGATCTGTGGATGCAATGAGCCGGAGGGATATGTGGCTTTCACTCGGCCGCCGGTCAACAGGGCCAGAGAGTAGTAGGAGGTATCCTGTTTCCCCCTCTTCCTCAACTCTCTGAAGTGATGCCAAGAAGAGAATGAGAGCGATCGCTCAATAAACAGCTGTAATAACTCAACGTATGTCCTTCAATATATATATCAGTCCATGTCTTTCAGTCACCTTTCACCGCTGTCTGTCAGTTGCACACATCTTCCATCCATCTATATTTTCTCTCACTACCTGCTTTCATATTTGTATTTATCCATCAGTCAGTGTGTGTGCGTTTGCTCCCGTGGGTTTGTGGGTCGTCCATCAATGCGCTGTTTTTGTCTGTCTGAAGTCATGTGACGTGAATGATAGCCTCAATAAAATGCTGTATTGAAATTATTGGGAGGGTAGTATGTTTATGGCGTGCTTGGCTTTGTATGTAAGTTTCCTTCTGAGAAAAGAATGTGCTGTTTTCCATTTGATCTCTTATCTCACCCGCTATGGTATGAAATGAGATATAGCACCAGATTGAAAATATGAAAGCCATATTGTGGCTTACACCGAGAGACTTTTGATATAAACTCATTTTCAGACCCTGTTGTACCCTGTGTTTATAAACTAACTAACGGTTGCGTAAATTATCCAATAATTTCTGCCCTGACATCATTTATTCATTTCATAATTATACAATTGGGTTACAAAACAGCAGTGCCTTAAGTAAATAAAAGATGCTAATAGTTTTAAAGAGTCCCTATTATGCATTAAAAAATGTCATATTTTGGTTTTGGGGGTCTCCAACAACAGGCTGATATACATGCAAGGTAAAATAAAAACACTTTCATTGTCTTATAATATGCATTTATATTTACCTAATTATCCCAACGACTCCCATATGATTCGTTCAGCGATTAATTTGTTCTCAAACCCCTCCTTAGCGCGATGCTAATCTGTGCTGATTGGTTCGATGACCCAGTCTGTTGTGATTGGTCGACTGCGAGACAGAGAGAAATGCCCACCATGGCTTATCATCAATATTGAAGTAGTCAGAGTGCAGAGTGTATGTGTGAGCCCAATGCAGGAGTGCATTAAAGCAATGCAGTTTAGCACCAGCGTATCGCTCTACTCTTAACCATGACACACATTCAGTATCAATCCACACAGTGGCAAAAGCTGAACTATTTTTAAAAACCTGACCGCCGCACATGTGTAGGAACAGCTGATGGTGGCCATAGCAGCGACAAGCGGCAGAGGATCGCAAGCTCACAAACGTATTTAAATCTGTAAACAAAGCGGCACGCGTCGCGTTTTCAACGTGGTTTTAGATGCCATATTATAATATAAAGAGTTAACCAGATACTGTACAAGCCACGTGGAGCGGTTACAAGTAACATAAAACAATTAAATACACATTTTGCAAGCTAGAGAAAACAAGGAGGCAGCCATTTTAATCACACTTAAATTACTTACACTTGTGAAATGGAGGAAGAAACTGATCCATGAACTGTGTACTGTAAAGTTCCTGTCAAGCTCTGATGAAATCCCATACATCAATAGTCTTTTCTGATCCTTCCTTTAATAAAATGCCAACGAATCCCCTGTTGTAAGCGTGTAGATTGCTGAAGCACTCATCAGAAAAATGACGGGAACACAGCACAAGGCTGGGGCTATAATGCTGGGGTATTTTTGCAAAAATAAACTTCAACCACTGACTCTTCACAGCCTCATCTTTGGGTAGGGAAAATAACACTAACTTTCCCTCACACTTCAGAACACAGCGTCTTCGCGACATGATTCAACCGGGATTTGCTAGTGTTTTTCTTCTTCCTCTTTTTTTTCTGTTTCACGAGTTCGCACTTACAGAAGTTTAAGAATTAAAGCATATTTGGCGTGCTGTCCAGGGAGAGGGCTCTGAGCTTGGGGAAGACACCCCCAACTCGTGTTATTCCCCGTATCGGGGAACAGAGAGGAGTTGGGGTTCGAGCGAAGTGTCTAGCCCGGCCCCAGAACGCTCCCCCCGGGTAGATAATGTTTAAGAAGTGAGGTGTTGGGGTGGTGGAGGGATGCTAAAGTTGTGAGATAATGCAGGTAGGACAATTTTGGTATTTATAGGGGTTTGGTCAAATACTAATTGGATAATAGAATGATTGTCAATGACGTAATGAAATTCTGAAACGTCTGCGCGTGCTCCTCCCGAAATTTGTTTATAAAACATCACATGTTGGGGGGAGGTTGAATTTTCCTAGGCCTGCACGTGCAACAAATGGGCGGGGCTTGAGTTCTGTATTGATGTCATGCCGACTTGGCTAAAGATTCGTTACCCCTGTGATTCATTTGAACCACTCTGAGTCCACTCTTTTATAGATGAATCAATAGTTTTAAACACAGTGCACTTTCAGATTTAAGCCTTAGCTGGATATTTCACTTTACTTAGAGCTTTTTCAGACAGTTTTCAAAAACCCATAATAGGGGCTCTTTAAATAGGTTTTATTTTTTTAAGATTTATAATATCAAATCAAAAGGTTTTTTTCAAATTATAAAGACATTTTTTTAAAATAAGATTAATAATATTTTGTTCAAAACAATAGCAGTATCTATA
This sequence comes from Danio kyathit, assembly GCA_903798195.1. Taxonomy (NCBI): domain Eukaryota; kingdom Metazoa; phylum Chordata; class Actinopteri; order Cypriniformes; family Danionidae; genus Danio; species Danio kyathit. The sequence goes on from LR812533.1 coordinate 37,766,355, forward strand.
TATTTTTTTTCTTTAAACTGAAATACTTCTATACGTAAGACTCTGATTCTGACATCCAGAAACAGGTATTTCAGCCTAGTTGTTCGAATACTTTGTCAGACAATGCATTTTAATGTCACCCCTTGAGTTTTTAATTGGGTTAAGGTCTGGATATTGAGCTGGCCACTCAATACCTCAATCATTTTTTGCCTGAAACTAAGTTGTTGCTTGATTATCCGTTTGTTTATGGTCGTTGTGTTGTTTAAACACTAGTTGCAGGCATTGCCTCTTCAGCATGTGGAACTAGGTTTATTCAAACTTGCCTATGTAACTTGTTAAACAATAAATAGACACAAAGCCACAGTATGAGAAACATTCCAATACCATGTTTATGCACCACCATAATTCACTGTTTTCATGAAGTACAGAGGCTTGAATTCAGTACCTGAGTACTCTGTGTCACATTGCTGACCATCCACAATAAAGGGCCATCAAGTGTAACTTTTTGTTTCTCAAGAAATGTATGGTCTCATTAAACTTCACACTGCTCTTATTTTGAACAGTTTTTAAGTCATACATAATAGAAATGTTTTTCGTCTCAAGAGCCAGTTGATTAGTGTGTGATAAATAGTATTTTTGTCCATTAGCTTCTTCTATATGCTTATATATATGCTATATATAATTCGTACTATCTAATTTGTACAATTTAGTACGATTTGCTCATCCCCCAATGACGGTTGGGTTTAGGGGTGGGGTTGGGTGCCACGCCTCCTTTTTAAAATCGTACAATTCCGTACAACTGAACTCGTACAAATTCGTACAAATAAGCCACTAAACTGACAAAACGTAAAATTTTAAAGTTTTCTCATGAGATCAGGCTGGTTATATTAGGTACAAGGTGAACCATGTGTAATCAGAGAGGTTTTTTGCTTGTTAGCTTTGTAACATTTGTGCATTTTATTGGGAGCACTGATATTATAGTACTTTCTTAATGCTTTTTTATCCTTTTTAGTGGTTTTACAGTACTACTCCCCTTCCACTTTAATTGTACAGCAAATAATTAAACTCATGCAATTAGTATTTGTGAGTGAATTATTCTGAAAACTTGTTAGTTCCTGTAATGTGCTTCAACCCTTTGTAGTTTATAGTTAACTAAACCATTATTCACAAACGTGGAGCTTGCTGTAAGCTAGATAAAAAATAACAATAGCTTTTAAAACTTTTGACATTAGCTGCAAAGAAGACAAAATGTTTGAAACTGAGCTTTTCTTTTGCGTGAGATCACGCTGTTTCAGTTGGATCACTCTGTGGGTTTCTTGTTGTTTAAGCAAAGTCACCACTGTGCTCTCCCCATGTCATGTTTGTGTAAGAGACGTCTCTCCAGATGACCCCAGTGCCAAGTTACACCAACTTGCTGTCTTGTACCATTGTTATTTCGGGGTTTTGTCTGTGTTCAAGTGATGTAATTTGCGATATCTTTGGTTTTATGTTTATTGATGTTTTCACTGAGAAGATCAGTAAAACAGAACAGGCTTTACAAAAGCTTATTTGTCAAACAGATTCTGATTGGCTTGTTAGCAAGTTCACAAACTGTTCTGTCAGCTGCAAAGTTTGATTTGGCTGCGAAAGCTTCCTGATCACATGTTTGGTCTTGAATGCTATAAGATGGTTTGTTTGACTAGGAACATGCCACAGAATTAAATGAAGCAGTTCTGCGTGCTAAATGAACTATACTTAACAAATCGGCATATCTCAGATCATAGATCTTGGACTTCATTTGCATGGAAATTATCCCACACAGTTTTGCAGTTCTTCATCAATCATGATACCATGCAATTCTGTGATACTGTGACCAACTCGTAGGTAACCTCAAGTCAGTGACTTGTTGACAGACATATTACAGACATCTAAGTAAAAGTTTAGTGTGCCCATTTCATGGTGCTCAATTTCCCACTCAAAACGTTCATTGTCATACGCTGCAGTTCCTCTTGGGAAAGCATCAGTCAGGTCTCTCGGTTATACATTTGCCACTAAATGAGCTGTGTAGCCTTGAGAAAACCCAACGCTGTGAAACCAGATCCATTGCATTAGCAAAACTAACGAGACCTGGACAAGCTTATTCTTTCTCCCTATTAATCTTATATTCGCTTACTTGAATGTTTCTTTTGCAAAAAAAAAGGAGTCAAGAGGAATGGCGGGTGAACCACAAAACTCTACAAGTTAGCATTGGATTCCTTTGGCTTGTTCTGCAGTAACAGTTTCCTCAGCCAAGTCTCGCTTGGCTCGCTAAGAATGGCTAGCATCTTTTCAGTTGAGGGCTCCAGAACGTGTCCAATATTCTCACACTCGTCTCACTTTCACACCCTGAAAATAAAATATTTATGTTGGTTGAACAGCACTTGCCGTTAGCACTAAACTTTTGTTTTGTTTTGTTTTTTGAATATTCCAACTGGATTACGGTGGCTCAGTGGTTAGCACTGTTGCCTCACAGCAAGAAGTTCACTGGTTTGAGTCCCAGCTGGATCAGTTGGCATTTCTGTGTGGAGTTTGCATGTTCTCCCCATGTTCGTGTGGTTTTCCTCCGGGTGCTCCGGTTTTCCCCATAGTCCAAAGACATGCAGTATAGGTGAATTGGGTTAACTAAAATGGCTATAATGTATGAGTATGGGTGTGTGAATGCAAGAGTGTATGGGTGTTTCCCAGTACTGGGTTGCAGCTGGAAGGGTATCCGCTGTGTAAAACATATGCTGGAATAGTTGGCAGTTCATTCCGCTGTAGTGACCCCTGAAAAATAAGGGACTAAGCCGAAGGAAAATTAATGAATTAATGTATGAACTGGATCAAAACAGTATTGCTGTCTAGACCAATAGTGTAAAGACGCCTTTCCACTGCACACGACAAATGACAAGCAACAGAGCGGAGGTCATTTATTTCCAATGGAAAGTAGTCCGGGAGCTGCGTGGAGTTCCGATCATCTTTGTATGTGGAAAATTCGGATCCGATTTGAGCTGTGGATCTGTTAAAATATTTGAACTCCTGCGACTAGACTGTATGCGACCGGCCGAACAGATGTGATGTATTCCAGTGTTGTCCAAGCTGATCTGTACGTGCGAGATGAGAAATAGGAGTTTTTCGTTATGTTTTGAATCAGAAAAAAAGTTTATATTAAAAAACATTTCTATTCATAAATGAGTAATAAAAAAAAAATATATATATATACTGTATATATATTTTTTATTTATTTTTTTATGTTGTTCCCACATTCCCTCCATGGTCTATGAGTTTCTAGTATTCATTCACTCATTCATTCATTCATTCATTCATTCATTCAATCATGGTGAACAGTTGGAGAATAATGGCTCTTGCTTTTGCACTCCTTTATTTTGGACACCGCAACAAATTATTATTGTGCGCAACAAAACTGAAAGTTCTGGGCGACTGCCACAAGGGGGCTTATTCCGACAGTCGTATGCAGTGGAAAGGTGGCTTCAGTTTGGGGCTGTCCAATTAATCGCATACTGTATAGGAATAATGTTTGTAAATTACTTTGGTGGTGCAAAAATAACACATTTTAACACACTTTAGACACAACATGGGTTTTGAGATGATTTGAGAAATGTATTCTTTAGAAATGTAGCTTTGAGGTCATCTCGTGCACTGTTGCCGTGTTTCAGTCTGTGTGTCTCCGTGAGTTATGGTGAGGAAAAGCACAGAGGATTTAGCAGAGATTTTGAGAAAAGCAGTGCGAGCACACTTTGACCCACTTATGATTCAGTCAAGATTGAGATTCCACTAAACTTCTTATGAACTGTTATTGTACTGGCAAAGGCAAACCGCTTCTTAAACAGTACATCCCCAAATCCCTGGGCTCCTGTGTGTGTGTGTGAACACGTACTCTATATGTGTTTTTGTGTATGCATGCACTTTAGGTTCACCCTCAGGACCCGAAAAGATCATCATTCAATCAGTCATCATGATTACTGGCATCTGACCACAAATTCAAGCACACTCTAGAAATTATGAGCTTGGGTTTCTCCCCATTTTTGAGAAGGCACTTTATTTTAATCCTTTTTGTTGGAGAGATGGAAAGAGAAACTCTATCCCACTTGTAGTTTCAGACTTCTACCTTTGAAGCACTTACAGTATGCGCTTAATACCAATTGTTTTCCGCTGCCGTATTACATGCACTGTTCATATAGTCAGATGTTTTAAAAATGACTTGTTGAGTACAATAATAAATATGCGATTGCTTATTGTGACCAGCATGCTTCCTTTTCTCATCCATCTTCAAACAGTGCTGTAACCAAAAGGAAATATTTATCTTACAGTGCTGCTTTAGAGTTCTTCAGTTGAACTTTATTGAGACCCACAAGTCCCCCTGACATTTCCCAGCTTTCTCTGCTCAAGCCAGGCTTTCATGGAAAATGGCTTTGTCCACGAAGCAGATCCTTGGTCAAACCGCCCTTCCATGGTTTGATACCTCAAGCTCTCGCTATTCAGGCCTCAGGCGTCCAACTTCTGTCAAGCTAACGTGAAGGGAATAAAGACAGGTACTGCAGTGTTTATGAATATCGTGGCCCCCTGCTCAGTCGTAAAATATTAGAGTTTGCTTCAGGGGCTTGGACAGTTAAAAGGTGGAACATCTCTCCACTGTGGGCTGCGACTTCTTGTCTTCATGATGATCATTTTTCCTACACTTGCTCCATGGCCTCTGCCAGAACCCCATCTCAGACTCTCTGATCTCAATTCTATTAAGGTCTGTTTGCACAGTTTCAGCCACCATCCCCTCCAGACGTCTCATGGCCAAAGTGTAATGTTGTTGGAGTAGTTGGTACAGTAAATGTCAGGGTTTTTTTTCCTTTAATTTGATGAACAAGAAGCTGAATTGAACGTAATTTTGCTTTCTGTATTGGCATGGAATGGCATTTCATTTACTCCCCGATAGTCATCACTTCTACACAAATCTCCTTCTGTCTTTTTCTCTCTCTCACTCTCTCTATTTGTTTATCTGTCTGACGCTCTCTCCAGAGCAGTGCACCATGGCTGTGAAAGTCTTTATGTCTGCTAACTGCCAATAGCTTCCCTCTTTTTGGCTTGGTTGATCAAGCCCAAGTGTAGCAAAAGATCTCTCCATGTGCACTTTTAGTTTACCGCAGTATATGTACCTGCCGCAGAGCACCAGAGCAGCATTTGAATGCCAAGGGCTGTGAACCAAGTCAGATAAATATGTTGTGGAATTGCACAGTGGAGTCACCGGTTTATTTGTGGCAGGAAAGTGCTGAGTGGTCGTGAAGTATAAAATATAGAATATAAAACTAAATCTGGGGATTTACATTGAGTATTAACAATAGATTACTAATTTTATGAATTGGGATTTGTTTTCCTATCTGGCCTGCCAACAGAAGTCATCTACTGCTGGTTGGGTATCCATTCTTATATTATTTGACATTCAGTCTACAGACAATCACTGGTTAGCGTAAACAAAGATCAGGACCTGTTATTAAATACCACTGAACCATGGTGTCTGGGTTCTTTTTGGGACATTTGGCTGAATCTAATGTGTACTCTCCTTTTCCAGGTTACAGCTACTGATGCGGATGGTGGGTCTTTTGGCTCCATCTCTTACTCTCTGGGCTCTGGTCCAGGCAGCATGACCCCGTCTCAGTTCACCGTTGACAAGCAAAATGGACAGATCTGTACTACCACAAGTCTGGATCGTGACCAGGGTCCGGCCAACTACGACTTCACCGTCACAGCTGTGGATGGGGTGAGTGTCCAGTGATTCTCAGCAACCACATCTTGGATTAAAACAATTGTGACATCTGCTGTAACTTGATTGTTTTCAGGAGTATGGCAGATCATGTCCATTGAGCATCCATAGTAATTCTTTGCATTTTGTGGCTAAATAATACGTTTAAAGCACCAAGCAAAGAAAGGAAATTTCACCAGACATATTAGAGCATTCAGGAGCAGCTGGGCCTTAAAGAGCATCAGCTTGTAATATTTAATAAGTTGGGGATTTTCCTGACATGCCATTTGCTCCATATGGGATGCCAGGCGAGCAAGATGTTTAGCAGTAAGAATGGTATCCCGTGTGTGCTCTGTCCCCTTGGCAGATTGCAGTTCTCAACAGGGAATATAGTCAATCTACTTCCTGATCAGAACTAGTCTTTGAAATGTTACAGTTCGCATAATGTAACTACAAAATAATTTGTGTAGCCGTTCAAGCCAATTGTTTTTAAGGGTGGACTCACATTAGGTACAGTTGCCTTGAATCGTGCCAAAGAACGATTGTCCCCCATCCCCTCTCCCCCTCAGCCTGCACTCACATTGCATTTTTACCTACCGAACCTGATCACGATTACATCATCGATGATGCGACTGTTCAGATTAACAGAAAGAGAAGGGCTCTCGCTCAGCACAATGAAGATTGCTTTAGTTATATCGTCTTGTAATATTTTTAGTCATTTGGGATGCAGTGACACGCAGTCAAACACTTTGCCGAACAGATCAGCCACTTTTGACGCTCATAAATTATCAAAAAGTCTTCGTGCTGCAGGTAATAGGAGGTGAAGGTGTAGGAGCGAGGAGTTTGCGTCTTTAATAAACTACGACAGTTTGCGTTCATTGAAAATTAAGAATGATTAATAAACTCATATGAAACAATCCCCTAAAAGTGACGTCACGTCTTCAGTTTTGGGCTCAGGTGCACTTTGCACTCACACTACAAGCGTACCACGCCCAAGTGAACCGTGCTCTGGCACACCTCTTCCAACCGGGTCAGGACCGGCCAACTGAACCTCGCCTGAGCCCGATTCAGAGCACTCATACTTCTCAAAACGAATCGGGAAATGCACCTGGGCAAGATTTGAATAGCAAAGTGTGAGTGTGCCCTAAGGCTGTGGATATGGAGTCTCTTTTAACCTGGTTGTTGTATTCTTTATTGTATTTTCTTTACTGCAAATGTAAACTGATTTGTTCAATAATGTGTGTTTCCAGGGTGGACTAAGTTCAGTGGCCTACGTGCGGGTGGACCTGATAGATATAAATGATAATCAACCTGCATTCTACCCTGTGAGCTATGCAGTGAGCCTGAGTACACAGAGTGCTCCAGGGACATCCGTCCTGAAGGTGACAGCCCATGACCCTGATGCGGCAGAAAATGGCAGAGTGACCTACCGAACTGTTCCTGGAGGGAACTCACCTTTCTTCACCCTCAACAAAGACACTGGTGAGAAGATTACTCTCACCACTTTTTGATCACTTTTATCTGTTGAAGCTTAAATAAAAACAGAAGTCTAATATTTTTCTGACTCCTGTATGAGTTTCTGCATTCAGTAGGTTGAATGTATTCACATACCTTTCAGCCTAATAGCAATATTTATTTTGGTTGTGCATTGCCTAGGAGTGATTTCACTGTCACGCCCTCTACATGGAAATGCAAACTCAGTCATTACGATGGTGGTCTCAGCTCAAGATGGTGGGGGTCTTACTGCTCCAGTCAATGCCAGGGTCAACATCAGTATAGTGGCGGGACTGGTTGCACCCCCTGTGTTTGAGCAAGCTCAGTACTACTTTGTGGTCTCAGAGGATGCCCTGCGTGGAACACAAGTTGGTGTTGTGCGGGCCAGCACTAAGAATGGTGGGTGAGCTTATGTCAAAGATTTTTAACCCTCCCCTTTGGTCACAAATCCTTATTCAACTTGTTTAAACATACAAACCAAACTTCACTGCTTACCCACATTTATCAGTCATACTGGACTTGGTTCAAGGGCTGAAAGACGCCTTCTGTTTTTTTTCTCCATGGTGCACCACTTGTACAAATAGGCACAGAACCACTGTACACACTTCATTTACAGTCAACATTAATCATTGATTCTGTTTCACCACTTAGTTTTTTAACAATTTGCTTTGGATATTTGAGCCACTAAATTCTGGCCTTGTGTTGAAAAATAACCCTTTGTCTTTATTTTCACATTACACTGTGAACTAACGTGTCTCTGGCTAATTGCCTCTTGGTTCTCAGGTGTCTTGAAGGATATCTCCTACACTATTAGCTCTGGTGACCCAACAGGGTATTTTACTGTGGATTCAGAGACTGGGGCTTTGAGAACCAGCTTGCCTCTGGATCATGAGGTCCAGCCAAGCTTGAATTTGGAAGTCCAAGCACATTGCGGTAACCCACCAGCATTTGGCCAGACTAGGGTACGAATTACGGTGTCTGATGTCAATGACAATGCACCCATCTTCCTGCCTTCATCCTCTGAGTCATTGATTCTACCTGAAGACACACAGATGGGTACAGTGGTTTACAAAGTCCAAGCAGAAGATCGTGATTCTGGACCCAATGGGCTTCTGAGTTTTGACCTGTTCACCAGCAGCGCACATAGAACCTTCAGTATTGATCGCAACAGCGGACACTTACGCCTGATTGGCAGTTTGTCATATGAGACCATGCCCCGCTATGACCTGCAGGTTATTGCTAAAGACAGTGGAGCACCTCAGCTAAGTTCTACATTTACTCTGGTCATCCACGTACAAGCTGAAAATGGACAAGGCCCTGTGTTTGATAGCCTCACATACAGAGTAGAGTTAAAGGAAAGCACCCCACTTAACACACGCTTTCTACAGGTCCGAGCTGTGAACCGAGATGGTGGCATCACCACTGGACTGTCATCTACTTCTGCCCCACTGGCCTACCACCTGCACCCAGATGGTGATGCTGCAGGGTTTGGCATCGTGTCAGACAGCGGCTGGCTGTTTGTGAAAAGTGCTTTGGACAGGGAAGCTAAGGAGATGTATCTGCTCAGTGTACTGGCCACATCAGGCAACGGGCAGCTGAAGAAAACAGGTAGTGCCACAGTGCGTGTGTCAGTGATGGATGAAAACGACAACACTCCACGATTTACCCAAGAGAGAGCGTTTCTGGCAGTGCGCGAGAACCTGCCAGCAGGCACTGGTTTTGGCCGAGTGTCTGCCAGCGATCGAGATGCTGGTCTCAACGGTCGGCTGAGCTACCGCCTGCTCCATCTGGATCGCCAATTCCAGATCAACTCCCACACAGGTGAGCATCAAATATGGCAGACAGTAGGACAGACAGTCCAACTGTGCAAAATGTTGTCTTTAAATGACAAGGTCAGCTTGGTACTAGCAAGTTCTGTAGAGGTTTGTGGTATTGTTTGTATAGAGTAGGAATCGAAAAACTATATAACTATGTACTGTAGCAATCAAGTATTCGGTTTAATGGAAGCACTGAATAATTTGGCTGGTTAAGGGGTCATTATGCTGCAGTATTCCCTAGCTTGACCAGTCCTCCCTAATAGAAGAGATATTGTATCTCAATGGGACATTCCTGCTTAAATAATAATGAAATAAAATAAATAAATAATTTAGGGATACCCTGCAGAAAAAAACAGCATTTGCTGGTAAGGTATGTCTGAATGCTGGTATGCTGGTCTTGCTGCTTTCATTGCTGGCTTTGCTGGTCTCAATGCTGGTCTTGCTGGTCTCAATGCTGGGCTTGCTGGTTTCAGTGCTGGTCTTGCACTGATACCAGCAAGACCAGCTCTGAAACCAGCAAGAACAACATCGAGACCTGCAAAACCAGCATTGAAACCAGCAAGACCAGCATACCAGCATCAAAACATACCTTACAGCATATGCTTTTTTTCAGCAGGGTAGGGTAGTTTCCTAATGATAAATGACCTTTGTACTGTATATAGCAAACAAATGAGCTAAATAGCTTTAACTAAACTAGAGTAACATAGTTTTCATAGAGTAACAGCTGTCTAAATTTGAGTTTTACCATTCTTATAGTCTGGCAGTTACTGCTAGCACGAACTGATAGATATTCAATGAATTAATTTGTAAAATAATTACTATAACATTTCATTTCACAAAGCAATCACATTTCCGGCAAGTACAGTGTCATTTTTTATTGTTTGTTAGCATGCTAAAGAACATAACACTGTTAGCATGCTCTCTTTGCTTAGCTTAACTTAACTAAGACTTCATTGGTTCAGTAGGTAGTTGTTTTACAGCTACAGTAGCTGACTATTCTGACCCCTCCCTAATGTTGAGCATGCTGGCCATGACACACAGCTCCAGACTGGCATCATGCTAACTGTGGGGGTTCCTTTTGGTGAAGTCAGGATGTGCCATCTGTGCCTTCTGCCACTGACAATTTCTTCTGCAGTGAAATAGTTTTTTCTCACTGTTTCTCTGTTTTTTCCATCTGTCTCTCTCATCTGTCTTACATTTGTAAAGGTGAGATAAGCACAAAACTTTCCCTTGACCGTGAGCTTCAGTCCAGCTACCAGCTCATTGTGGTGGCTCAGGATGGCGGGACCCCTCCACGCAGCGCTACAGGCACTGCTTTCATCACGGTTCTGGATGAGAACGATAACGCGCCCTCTTTCAGCAATGCTCAGACTGGACGAGAGCTCTTGCTGCAGGTATGAGAGCTGATATTAGCTTTTTTGAAATCTGAAATATACATTTACAAGTAACTTTACACTACTTAAGGAAATTGCTACTAGAAAAACGACTACAAAATTAATACCTAAATTTAAGTAACTCGAATTTATGGTAAATGTTAACCCATTTTTTTATTATCAGAGTAATGTAATAAACAGCATAGGCATAAACCTGTTGTCACAGCTAGATTTATGCCATGTAAATGCATTAACCTGCCATCTTTCGGCTTGCAGATGTGTGCATGTATAATGTGTTTAGAGCAAACAGAGCAAATATTTCCAGTAAGGTATAAGAAAATTATACAGTAAACTCAGACACTTTACTTAATCCAAAGAATTATAAAAATGTATTCTCATCTTGTGCAGCAGATATACAATAGAAATGCTACAGTCAAAATTCATTAACTGTAACATGCCACAGCCATATCACCCTGCAACCTAAGACTGGTTACTCACTGAAGCTAAGCAGGGCTGAGCCTCGTCAGTACCTGGATGGGAGACCACATGGGAAAACTAGGTTGCTGTTGGAAGTGGTGTTAGAGAGGCCAGCAGGGGGGCGCTCAACGTGTGGTCTATGTGAATCCTAATGCCCCAGTACAGTGAAGGGGACACCCATACTGTCAGTGGGCGCCGTCTTTCGGTAGAGACGTTAAACCGAGGCCTCTGTGGTCATTAAAAATCCCATGGCACTTCTCGTAAAGAGTATGGGTCTAACCCCAGTGTCCTGGCCAAATTCCCTCCATTGGCCCTTACCCATTATGGCCTCCCAATCATCCCTATCCACCCAATTGGCTCTATCACTGTCTCTCCACTCCATCTATAGCTGGTGTGTGGTGAGCGCACTGGCGCCGTTGTCCTGTGGCTGCTGTCGCATCATCCAAGTGGATGCTGCACACTGGTGGCGGTGTTGAGAGACCCCCCCATGATTGTGAAGTGCTTTGGGTGTATGGCCATACACAATATGCGCTATATAAATACACATTTTCTTCCATTGGCATGGCAATAAACTTCTTAGGTTTGGTTGTAAAAGAAATTACATAAATGAAGATGAGAACCCAGTCCAGGAGACTCGATCAAGCAGAATTTCTTTATTGAGACGTATTGGTTAGTCTGCAGTCATACAGCGTCCTCAAGAAGTCCACGAGTCTGCAAGAGCCTACAGGAGTCTCTTACAAGTTTGCAGTCTGCAAGTTGTATCACAAGTCTGAAAAATGAGACTAAAGCAAGTCTATTATGTGTTTTAGGAGAAGGGTAGTGGTTAGGTGGAGATGGCTGACAAAGCATGTAAATAAAGTATTGGAGTCAGCAAGATAAACGGCATTTCCCCAGCTCTTATCTCACCAACATAATAGTAGCATGCAGTGATCAAATATATAGATTATTGTTAATTTGCAACTAGATTATATACATTTTTATTTCAACAATTTTTAACTATTTATTTAATATGACAACCTACATCAATTAACAATCAGAGTTAGATACGCACAAGTTTACGTTTTGACATCACTAGCTGTTTATTAACTTGTTTATTGTTAGTTTAATAAGTAGACCCACCTGGAATTTTTAACCCATCATTGAGTCTGTATATTTACTTGGGTAAATGTGTGTAAATTCATACCTGTATTCAGTTTTTCTATTAAATTCACTAATATTATTGACTAATATGAAAATGTTCATATGATTTATTTACAATACAGTTTGTAAAGTAATATTTTCTGTCTTATAGTAGATAAATTATACTTATGAGAAACTTGCTTTGTTTACCAAATAAGTGGAATCTAAATGGTTTTGTTTTGTAAACATTAAATAAAAGTTAAAATGTATTATTTTTTTATTTTGTTTATTAAGTTTTTAGTTACAATACTCTCAAAATCATTCCGCATAAATCCGCAGATTTTTTTTTACAAAACTCTGCGCAGAAATAGTAAAAAATGTCCGCAGATTCTGTTTGACCCTAATAATAAGTCTTGTAAAGACTAAAGACGGTTTATTTGAATTGATGGGTTTGCATGTAAACAGGGACAAGGTTTTTTCATATTAAAATAGAAGAGCTATTTTTAATGATAATATCTCACAATATTAATATTTTTACTGTTTTATTGTTATACTTTAAGTGTGAGCATAAAAGACTTATTAAAACCATTAAACGTTGACTTCAAACTTTTGTACAGTAGTGTATAGGCTGAATGTTTTTCAAAGACTTCTGCAGAGGAATGAATATACAGATTTCATATACACAGAATCTAAAATTGATGATAAGTTGACTGAAATCTTTGTGCAGGCATTGGAAGGTCAGCCATCTGGATTTCTACTGGGAACCGTTCATGCAAAAGACCCTGATGAAGGAGAAAATGGAACTATTTTCTACTCCATGTCTGGTGAGAAATGTGCTTCAATCAGGGATGAATCAAAACCTGATGCAGTGTCTTAAAGCACGCAGTAACCAATTGCAAAAATCATATCCATAATCACTGTGTTTGTCTACACTGAACATAAAACTGTAATGGAGGCACAGCCAATCAGAACCTATTTAAGGGTTGTTGTTATGTTATAGCATGAGATTTAGTTTGTAGTGAGGATTGGACTGTGGACTGATACTAAAAACAAACCATCATACAGTCATTCAGACAGCTTGACGGGAGTTGTAGAAGGTAATGTGTTGACGTGTGAGATCATTAAATGTGTTTTGTAGCACATTTACTGATTTTGACACATAACTATTTCATTCTGTAATTTAATGTAAATCATAGCCAGATGGGGAAGTTATATGCACTCTTTGTACAGTAAAAATATGCTCTATGCTCATTTTGTGCCTGGTTAGGATGTAACCTCTTCCATCATGTCTTTGTTTTAGGTCCCAGAGCCGAACGTTTCACTCTGAACCCAAACACCGGAGAGCTGCGCTCCTCGTCTGCTTTGAGCCATTCTGATCGGCCTGAGTACAGTTTCATCATTCTGGCTTCTGACCGAGGTTCACCTCCTCAAAGCTCCACCATAGCACTGAAAATACAGGTCAGATACAACAGTGGCTAGACTGAGAAACACCTAGGTTACATCTACACTCCAGGCAAATGTGGCCCAAATTTGATTATTTCTGCCCATAGTTGACTCAGATCTCTTTTTGTCAAACCGATTGGAATGTGATATTTTCAATTCCAATTTGTGCCACTTTCATATGGGGTATTAGATCCAATACAGATCTGATGTTTTGCGATGTGACCGCCGTGTAAATGGTTATGTCGGAATCGTTTCGAACAACATACATCATTTTGCACTGGCACATTCATTCATTAATTTTCCTTCGGCTTAGTTATGCTTATTTATCAGGGGTTGCCACAGCGGATTGAACTGCCTACTATTCCAGCATATGTTTTACGCAGCGGATGACCTTACTGCCGCTGGGAAACACCCATACACACTCATTCACACAATCATACACTACGGCCAATTTAGTTCATTCAATTTACCTATAGCGCATGTCTTTGGACTGTGGGGGGAAACCGGAGCACCCTGAGGAAACCCACACAAACACAGGGAGAACATGCAAACTCCACACAGAAATGTCTCCTGGCCCAGCCGGGACTCGAACCAGCGACCTTTTGCTGTGAGGTGACAGTGCTAACCTATAAGCCACCATGCCGCCCGCACTGGCACATACGGCAAACACTTTCTTCCTCCTCAGCGACTGCTCATTAACCCTTGATGACTTCCCTCAATGGATTGGTCAGTCTTGGCTGATCTCTGAAGTGAAGAATCACAGCGATGTATTTAGAATGTTCAGTGTGTCACTTGAGAAGGTGCTAAATTTGAATCTGCTTTCCCTCAAGGGCTATGAGATAGATAAGCTGCACACAGCTCTTGTCAAAGTGTTTTCAATCACTTATTTAAACTATTTAAATTTTTATTGACTACCTAATTAACCTATTTAAGCCTTTAAATTGGCTATAAGGCTGAACAATAGTTTTGTGCAAAATAACTAGTAAAATTTATGTGCTGTCATGGCAAAGACAAAAATTAGCAGTGTTGGGCAGTAGTGTCGCTACAAGTTGTGACACTACTAGCTTAACTACATTTCTCAGTAGCGTGGCGGTAGCTTTTGAGTAATAGCTTTTCTGTAGCGAAGCTATTATTTTAAGCAAGTAGCACAGTAGCGTCCTCACAAGCTATATTTACAGATCGTGGATTATTAAGTGAAGCCACCGGCATTCACAGAGCTGTGAAGTTGGTGGCTGGCCGATAAAAGTAAATCCATATGATAGCGAAAATGGCGAATTCTTCTTCTTCGTGTTTTACGGTGATCGAAAATAAACTTTTTGGTGCGTAACTGCCACCTCTCGCTCCGGGCGGTGATGTCGCCAATCACTCATTGGGCTGACACGAGAAACTTACTTGATGAAAACATGACTGTAGAGGAAATATTTCTGAAGCAGGACCATAACAAGGACAATAACTGAACTTAACAATTATGCTGCATATGTTTCATTGGCAGTTTTATGATCACTAAGACAGAACTGACTTGGATTGAAGTTGCTTTGATTAAAAAATGAAAAATAAAAATAGCTTAGATGTAGCTTTACTTTTGGGGATGCTAATTTGGCCATGTAGCTTTTAGCTTAGCTTGCTACATTTCCCTGGGGGTAGCTTTTAGTGTAGTTAAGCTACATTTTAAGTAGAGTAACCAATAGCTTAGCTCACTACATTTTCCAAGTAGCTTGCCCAACACTGGAAATTAGTTATTATAAATGATTTTTGATCTCTCTTAAACAGCACTTATATTTGCATTATTAGTGAGTGCATTAAAATTTTACAATAGGGCTAATAGTGTTGTCTTCAAATGTATATTTGAAATAGTTTGTGTTAGTATCCTTTTTTTTTTGCATGACAGCACAGAATAATTCATTCTGCATTGTAATTTGATGTACATGAATGGAAGAGTGGGCGGCGCAGTGGCTCAATGGTTAGCACTGTCGCCTCACAGCAAGTTGGCATTTCTGTTTTGAGTTTGCATGTTCTCTCCGTGTTCGTGTGGGTTTCCTCCGGGTTCTCCAGTTTCCCCCGCAGTCCAAAGACATGCACTATATGTGAATTAGAGGAACTAAATTGGCCGTAGTGTGTGAATGCGAGGGTGTATAGGTGTTTCCCAGTACTGAGTTGCACCTGGTAGGGCATATGCTGTGTAAAAAACATATGCCAAAAAAGCTGGCGGTTCATTCCACTGTGGCAACCCCTGATAAATAAGGGGCTAAGCCGATAGAAAATTAGTGAATAAATGAATGAATGAATGAATGAATGGAAGAGAAATGTAAAAGTTGCATTATTTTGTAGTCTTTCACGTTAGAATCAGTCTACGGGTTTAAATAGACATCCAAGAAAGCCAAGGAAGGTCTTATTTGAAGTTTTATTACAAGTTGTTCACACATTAGCAAAAAAAGGAGTTAATAGAAAATAAAAGTTGTTATTTATAGCCCGTTTAACTTGTATATCTTAATAAGGCAAATTTAATGCACTTGATTTTATTGCTCAGACGTTCCTGCTATGTGTTGAACCCCCGAGGCACATCTAAGAAATAAAACGCCTGTAGACCCTCATTCTTTGGCAGGTTTCCTGACAAACGTCTAAACAATATATATTGTGCTTTCATTTGCTATGGCTATAAACCTTCGAAAATTGAAGTTAACACAAAGGCCTTTGGTCACATCAGAGATTGGCTTCATTGCGAGCTAAAAACCAAACCTTCCACCACATGGACCTACTCATCGCCTCTTCATAATATGCAAAATGATTTATTTAATACTGTTATAAAAAAATATGAACTTGTAAATTAAGCTCTACAGCAATGGATCCTTTTACATCCCCTCTTAGGTTAAACATCATGCAAAAAGGAAATATGGAACGATCTCGTTGGCCTAATCAGGGCTTACATTCTTGCATTGCAAATTTCCATAGCCGGCTCATCTCTTCAAGTCCAAGTCGTGTAACCTTCCCCAAGCAATGCCGGGAAAAATACTCTCAGCTGGCTAATTTTAGGTGCTCGAAGATGAATGTCTTAGCCTTGGCTCCCCCCCCCCCCCCCCCTTTCTCGTTCTAGCCGTTGTTGTCTGCAACATTTTAAGCGTGATATTACAGTGTAAAAAAATTCAAAGTAGAAGTGAGCGGCTCCCAGCTGCACCAATACTAGTGCCAGCTGTTCTTTTCCACTATGTAGCGTTGAAGTCTCGTAATATAGTTCAGTAGCCCTTTGAAGAACAGAAAACTCCTTGTGAAATACCCCAGTGATCAAATTAATATTTCTCGAGCGAGTCAACGGAGTGGAAACAGACACAACCAACAGCAACAGTAGTAAATTCCAGCATCCAAATGTCTGGGAAACACATTTATGCAGTGCAACCGTTTCATATTGTTTCGTATGCGCCAAAACAAACAATCAAGCTTATAAGTAATATCTAATTAAAATAAAATGAGGCTTCGGAACTTTCAGCAATCAATAGTTTAACTAAATAGCACATCTTTTATTGGAACATGCTTTATCTAAAGCTCAATCTGGGAATAATTACTTCACCTATTATGTTTCATAAGAAGATTTGGCTTTAAGAATCTCGTTACTGCCAATGTACTAATCAGACTGGTGCATAATTTAGTCATAGAAGAAAATAAATAGGTTATTCATGAGCACCTGTGTTTGTTGTGCACGCTTATTCTTAAAGAGGAAATGAAGCACTCAGTCAAGTTTACATTATTTTGTACATTGGATACCACTTTAATGAAAATATATTAAACAAACTCGATTAATGTAACCATTTAGAAGAAAAACAGCATGTTTTACTATAGCTTTTAGATGTAGGGCGCCGCCATCTTGGAATATCGCTGTGTCTGACGTCACAGGGTTGGTTCCATTCCTTGGCTGAACAGATACAGTGGAGGTAAAGGACTGAACACGGAGACTGTAAAGCCTTATTTTTCAATTCAATTCACCTTTATTTGTATAGCGCATTTACAATGTAGATTGTGTCAAAGCAGCTTCACATAGAAGAGTGTAGTAAATTGAAACAGTGTCAGTCCAGTTTTCAGTGTTTAAGTTCAGTTCAGTTTAGCTCAGGTCAGTGTGGTTTAATATTCACTACTGAGAGTCCAAACACTGAAAGGCAAATCCATCGATGCGCAGCTCTACAGATCCCGAACCAAGCAAGCCAGTGGCGACAGTGGCGAGGAAAAAACTTCACCAATTGGCGAAAGTGAAGAATTTAAAAAACCTTGAGAGAAACCAGGCTCAGTTGGGCACGACCATTTCTACTATGGCTAAACGTCTTGTGCAGAGCTGCAGTCTAGGCACCGGAGGCTGGAGAATGCTGGACCTCAGCGAAGACTCGTCTGTCCCTGGAGCGTCACCGGAATCAGACTCATGCTCTCCACTCCTCCATGACCACCACAGCAGCTGCACAGGATACGGCCTGGTCCAGGATTATGAAAACCTTGGGATCATCTCGTCGCTGGTCTTAGATCAAATCAGTTTAACCCAATGCATGAATTTGTGGGCGTGGAGCTGGTGCAAATACAAACATCAGATGTGTGTCTAATATAAAAATATATATTTATTCTATTTTTCTTTTTTCCCTTTTATTTACCGATCATTTGATGCTCTTTGCTTTATTCTCTGTATTATGCAGCCTGACTGCCTGTATAGGGGAATTACCAACCTACGTCACACATGACGTCACACTGGTTCAACCGTGTTGCAAAAAAAGACCAGTTGCAATAGCAAACATGTCGTGTTGTGCGGTAGGATGCCAAAATCGATAACTCGATAATCGATAAATAGAAAACTTAACTTTTACCGTACACCAAACTGCGTTTAATGCCAACCGCAGACGTCTTTGGCTAAAAGGGAGCTGAATGGAGTGAGGACCTAATTAAAAATGCTCGACTCTGCAGTTCTCATTTTAGGCAAGTTCACGCTATGCTGAATCATACACATTACTTGTTTTTGATTGCAGCAATGATTTCAGCAAAAACAGTTAAATATGATTAATTAAACTGCGTACACTGAATGCTTAGAATGAAATGTAAACATGTACGTTCACATACCCTGCCGTACAGGTGCAGTTCGCTGTCAGAATGCAGTTGTTTTGCTGTTTGATGATTACCCAGGCCTTATACAGTTCCATCTTCTTTCCTTGTCTTCGACTAGGCAGAACCTCGGTTTTTAGCACTACAAAGTTTTGAAGCTGGTAATCATGGAGCATTATTTCGTGCACATGAACACACAGAACAAAATTGTAGGCATCCAAAGACTTGTAGGCCTTTAACTTCTCTCTTGTAAAATCACTTGGAGTTTCAATGAGATAGTTGTATATTTCGGGCTGGATGCTTGGCCATTTCGTCTTTCGTCTTTTTCGTCAGCATTATGAAAATAATATATATAATATGTAATCAATATAACTTATTTCTAATACAACAACAAACTCTGTACCGCATCGTATGTCATTTCCTCGCTGTAAATGTTAGTGCTCCCGTTTTTTTTTTTCTACAGCATCCTGAATGTTTACAAACCGGTAATTCGTCTATAGGTTTCAGCCATGGTTTCAAGGTCCGTTACTGACGTCATGGGGCAGGTACTTTCACTTTTCTCTACTACAGCTGCTCAACTCTGCTCATGTTCAAATCAAACTAAGATCGGCGCAGTTTTTCACATGACAGGTTTTTATCCTTCATACATGTTGAGAGATCGAATTGATCGACTTGAATATACATAATCCACACAGACGTGATTTAGTAAAGCATGAGGTCATGTATCATTTTAATTGTTGCATTAGTCTTAATGTAAATCCCCTCGTCAGGCAGTGCTGAAGCAACGTGAGAGAATGGACCACAGCGCATCAAACGAAATGTATTAAAATAAGAAAAACACACAACTTAATATACAACTTGAATACTTGTATTTGTTGTATTTGCACCAGCTCTGTGATGCACATCCACAACTTCATGCATTAAGTTAAATTAGGCTTTACAGTCTCCATGTTCAGTCCTTTACTTCCACTGTATCTGTTCAGCCGAGGGAATGGAACCAACCCTGTGACGTCAGACACAGTGATATTCCAAGATGGCGGTGCTCTAGGTCTAAAAGCTATAGTAAAGCATGCTGTTTTCTTTTAAATGGTTACATTAATCGAGTTTGTTTAATATATTTTTATCAAAGTGGAATCCAATGTACAAAATAATGTAAACTTGACTGAGGGCTTCATTTCCCCTTTAAACGTATTTGAGGTTCAGCATCTTGGATATTTTCTGTCTTATGTAAATGTTAGTTTCCATTTCTGTTCTGTTTTTGTTTATATGTACACATTCACAGTCTCTCTTAACTCAAAATCAAAACAATGTCTCATCTGCGAAAAGAAACTCCGCAGGCTTCCATATTTGGAAGAAGTGAAGGCCTTTTGCTTTGAAGTGTTTCTGAGTCATCTGTGAGGATTCTGTTTTTTTTATTAAGAATATTTGCACATTCGAATGTTCTAACAGTTTCCTATTCTGATTGTGTTTACTTTAATCCAGTGTTATTTTTCCTGGCAGTGACACAGCCTTCAAATGAACTCAGATTAATGCAAGCAGGTCTCTTGTTTGAGTTTGTAAAAGCCCTCAAAACGTTTAGTTTTTACGTGACCTGTAAAAAGAGAAGAAAATTTGTGCTGTTATATGTTTTGTTTTGTTTGATTTTATTAATAGTCAGCTGGTAGGATGCAGTTGAAAATGGGCTGCAAGTGTATTCTGATATGTTTGTTAACAATTCATTTATTCATTCATTTTACTTCAGCTTAGTCCCTTTATTCATCAGGGGTTGCTACAGCGGAATGAACCGCCAACTAACCCAGCATATGTTTTACGCAACGGATGCCTTTCCAGTTGCAACCCAGTACTGGAAAACATCCATACACACTCATTCACACACATACACTACGGCCAGTTTAGTTAATTCAATTCACCTATAGCGCATGTCTTTGGACTGTGGCGGGAACTGGAGCACCAAGAGGAATCCCACGCAAACCCGTTGTAATACAATTTAAAAAAGGAAATTAATAATCAGATGTTATAAATAGCATTTTTTATTTTTGCAGTTCATGGTAATACAATTAGTATGGGACATTTTTGTTTACTTTCATTCAATAAACATAAATAGTAATATTAAAAGTTAAAGAAAATATGGAAAAGGGTTGCATAATGTCATTCCTATATGGTTTTGGCAAGTCAATAAAAATTATTTTTAGATCTTCTGTTTTTATTTTTATTTAAATTAAATTTATTATTATTGTTATTATTTTTATTTTTAATATTATTATTATTATATTATTTATTATTAAGTTTTGATATAATGTATATTTGTATGATGTATGTAGCCAATCGAAGAAAAAAAAAATTGATTAAGGGGGTTACAGTATATACAGTATAAGCAATATCACACGAGTAGCAGTGCGATGTGGCTGTATATTGGCACTCGTGGGAGGCGTGGGAGGCCTCTTGTTTGTGAAAGGCCTCGTGCCTTAGTGTCCCACCAGTGACGATATGTAGCCACATCGCACTGCTATTCCTGTGATATAGCGTTTATACAACAATTCGACGACATAATCATGTCAAGAAAATCAAACATGGAGAGTCTCAAAACCCTTTTGTAAGAGGAACTACTTTCTTCCACCATTCATTCACATCTGCAGCTGACGTCAGAACAGTAGAAACCATTACTAATTCACTATTATGATGTCACTTTAGAGCTATTATTTGAATGATTCTCTAGTGTAATGTCTAAAGTGATGACAAAACAGGTGATTTTGCTCACATTTTAAGATCATAAGGCATGAAATGCCATCAGTCTACAGAGATTTCCCCATATTTGTCTGTTGCAATAGGGAGATCACAATATTACTATGGTATAAATACAGCACTACAGCATACAAAAGAGAGAGATTGACTTGGAAAGTCATTTACCTGTTTAATAATGATTTGATCAGCTGTAGTTTGAAATTACGCTGTTTTTCTCTTAGGGCTTATTATGCAGTCTCTGTCACCATCTTGTAAATGAACATCGTCTATCGTCTTTGCTCAAAGACAAGTTAATGGCTGCTGACACGCTGTCTCTCAGAAATGATAAATATTTAAAATAGGCACTATCCTTATAAATAAACTGCATAGTTGCAATCTAAACAACTCCATTCTCGATTAAAAAAAGCCTCAAAAGTACATTATGTTGTCCAACAGCTGCAATATTTGTCAAACTGTAGTGTCCTCTGCTTGTTGCTGTATGTGGGTGGAGTAATACACAAGGGTGAATGGTGAAGAGGCTGGACGAGTCCTATTACTGGCAGAATATCGCACGGCTATTGACCAATCAGATTCTAGAACCATACAGAACTGTTGTATAAATGATAATAACCTGTTTAAGGCCCCAACACACTCACAGCAAAGTTCCTTTCTTGTCCTTTTTCCGTAATTCAAAGTTCTTTCTTGAGGGTTTGCTTTACCTTAATTTTTTTAACTTAATTTTTGCTCAAAATTACACACCAGTTTGTTCTTACATTTGGTTGTAGCATATTGTATATGGATATTTTACAGTTTACAGACATTTAGGAGTCTTAAAGAAAAAAGTACAAATATTTACAGTAATTTTTTTTACCAAAGCCAAATAATTAACAGTATGCAGAACAAACAGACAAGCTAAATACAAATTGTCACATGTTCCTTTATAAACAGTTCCAAATTATCCATTTTGATCTTATATGCTTAAACTTCATTCCTATTATTAAACATTTAGGAATACTTGACATTCATCGTGTCGGTTTCTCAATCTAATGCATAAATGTTTTCATTTCCAGGTTCTGAGCTCAAGTAAAGGATCACCCAGCACTAACTCCCAACCTCTAATATTGAAGTCTGTGGAGGGAGCTAAACCCGGCTCTATCATAGGATCTGTGCGTTCACCTGATTCTCAAGCCCTGCCTGAATCAGGCCAGGTCACTTTTACTGTGGTTGGAGGCACTGACTTCGATGGCACTTTTGTGGTAGACCGACAAACAGGTGATGTTTACCTGGCCCGTGAACTCGACTTCGAAAAATCTCCTCGATACACTCTTCAAGTAGAGGTGGATGACTTCTCCACGCCACTTCCCAAAAGTGACATCGTTACATTAATAATCGATGTCCAAGACAGCAATGACCATTCGCCAGAGTTTCCAGAAGACCCTATTATCATAGTTGTCCCTGAAAACACAGATCCCGGTTCTTCTTTCTACACCTTCCAGGCTGTAGATAAAGATGGAAGTGGACCCAATAGTGAAGTACATTACTCAATCCTACAACAGTGGCCCAATATCCCAGATCTCCTGTTTCTGGACCCAAGCACTGGAGCTCTGTCTTTGGGGATGATGTTGGATCATGAGAAGACCTCTTCGCTACTTTTGGTGGTTCAGGCGAGCGATTCAGCCTTGGATGTCAGTCAACGGCGGCGTGGAAGCATCACGGCTCGTATATTTGTCACTGATGTGAATGATAATGAGCCTGTGTTCATCTCAGCGTCTGTGGTGAGTGTGATGGAGGATCAGCCTGTGGGTTTTGTGGTGGTTTACGTCATGGCTGTTGATGCAGATCAGGGAGAGAATGGACGAGTGACGTATCACATCCAGAGCGGCAACGTTGGAGGAAAGTTCAGCATTAACCCGGATACAGGTACAGTAAACCAATTGGCAGCTCTGTCTAAATTAAATGCATGATATTTACTGTAGATTGCTGTTTTATTTACAGATGAAGACTGAAAGTATTATACCTCCTTTGAAATTTATTTCTATTTATTTAATTTCTAATTTCTTTGTCTTTGCCGCAATGACTATATATGATATTTTACTTGTTATTTTGCAAGATAGCCTGATGTGATTAGAGTTTATTTTATTTAGTTCTCATTCCAATTTGATTCAGTTCTTGATTAGATGCATTGACTGTTGATTTAAGACAAATTATTTTGATATTTCTAAAAAATGTAGAGTGAATATCAGTTTACAAATGGTGAAATGTTGAATTAATTAAAATAACTTATTAGCTATAGAGCTTTATTTTTTCAGTAATTATTTCAAGTAGACATTGAGTACATTAAAGGAAAATTGAAGCCTCTTGTATTTCAAAAACCTACAATGAGCAGTCAGAATATGGAATAAAAAAAAAAGACTTCACAGATTTTGGCTGTTGGTGTTGAATTCAAAAGGGTTTTTTATATTAAGTACTTTGAATTGCTATGTTTTTAAATAAACTGAATGTGTCTTGATGAAAAACATGTGAAAAAAAACAGCTTTGATTTGGAAGAATTTACATTCAAGGTGTCTTTACTGGCATTCTACCACAAACTTTTGAATAACTGTATACAGTTGCACTTCAAAAAACAAAAAAGATTTTAAGCAATTTTTTAAAGCAATTCTGTTAAACATTTTTATTTGTTTCGCATTGTGAGTGATTCTCAAAAGCTTTGACCTATTACACAACCCACCAGTTACATTAGAACCTGCAGCAGAGATTAAACTCACATGCAAACAGGACATTAAGAGATAAGTCCACCCAAAAATTCAATTTCCTCCATCATTTCCTCACCTTCATATCATTCCAGAACTTTCTCTAACATGGAAGTTTGCTTTGCATGCTAAAAGCCCAATCGTTTTGATTCTGAATTTCTGCTCGACTCGCACATTTGCTCTCCTCCCAAATGGCAATCCTCTAAATGCCCTTTAGTTCACTTAATCCTAAAAACCGCCAGCTCAACATCTCGTCCAGCCCTTGGCTGTGATTTCTGAACAGTTTCTCACATCACTGTGTGTGTTTCTGCATTAATGCATCACAACATGAAGCAGCAGTGTAAGACAGTACACAACACTCAGCTGGTAGTTATTTACAGCATGTTCTGCCACTGACAGATAGCCCAGATTCTGTTTATTTGCTTTTGCATTTGTTGTGGACCTTAACATGCTTGCGACACTCAAAATTGTGTCATTTTTGGAAAAACGGAACTATATCAAATCTATTTGCTGAACTTGTTAATTTCTATAACCTGCTTTACAGGCCATTCCAATAACATCTTTTTTAAATCAATGTGACCCTGGACCACACAACCAGTCTTATTTTGCACCAGTGTGTACATTGTATGGGTCAAAATTATAGATATTTCTTTTATGCCAAATATCATTAGAATATTAAGTAAATATTGTGTTTCATCAAAATATGGAACACAATATGGCCACAACCATATCACCCTGCAGCCCAAGACCGGTTATTCACTGACGCTAAGCAGGGCTGAGCCTAGTCAGTACCTTGATGGGAGACCACATGGGAAAACTAGGTTGCTGTTGTAAGTGGTGTTAGGCCAGCAGAGGGCACTCAATCTGTGGACTGTGTGAGTCCTAATGCCCTGTCCTGGCCAAAATCCCTCCATCGACCATTACCCATCATAGCTTCCCACTCATCCCCATCCACTGAATTGGCTCAATTAATGTCTCTCCGGCACCATTTTTCTATGGCTGTCGTCACATCATCCAAGTGGATGCTGCAAACTGGTGGTGGTGTGGAGAGACCCGCTCATGATTGTAAAGCGATTTGGGTATATGACCATACACAATAAAATGTACTATATAAATACACAAATTTTCTCAAGATTTGTTTTGAACCCTCAGATTCTAGATCAAATAGTTGTATCTCAGACAAATATTGTCCTATCCTAACAATCCATACATCAGTGGAAATCTTACTTATTCAGATTTGATGTCATGTATAAATCTCAATTATGACAATTATGACAGTGGTCCAAGGTCACATATTGATTAATTACTTTGCCACATTCTGTTGATTTTGGAGATTTGAGCTCCAGGGCATCAATATATAATAATACTAATAATAATAATAATAATAATAATAATAATAATAATAATAATAATAATAATAATAATAATAATTCCTTACATTTATAAATCGCTTTTCTAGACACTCAAAGTGCTTTACACATTGGGGGGAATCTCCTCATCCACCACCAGTGTGCAGCATCCACCTGGATGATGCGATGGCAGCCATATTGCACCAGACAGCACACTACACACTAGCTGATTGGTGGAGAGGAGACAGAGTAATGAAGCCAATTATGATATAGGGATGGTCAGAGGCCATGATGAACAGAGGCCAGTGGGCAAATTTGGCCAGGATGCCGAGGTTAAACCCCTACTCTGTTTCAAAAGACATCTTGGGATTTTTAACAACCACAAAGAGTCAGGACCTCAGTTTAACATCCGAAAGACGGCGCTCACTGAGCAGTATAGAGTCCCCATCAATATACTGGGGCGTTAGGACCCACACAGACCGCAGGTTGAGCACCCCCTGCTGGCCTCCCTAACACCACTTCCAGCAGCAACCTAGCTTTCCTATGTGTCTCCCATCCAGGTACTGACCAGACGCAGCCCTGCTTAGCTTCAGTAGGTGACCATGTGAGAGATATCTATCCATATACTGTAAAATCAAAACAAATGTTATATATTTTAATCATTATTATGGCTGTTGTCCTACTGTAGATATCAACAGACCTGTATCAATGTAAAGTCTTCTCAAAAATAAGTCCATTATGTTTAGAAATATTTAGTCAGAAGTTTTTATAAAGCAGTTTTGTAAAATATCTGTTCTTGTAGATCTCAAACATTATTTGTGTGATTTTGTGTAATTGTGTCAAATTTGGAGAATTCATACTCATCATACTGTATGACTGCAGAAGACTCGGAATATTGCACAAACTTTCTAGCTCAAAAAGACAAAAAACAAAAAGGCAAAGCATCTTCGTTCCTCCTCTTGGTTTCTCTTTACGTTATCGCAGCCTGACTTCTGAGGAGTCAAATTGTCTGAAAATATTCGAGCTGGTAATTCTAACCAGATTAAGGCCTCAGAGGCATGTTAGCTCAGCGTTATGGAGATAGAAGAGAGGGGGAAAAATAAGCCGAAACAGAACGAAAACACCCTCTAGTGTCCCAGTTCCCATCATGCCTTTATAGCCTGCTTTGAATCATTGCGTCTGGTTCTTTAAAAGCATGAAATGTAGATTGGATCAATAGGAGCAGCAATCGCTTGTGGTAGGCTAACGTCAGGGGTGCTGGCACCCCCAAATTTGAGCAGGGCACGGCAGGCAAGGCTGTTGCGTGTCTGGAGTGCTTGTTTGTGTGCTCTTTCTGTTTGTGCTGGAAAAAACTCATAAACTGTGGCCAGATAGCTGAGCTTTTACAGTGGCTCATTGAGTGTTCAGGTATAGGGAGGGCTTTGCGTGAGGAGAGAAATGGTAGTATTCGAATACGTCGCATGACTTCGACTCATTTTTAGCACAACAGAAAGGCGTCAGCTCTTCGTGCTGCGATGTTGCTTACGCAAGATCAAAGTGTGTTACAGGATGGAAATCATTCATCGTGTGAGCGTGTGAATGAGGCTTTGCTTAAGTGCGAGTGGTTTTGTTTTAAACAATTTACATCATGGCTTCATTATTGTGTAATTGTTTAAATGCACTTCAGCAGGCGATCACTCACAGGAAAACCCAGACACGATGCGCATTACATTCATCGTATGGTACGCTAATGCTTTTTCTTTGTTTCCATTGTAGGCTCCTTGTCTATTCTTAGACCAATTGACCGTGAAGAGCAAGACCTCTACAACCTGACCATAGTGGCAGAAGACCATGGTTTACAACAACACAGCAGCTCGCAGCTACTGTCAGTCCAGGTGATTGATGTAAACGATGAAGCACCGTACTTCCAGGAGAGCCAATATGAGGCATTTATTGCTGAGAATCAGCCTGCAGGATCCACCGTGCTGGTGGTTTCAGCTTCTGATATGGACCAAGGTAAAAAATATAGTCCTATATATGTGTGTGTATGTATATATATTATAGGTGGGCATAGATACATATTTTTTATCTAGATTAATCTCACTATAATCTTGGAATTAATCTTGGTTAATCTAGATTAAAATGGCTCATTTGAATTCTGCCGAAGGCATTCAGAATATGTAATATTCTACCCAATGTAATATATTATATGTAATACAATATCCAAATAATGACTAAAAGTAAGTCTTTGAGAATGGGTTTCTCAAGCCAGGTGGCGCATTAGATCAGGGGCTCATCTCCAGTTTCCAAAATGCATCACACACTGCTTGAGAAACTGTTCTACTATGATAATTGGTGATGAAAATAAATGATGTTCAATAAGATGTACTTGTGTTTACTAACTGTTTATTCAGTTAAACATAAATTTTAAACTGTAGGTCTACATAAGCTCCAAACAGTGATTTTTGATTACCTTAATCCGACTAAAGTCATAACTGAACTAAACAGAAATGGAATTAAGACGTGGAGTATCCATATATTAGTGGCATTATTGAAGTAAACACCGCAATCAAACTTTTACCGTCATGTAGGACTTTTCGCCATATTTTCCAACAAGATCCACACACGCGGCTGTCAGTAAAGGACCGCACACACACACACATCTCGAATTGCGGAAGTTTTTTTCTTTCTAGTTGGCGTGCGTTATTAAACTCCATAACACGTTCACCAGTCCTTACTCCTTATTTGCGTCTATTACCCCAGTTTGTCACAGGGGCATGAATGAAATATTCATGAGTGAAAGTGAAACTGCCGAACTGCAATTAAAGTCACTCAAAACTACAGGAAACTCTTACATGAAAGCACTTCACGTAAACACCTTAATTATATTATTGTCTATTAAGGCAAATAACTAGATTACAGAACATCTTTACAAATGAAAAGATAATACATTTAAATTCATGCAAAATATTGCAAAAAAAAATACAAACTACAAAATTTCAACTAAATTGTAAATATTTTTTGTTTCTCTTAATTTTTTCTATTTTTTAAAATTTGTATTTAATATTTCACAAATTTTTGAACAATTATTGTAAGTTAATTTGTTAGATTAGCTCCAGATTTGGCTTCAGTACTGACTAATCCATTGTATATTCACAAATTGAATATTGTAAAACATCTTATAAAAATATTCATTTAAATAATAGATTTGTGGTGATTTGTGGTGTGTATGTATATATATATATATATATATATATATATATATATATATATATATATATATATATATATATATATATATATATATAAAGCGTATAAACATGTCAGGAATTTTTTTGTTTTCTTTTTTGAACACGTTTTTAATTTTTTTATTTTTTGGACATTCTTTTTGGACATACACAAAACAAAACTATAAACACAACATGAAATGCCTGACACAAAACAAAACTGCATATGCAGAAATTTTTATGTTTTTATGTCAAAAGTATTTTAATGTTATTTAAAAATTAATAAAAAATTAATTGCATGGAATCCTTTTTATCAGTCAAGTTAATCATAGAGCAAATAATTGCGTATATCACATTCCTGAGAAATGACCAGCAAAATAAATCCCTGGATTGTTCATCTGCTATTCACACAATTTAGTTAATTCTCGATGTATTTATCAAAACATTATTGTTTGATAGTTTTCATCAAATTATTTTCTTATGTGGTAAGTAACTATATAATACGTGTGATATTTTACATCCAGGCTGTTGTTATTGCAAATTTTTACGCTGTTTGGCGCCATCTTGTGACTGAATAATACATAGGTTGGTGTATGCTCCATTCAGACATTTTAATAATACATTTTAGTTAATAAATTATTACGGACGACGCAGTGGCGCAGTAGGTAGTGCTGTCACCTCACAGCAAGAAGGTCGCTGGTTCGAGCCTCGGCTGGGTCAGTTGGCATTTCTGTGTGGAGTTTGCATGTTCTCCCTGCATTCACGTGGGTTTCCTCCGGGTGCTCCGGTTTCCCCCACAGTTCAATGACATGCGGTACAGGTGATTTGTGTAGGCTAATTTGTCCATAGTGTATGAGTGTGTATGGTTGTTTCCCAGAGATGGGTTGCAGCTGGAAGGGCATCCCCTGCGTAAAATATGTGCTGGATAAATTGGCGGTTCATTCCGCTGTGGTGACCCCGAATTAATAAAGGGACTAAGCTGAAAAGAAAATGAATGAATGAATGAATGAAATTATTTCGGTTCAGAACAATGTTTTATGTCTAATTTTTACATTTTGTGGAAAGTAGCCATGTAATATGTGGGATACAGTACATCCAGGTGGTTGCTTTCGCAGAATAAAGCCCTTCAGTTTTATACAACAGCTGATAAGCCTGTCTGGCATTATTCTGCGGTAGCAACTGCCTGGATGTACTGTATCCCTTGCTTAAACCCCTTCAGGCTGATGCAAGACTCATCAACAACCAGATGTACATTTGTACATCATAGTACCACTGCTATGTATACATGTAGACTAATGTCTTTTTCACTTGTTACAAGTTACTGATCTTTACCTACAGGCTCACAAAAACATGATGATACTTTAATTTTAAAAGCAGTCAGAATCAATGAAAATCCCTTATTATTGAACATAGATAGTTAGAAACATGATTAATTACATAATTTTTGTATCACGTTACTGTATGTTCCTTATCACACCAAAGCCACATTAAAATAACATTTATCAGCCATAATAATAACGTTAGTTTAAATTCACACAACGTCTCAGATAATCTGTTCTGATCCTAACCAGCACTGTGTGTGAACGCACGCATTGAGTGAGAAAAGTTAATTTCCACCTTGTGAGGTTGGCCGCGGTCACACCATTCTCTTTAAAAGCGACACGAATGTTTGTTTACGGCTAGCGTTTCCCCAAAACCGCTGGATACCACAGCCAAACCCATCACAAATAAAAGTGTGTGGTTTTAATTGGTGCCAGCCCTAGGGGGGTTAGGGTGGTGGAGGAGGAGAGCTGCATTCTATTGGACTTACTCAGGGGCAAATAAAACAGAAGGATCATAAACTTTCTCTCCATGAACAATTAGCGAGGTAAACAGGTGACACTCTGCCAGATTGCTCGCCTTTTGCACGCGATCTGCCATCCGAACACTGGGGGGAGGGCGATTGAAATCAACTGCTTAGACAGCGGTATTAACTACAAACAAATAAAAACAGGGTGAGCCGCCGTGTTTACCCGTTCCGTGAGAAAAGCCCATTGTGTAAAGTAAACACAGGCTCACTTTCATTTAGATTAGCATTCTTTGAAAATGTTTACTGTATGTTCATCTTATATTCAGGGTTGTACTTAACCAATAAATGAAGGGGCCCTAATAAATACCTACTGTAGAAGTTGGCTTATGATTGTTAACAGTTAAATGCTGAAGCTTTTATAACAGTATACAGTATTATCACGATATTGACCGATTTACAGGTATAATGTATTGCTTTATTTTATATACACGTTCAGGGTAAACAAATGTTTCAACCAAATTAAATTGCAATAAGATTATAAAGTTCAATATTCAATAAAAATATACATTAAAGTCTCATTGCTAAACATTAGTTAATGAATTAAACTCAACAATGAGAAAAGGCCAGTGTTAATTATAGTTACTATATTAATATTAGTTTCAAAATACAACTGAATTTGATTTAATAACTTCATTTAAAGGGCACCTATTTTACCCCTTTTTTAAGATTTAGGATAAGTCTTTAGTGTCTCCAGAATATGTCTGTAAAATTTCAGCTCAAAACACCCATCAGATTATTTACTATAGCTTTCAGAATATTGGATTTTCTGCTCTGAACAGCCATGTAGCTGTTTTTGTTGCCTGTGCCTTTATTGCTAGTTTTCCCCACCCACCGTTCCCACATGCCTGTCAGAGCCTCTGCTGCGTCAGATAAACAGCACAGTGACAGACATGAAGAAAGTAGATCTCACGTAACGTTTACTGCTGTAAGTGTTTAACCAATGGTTATTTGATGTATTTGTTGTGGAGTTCATTCAAGACTTTCTGCAACGATGAGTCACAACAATGTCATTACAAAGTTCACACACACACACACACACACACAGGGCGCAGATTAAAATTTGCACTGTTTTTGCACGGCAAATGTGACTGGATACACGCTAATATGCACTGCTGTATGGACATCCGTTATGTTAATGTACAAAATAATCCTGATTTAACTTCCACAAACTGAGATTGAAGCGTCTTCTTTTATAATTGTACTGACATGCGCCTGTGGCGATAGTAAAGACGGTAAAATAGCTGTAATTCATTATAAACATGCACTGTTTTAAAAACTTTTTTAAACTTGTAAAACTCATTCTTGATCACATTTGATGATGATTTTTGATCACAGAGAGCTGAACAGATCTTTTAATCCCAGTTGCTTTGCGCACATCCTGTCTTGTTGATATAATTGTACGCGTTACTAAGACATGTTAATACGCTACTGTCAATCAATTCAGTGGGTGGGGAAACCACTCTCCTAAGTCACGTTGTGGTTGGCCTCAAAATGGGAGGGATTTGAATCCTATTTTTTTTTTTAATTAAAAAAAAAAAGAGACTTATTGTCTTTATATCACCCCAATATGACCGTGGACACACTATACCTACACACAGTTTTGTCCAAACAGCTTACAAAAGATGATTTTCATTATAAGTGCCCTTTAATAAAACAATTTTTACTTGTAATCAGATTACGGCTACAATTTGAATGTGTTATTAGGCATTACCTAAGAAATAAACCCCACCTAAGATTAATAAAGCTTTTGAAATTTTCATTGTGAGTTTAGTTAAATTAAGTAAGTTAACTTTTTTTCACTTTTCCGGTTTTGCTTAGTAGCGGAATTCATCATAGTTGAGTAAACTTAAAGTGTAGTGAATGGGAGAGTAAAACAAAAAACATTTTTACAATCCTATTTGGTGAAATAATACAAGAAAAACTCTGCGATAGCATTATCAAGACTTTCAGAAGAAGGAAAAAAAATTGTGTGACTGATAAGAGAACAAGAAGAGAGCCAGAAGAGAGAACAACATCAAATTTACTGTTCTGCCTTATAGACTCTGCATTACAAACACCTCGCATAAGCGGTAATTAGTTTCTTGTAATTAGATGCAAAGATGATCTAATACATACGTAAATACATATAAATGTCCATATGTAACATATAACATAAAATATTGCAAACTTTCAATATGCTTATGACCGTTAAACGGGTCATAACAGTTTTGTGAAAAGGGTTTATTGAAACATTAATGCACAATGTTAATGAACAATAGCCCTATAAATAGTCACAGAATTTTCAATTAATATTTCATCATGTCGAAGGCCAGATTAACATGTGAAAGTGTTTTTGTGTGAACTATTAACTAATTAAATCTCCAAGCACAATAGAAACCATCTTAAAAAGCGCTCCAAAAGTTTAAGTAACTTTTTCAATTTTAAAGTGCCCACAATATCAATATCATGCTTGTTCATTAACATGATATATTGGATTATTGAATATCAGCGTACTGTATGTCTACCTAGATGTTTCTATACATTATATATAACAAAGTTTCTATCATATTTTGTATGGTGACACAATTTTAACGTAATAGTTTCATCCATGTGAATGTGTTTCCACCATGGGTTATTGGAACATACCATTAGTAAAGCAGTTTAGTGGTCTGTCCTACAGTCCAATTTAAGAATTTTTTTTCACCCAGCTGATAATTGATATGACTTAAAGCTATTTAGAATGCGAAGACATTGTAGAGACACTCACTTCTTTATGATAAACTCTCTTTTCAAAAATATTTGAAAGAAAATAAATAGAAAACAATAGCTTATAACCTCGGAATGAATAGTGAAGCTGTGCAAGCCAGCATAGTTAGTAGTGTATATTATATATCTTTGTTGTTTTTCCATAGGGACCAATGGAATCGTGACATATGGAAGCATTGTGGGAGATGATTTCAGTATTCATCCTGTGACAGGAGTCATAACTACCACCAAAGCCTTGGATAGGGAGGCCCAAGGCGTTTATGCTTTGACAGGTACTGAAGTGTTACTGAAGTGCTTAATTACAGGAATTTACTCTTGGATATGCTTTTCATTTCTGCCAATGTCATGTCACGGTTGGGCACAAATTTGTTTAGCCAGTTTATTACCTCTCTCTAATAAACAGTTTATGCCAGAGATGGTGGTTCTCCACCCAATTTCGCCAAGACCACAGTGCGAGTCACCGTGCTGGATGAGAATGACAATAGGCCGGCTTTTGGGAGAGTTTACTACAGTCTGGAGGTGCCGGAGAACCAGGAGCCTGTGACGCTTTTCACCATTAGAGCCACAGATCAAGACTCTGGAGACAGCGGGCTGGTGTACTACAGAATCACTGGTATTAATGGCATGAGCACTATTTATGTTGTTGCATGCTAATGCTAATTGTTCACACAAGTTTTGGCCGTTCTCAAAGTCAATTTCAGTTCTGCAAATTCTCATTCATTCTTTCCCCATTGTAGTAGTATTTAATGCAGCCTTTTGGTGGAATGGAGAGATCATACATTCTAACATACAAACATTCCTAGCATGTAAGACTATACTACACCTATTAAATTGTCATTTTTTAACAATAGATTACACTACCTGACAAAAGTCTTGTTGCCTTTCCAAGTTTTAGGAACAGTAAATAATGACTTGGCTTCTAGTTGATCATTTGATATCACAAGTGGCTTATATGAAACACAAAGGCCTCTAGATTACGCTTATTTTACCAAAATAATATTGTGTATGACTCCCATGAGCTTGGACGACTGCATCCATACATCTCTGCAATGACTCAAATAACTTATTAATAAAGTCATCTGAAATGACAAAGAAAGAGCTCTTGCAGGACTCCCAGAGTTCATCAAGATTCTTTGGATTCATCTTCAAAGCCTCCTTCTTCATCTTACCCCAGACATGCCCAATAATGTTCATGTCTGGTGACTGGGCTGGCCAGTCCTGGAGCACCTTGACCTTCTTTGCTTTCAGGAGGCTGAAGTATGAGAAGGAGCTCTATCCTGCTGAAGAATTTGCTCTCTCCTGTGGTTTGTAATGTGATGGGCAGCACAAATGTCTTGATAACTCAGGCTGTTGATGTTGCCATTCACTTTGCAGATCTCTCGTACGCCCCCAAACTGAATGTAAGCCCAAACCATGATTTTTCCTTCACCAAACTTGACTGATTTCTTTGAGAACCTGGAGTTCCAGTAGGTCTTCTGCAGTATTTGTGATGATTGGGATGCAATTCAACAGATGATTCATCAGAAAGATCTACCTTCTGACACTTTTACAAATGATCAACTAGAAGTCAAGTTATAATTTGTTTCTCTTACAGCTGGGATTGACGACAAGACTTGTATCAGGTAGTATATGTAGCGAAAAGGAGAATAATTTGATGGAAAATGACAAGACTCTACTCAAAATTCAAAGTGCAGAATACTAGTTAATTGTCTTTATCAGCGGGTTTTGAGCTACCCCTTTTCATTTTTTACTGTTCTCCAAGGTCCACATATAATGTTATCAAGAATAGTGACTGCATAATAAAACAGCTACTCACACTTGCAAATTAATCAGCATCACATCATTATTACATTTTTGCATTTCTGAAAATGACCATCAAATTTTGCTCTGTTTTAAATGAATATGTGGTCAAATGTGAACAAATGACCAGGTTCCTACTGATTTGGCCTGGAACTTCATAACAAAAAAAAAAATTATGGATGAAAAATTATCAGTTCTTGACTCATTTACTGTAGCCACTTTTAGCCACTACCTTTCAAATCTCTAGATATGCTTTTTCTTCGATAGTTTACAGAACAAACCATCATTATACAATAACTTGCCTAATTACCCTAACCTGCCTAGTTAACCTAATTAACCTAGTTAAGCTTTTAAATGTCCCTTTAACCTGTATTAGAAGTATGTTGAAAAATATCTGGTAAAATAAAATTTGCTGTCATCATGGCAAAGATAAAATAAATGAGTTATTAGAAATGAGTTATTAAAACTATTATGTTTAGAAATGTGCTGAAAAAATCTCTCCGTTAAACAGAAATTAAGGGAAAAAATAAACAGGGGGGCTAATAATTCAGGGGGGCTAATAATTCTGACTTCAACTGTACCTGAAGAGACAGACAATGACCTTGTTTTGACGTCTTTCTTTCCTCAGATGGAGACTATTTTGGTGATTTCCACCTAGACAAGAAGTTAGGTGTATTGTCCACGTCCAGACCTTTAGACCGAGAGTCCAGAGCAAAGTACACCCTCACTGTTGAGGCACAAGATCAGGGTATACCATCCCTGACCAGCACTATAACTTTGGACATCAGTGTCCTGGACCTGAATGACAACAACCCAGTGTTCCCCAGCAGCAGCTACTCTGTGGATTTATCAGAGGAAGCTTCAGCAGGATCTCTTGTTTTGGAGGTTTCAGCGTCTGACAAGGATGAAGGGTCCAATAGCCAGGTGGTCTACTTCTTGAGTCGTGAATCCAGGGGTATGTTCATTGTGGACCAACACACAGGTCGCATCATTACAGCGGCAACTCTTGATCGTGAAAAAGTGGCCTCCTACAACTTCCAAGTCTACGCCATGGACTCTTCAGCAACTAATCCTCGTAACTCTTCTGCTGAAGTAACCGTGCACATTTTAGATGTAAACGACAATGCCCCCTTCTTCATTACAGACCCGCTTATAATCAATGTCTCCATCAGTAGTCTCTCCAACCACAGAGTGCTGGCAACTATGAGAGCAGAAGATAAGGACTTTGGTGCAAATGGGTCTGTGTTCTATCGATTTGCAAATCCTGTCAAAGGCTTCACCATAAACTCCTTGACGGGAGCCATCCAGGCCACAGAAAAGCTCCAAGCACTGACCCAGAGTCAGCGGATCCTCATTGTGGAAGCCATGGATCAGGGCAACCCATCACAGTCCTCTCTGGGCGTGGTGATTGTGTACATCAGA
Organism: Danio kyathit; assembly: GCA_903798195.1. Lineage (NCBI taxonomy): Eukaryota > Metazoa > Chordata > Actinopteri > Cypriniformes > Danionidae > Danio > Danio kyathit. The sequence continues at coordinate 37,802,715 of LR812533.1, forward strand.
GAGCAGAGTTACCAGGGCATCCGCTTCTCGCGCAACACTAGAGATGTGAGCCTGCAGGAGAATGCAGCCAAAGGTGGGATGGTGATCTCTGAAGTCAGTACAGATATGTTAAAGTGCCCCTATTTTGCATTATAAAAGGTCATATTTTGGTTTTGGGGGTCTCCAACAACAGGTTGATATGCATGAAAGGTCCAAAAACCCCTCCTTTGCGTGAGGCTAATCTGCTGTGATTGGTCCGATGACCCAGTCTGTTGTTATTGGTCGACTGGGTTCAGAATCGCGAGTTCAGAAGCGCGTTTAAATCTGTAAAGGAAGAAGCACGCATCACATTTTCAGTGTGGTTTTGGACGCAATATGTGAATAGCCCCAAAAAGATTTAACCTGAGAGATACAGTACAAGATCTGATCTATAATAGATACATGATTACATGTCGCACGGAGCGATTACAAGTTACACTATTAAATACGTATTTTGCAAACTACAGAAAACGAGGCAACAGTTTTAATTACACTTACATGTTATGATTCGGAGGAAAAAGAAACTGGTCCATATGAACTGTAACAGTTACTGACAAAGTCCCATACATAATAGTCTCTGCTGCTCCTTCCTTTAATAGCAAACGGCTGACGAATATTGTATCAATCATCAGAAAAATGACAGGAACAAACACAGCACTAGGTTGGCTATACTATGGTATTGTTGTGAATATGAACTTTAACCCTTTATTCCCCGCAGCCGAATCTTCATCTTCGTGTCATGATCAGTCCCGTGATCCCCTCGCACTCTGCTAGTGTCTGAAGGGAAAGGCGCGTTCACGTTTTACTAGATCTATCACTTCATATTTGGTGATATACTGTATCGACGTCGACATGTTCTGGCAAAAGATCCGAACCCAACATGATTCATTTTGTCGACTGCTTCGTTAAAGAATCAATAGTTTTAAACACAATGCACTTTCAGATTTAAACCTCAGCTGGATGTTTTCATTCACTCAGTGCTGTGTTACACACTGCATAGAAGCTCATTTTCAAAAACCCATAATAGGGGCTCTTTAAATTGTTGTACATCAGTGATATTCAGCTCTTATTCATACTGTAGAGCAGGGATCACCAAACTTGTTCCTGGAGGTCCGGTGTCCTGCAGATTTTAGCTCCAACCCTAATCAAACACACCTGATCAAGCTAATCAAGGTCTTACTAGGTATACTTGAAACACCCAGGCAGGTGTGTTGAGGCAAGTTGGAGCTAAACCCTGCGGTGCACCGGACCTCCAGGAACGAGATTGGTGACCCCTGCTGTAGAGGATTTCCTGGGAATGCATGAATCAGTGTTTCCCCTAGGTTTACACCTTAAATGACAGATTTTATGGTGTCTTTTCTCAATATTTTCCTAATTTTTTTACCATATATGTCTCAAAAGATTGATTATTGGGGGATTTAAAGCAATAAAGTATATGTATATACATTATACATCTTGTATAATATTATTGAAATATAATTCTTTTGCATTTGTTCACCAAATATTTTGTTTTGTATTCTTATATAAATCAGATGGGCCGTAAAAAATCCGAGCACACTTTTTCTGTCATGTTTAGTCCAGATTAAAATGAAACAAATGTTGGAAAATAAACACTCAAAGTCATTGTGCTTGATGGCTATTTGAACACGTTGATGGAAATGATTAACCTTAAATGATCTGTTGTGATCTGGTGCAATATAAAGGAAATAAAATGAAACAACTTGTCTTTTAAGGGGGCAGCGGGTGTCGTCGGGTGGGGCAAGGCACCCCCTAATACAATGGTAGAGGAAACAGTGCATGAGCTGATGAAACATAAATCTTGCATTGAAGTTAATGGCAATTTTCAGTGTAGACAACAAATGTCTTATCTTTTTCATAGGCACTGCAGTTGTTCAGATTCAGGCTCAATATCCTGATGGTTCTACCAGTGGCATAAACTACAGCATATTCAGTGGGAACAAGCAGCAGTCATTTAGCATCAGCCATCATACTGGTATGATAGTCTTTGCATTACTTTATTTGTATTGTGGCCTGTCGATAGATATCTGACTAACAGAGTCATAATTAATGTTTTGTTTTAGGTGAGATTTGGGTAGAAAGCTCCACAGGTCTGGATTTTGAAGAGACTCCACGACTCCGCCTGGTGGTCAAGGCTGAAACAGCATCCTCCAGCTCCTTCATGGCTGTCAACCTCCTACTACAGGATGTCAATGACAACTTACCACGCTTTCAGCTTCACAATTATGTCGCTTATGTTCGTGAGGCCCAGGGCTATGATCATCCTATCATTCAGGTGCAGTAATCTCCCATTTGTTTACTCAACAGTTGAGTCTTTATAAAAGTGTAAAGTTGTGGAGTACAACATCCCTTGGCACTAAATACAGCATATTTTCAGTGCAAGCCAGAAGAGTTTCCTTTGCGTTTCCCACAATGTTTTCATTGTCCATGGTGAGAATATAGGCTCAGCTGTCCCACATATCCACAACCAATTCTCCTTTTTCAGCTTTTTTTTTTTTAAATAATTCAAGTTCCAAGCCTAACATTGCTTAGAGGTTCATGTTACGCTCAGGCAGCTGTTGCAGATCTCCCTCTGTTTTCATTGACAATTTCACCGGTAATTTCCTCAGGTGTTGGCGAATGACCTGGACCAGGGTCAGAATGGGCAGGTGACCTACTCTATAAGGTCATCCTCCATGAGCGGCCTTTTCAAGATCGACCCTGTCACAGGCAGTATATCCACCGCTGCCATCATGGATAGAGAGATCTGGACACAAACCAAGTACTAAGTTGTTCCTTTTGCCATTATAGCAGTTTATGTTGTTTCTAGTGCTGACAACAGTTCTTTTAATCATGATTAATTGCATGATTTTTCTGCAATTAATTGCGTTCTTATACACAAAATTCGACAATGAATTCAAAAGTGTTTTGCACACTTTTATTTTAAATGCTCTTGTACGTATATGAAAAAAATTAGATGTTTTTATATCAGTATTCCCTTTACTTATTAACAGCTACAACATATTGTGTAAATCTTAACTTAAACTTTAATATAATCGAATGAAGGGGGCAACCCAGTGGCGCAGTGGGTAGTGCTGTTGCCTCACAGCAAGAACGTCGCTGGGTCGTAGGTTCGAACCTCGGCTAGGCTGGGTCAGTTGGCGTTTCTGTGTGGAGTTTGCATGTTCTCCCTGGGTTTGCGTGGGTTTCCTCCGGGTGCTCCGGTTTCCCCCACAGTCCAAAGACATGCAGTACAGGTGAATTGGGTAAGCTAAATTGTCCATAGTGTATGAGTGTGAATGTGTGTGTGGAAGTTCCCAGAGATGGGTTGCGGCTGGAAGGGCATCCGCTGCGTAAAATCGTGCTGGATAAGTTGGCGGTTCATTCCGCTGTGGCGACCCCGCAAGGGACAAAGCCGACATGAAAATGAATGAATGAATGAATAATCGAATGAAATATAAAACTGAAGCTAATAGCCACTGCCAGGGCATTTAGTGATAATTAAGTGAACGTTACATCAGTGGTTCTCAGTTCCTGTACCAGATAACCAGCTTGATAGGTGAGACCTTTATGCATGAATCACTATTATGCATATGTCACTACTTCCTACTAACCTGAGCATGGGAAATCTCTACTTCTTTTCAAAATGTTCATTCACGTATTTGCCTTCAGCGTATGTATTATAATATGCTGGATTTACACCAAGAGTAAAATTAAGTATTCACGTGAGTATTACATACAAAGTCAATGCAAATGCACAAATATAGGTGAATTTCCACTAGGCATTGTAAATGATGCAGATTGCATAATGCGTTTGCTGCAAATGTGGAAATGGACACTATCATATCTTTAAGTAGCTCAATCTGAAAATTAGCTTGAAGTGAAAAACATGCAGTTAAACATGACATGGTACTCCATGTTTGGTGTGAACTCAGCATTAGGCCCATTCCAAATATTCTCATTAGTTGAGAAGTGGGCCCTCCAGACCCATTGTTTGTCTGTGTGTATTTTAAAATAATATTATTATTGACTTTTAAAATAATAATAACAACTGCTTTAATGCGCTGTGAAATAAATGTCTGTATTAATTAATTGTTGCGTTAACACCAGTGTTGGGGAAAGTTACTTTTGAAAGTAATGCATTACAATATTCCCCCAAAAAAGTAACTTATTGTGGTACTTAGTTACTTTTTTATGGTAAATAATGCGTTATATTACTTTTGAGTTATTTTTGCGTTACTTTTCCTTACCTGTGTGAGGTTTGATCTCTTTCAGAACTTGCAGGTGTTTTTTCACCTCTTTTATAGAGAAGCTCTGCATTTAACAACCACCTATAGAACACACACCTTCATTTTCCTTTAAAAAAAATGTAGGATAAAGTTATATTTTGAGAACTTTCTGAACCCAGAGCTATACATGCTGTATATACAGAGTAATGAAAGCATGTAAAGTAATGTGTTAGCTACTTTTGTATGTTATGTGTTATTAGTTAAGTAAATTCACTGTCCTTTGAGATAAAGATTGCAATAAAGCCTTGGAGTACTAACATGAAATTTTAAATCTTTAAAATGTTTAATAAGAAAATAAACAGTAAGATGATAAAAAAACATCCCCAAATCAAAATAAATCTTTGAGCTTTATACATTGAATAAATTGCTTCACGTGGCCTTAATAAATGTGTAAATCGTTTCCCTAAAGAGAAAAAAAATCTTACAATATTACAACACGATGTTGACAATAAAAGCAACAACCTTTTTTTAGTTTAGTCGAATTAATTGTTTCACCTGGAGACCGTGAACTGATGTCAATCATAGCTAAAGATGGGGTGCGGGTGTAAAGCTTTGCATCCATTTTTTTTCCGATGTCGTGTTTCTTGCAGTTGTCAAGAGTTTTACTTACACATAATCTACACTTAACAACAATCCACTTCTTTTCTTCGATGAGTTCAAAATAACAAGAATCAGGCGATTCGTGAATGAATCATTTGTTTTAACCAGATTTTCTAAGTGAACCGGTCAAACCAGTTCATTAAATTGAACAGAGTTGTTGTAAAACGGTTTGCGTCTTCAGTACTAATATACCGGATACCCCCTCTGACTCGAAATATACCAATATCCTGAGTTATTCGGTTAGTAGAACAGTACACTGACTCATCTGCTTTGAAAAAAGAGACCTGATGATGATGATGAGTGCGAACCGACTGTCTGTTTCCTCGCAGCACACTCTCTCATTGAGTGTGCGATTCAATCTGTTTAAGGACATATTTATTCCGCAATATATTTTGTAAAAGCTAATTAAGCAAGGTAAAAGGTAACTCGTGTTACATTTTTTAAAAGTAACTCAAATAATATGACTTATTTTTAAAAGTAATGCGTTACTTTACTCGTTACTTTGGAAAAGTAATATTATTATGTAACGCGCATTACTTCCCCAACACTGGTTAACACAATGATAACGAGTTAACTTGCCCAGCCCTAGTTGATTCCTTTTATCTAAGTACAAGAAATACTTAGATCTTTAAAAAGAGAGGGATGTCTTCCTGTCAACGTGAAAAAAAACATCTGTGAGAATGACTCTAATTTGACTTTAATGTTTTGTTGTGTCTCCAGCCTGGTCATTATGGCAACAGACAGAGGCAGTCCTCGGTTAGCAGGATCTGCCACTCTCACTGTGATCATTGTAGACCTGAATGACAACAGTCCCACCATTCCTGTTCCACGTGAAGTCCGGGTCCCTGAGAGTAAGTTGACTGCTGTTTGAACTCCATATCACTTCTGTAATCAATGAACTAAATTTCCTATTTTTTCTGGCAGACAAACAATGAGGTACACCGTGCTGAAAGATTGACTCAATTACTAGCTATTTTTCTCGCCAAAGTCCTCAATGGATATTTCCTGTCACTGATGTTGTACAATGTGTCCAATAATGGTGGGCGTTGCCCAGCTAAACCTAATAGTTCTGAAAGGTGCAACCACAAGTGGAAATGGTTGATTACGTTTTATACAGGGTTATCATGAAGATCGTCTATTTCTTTCCCTAGATACCTTGATTGGAACCATGATAACTCAGGTCACAGGGAATGATGTGGACTCAGGGCCTGCTCTCTCATATACCCTTCTTCTGGACTCAGACACTCAAGGGAAGTTTGGAATACACCGCTATGGAGGAGGGGTGTCCCTTACTACCCCTCTGGACTTTGAGGTTAAAACATGGTACACATTGACAGTCAGCTCTTCAGACTCCAAGCAGCAGAGTCATGCAAATCTGACCATACTTGTGGAGGACGTGAACGATAATTCTCCAGTCTTCTCCCAGGACCTGTATGAGGTACGTTAAGGAAGATCCCAGGTGTAGAATGAGTAGTGATAGTAAAAATTTGTTTGTGACAGTATTAGATTCCACAAGTTTTAATACTTTAATAGTTCCCACAAAAGGAAACTTCTGCCATCAATTACTCTTTCTTCACTTGTTTCAAACCTTTATGAGTTTCTTTCTTCAGTTGCACAAAAAAGAAAAAAGCTAAAAACATGTAACTATTGATGTGATTTTCCAGTTATGAATCTCAATAGTTACAGGTTTTCAGCTTTATTCAAAATATCTACTGTAACGGAGGCTGGCTAGCAAAGTGCTATGCAGGTAAACCTCACTCCTCTGACCTCTAAAGATGCTCTAGCAACAGATGCTAGAAGCCATGGTCTTTAGCCTCCTTATTAGAGCAACCAACTCCCATGCAAAGAATCGCCGGTTCGACCCCAGCTCAGACCGGGTTGGGAGCAGTATGACCGGGCTCGTCCGTGATGGGAGTGAGATTTAGGGGGGTGGTTGTAACGGAGGCCGGCTAGTGAAGTGCTATGCAGGTAAACCTCACTCCTCTGACCTTTAAAGGTGCTCTAGCGACAGACTCTAGAGGCCATGGTCTTTAGCCTCCTTGTTAGAGCAACCGACTCCTATGCAAAGAATCGCCAGTTCGATCCCAGCTCAGACCGAGTTGGGTGCTGTAGGACTGGGCTCGTCCGGGATGGGAGTGAGGTTTAGTGGGGTGGATGTAACGGAGGCCGGCTAGCGAAGTGCTATGCAGGTAAACCTCACTCCTCTGACCTCTAAAGGTGCTGTAGCGATAGACTCCCATGCAAAAAATCGCCGTTTTGATCCCAGCTCAGACCAGGTTGGGTGCAGTAGGACCGGTGGGTTAGTTTTTTAGTGTTCAACAAAAGAGTAAAACTCGTAAAGGTTTATAACCGGGGTGTTCAAACTCCTTCAACACACCTGCCTGTATGTTTCTAGTATACCTAGAAAGAGCTTGATTGGCTGGTTCAGGTGTGTTTAGTTGGGGTTGGAACTAAAATATGCAGGACTCCGGCCCTTCAGGACCGAGTTTGGACACCCCTGGTTTATAATCTCTTGAGGGTGAGAAAATTGTGTGTAAATGTTCAATTTTGGGTGAACTACCCCTTTAATAAAAAACTGTTCCACTGGTAAAGTCCTTAAAGACTCTTGCAGTTTATTTAAATGTCAATGAAACACATATTTGTGTTCAGAAAATATTCCCTGTGAGCTCTACATTAAAAAACATTTCCTGAGGTAAAAAAAGGAATAAATTGATGCTGTGTGTTACTCAAAGCAGTCAGTTTTAAGGCCAATTTATGTCTTTGGCAGGTGACTCTAGCCGAACACTCGCCAGCAGGAAGCTCAGTTATCACAGTAACCGCTACAGATAAGGACTCTGGAGAGAACGGAAGAATAACATACAGGGTCGTGTCAACAAAGGACATGTTCTACATTGACCCAAGCAATGGTAATTTGTCCTTTTGTTCTTGTTCTTTTCCTTTCGGGTTTATTGTTCATCGTCCAAATTGTTGTCAGATGTCTTGCATAATTTATTTGTAAAGAACAAGAAATAAAGTGCTTTTTGATGTGCTTTTTCTCAGCTGGATTCTCTTTAATGCCCACATTTTAGGACGCCAAATAGCAAAAGGGTTTAAATGTGAATGTGTCAGTTGTGTGATGTGTTAGCACAGTAGCGTTAGCATCCACCAGCTGTGAACCACTATTTTGAAACTTGTGCTAAAATCGCTGATCTTAACTTGAGACTCATAATGTAATTTCTCTACATAGGTACTCTGTTCATCAAGAAGGAAGTTGAGTTTGACTCACAGCGCCCATCAATTTTGGTGGTGATTGAAGCCAGTGATAGTGGAACACCTCCGCTGACCGCCCTTTCTACAGTTCAGGTGCATGTGTCTGATGTCAATGACAATGCCCCTGTATTCCACCAAACTGAGTATAGAGCCTCTGTATCTGAAGACGAAGTTCCTGGTTCAACCATTCTAACTCTAGAAGCGGTGGATGGAGACTTATCAAGGGACAACTGCGGCTTTGATTTCGCCATTGCCAGTGGAAACATTGGGAACACTTTTCAAATTGAGAGCAGCGTTCGCTTCCTTGAAGGTCATGGATTTCAGACAGTTGGGATGTTGATACTGGCTGATAAGCTTGACTTTGAAATTGCGAATAGCTACAATCTCACTATTGTGGTCTCAGATCGTGGTATACCACAGCGAAGCTCAAGTGTTCCCGTTTTAATCACTGTAATGGACACCAATGATAACCCACCATCCTTCAGTAGGGCAGAGTACAGCGCTGTTGTCAATGAAGGGGCAGAAATGGGAACGGAAATACTTCAACTTTTTGCTATGGACCCTGACTCAACACCTAATGGAGAGGTTCAATACTCAATCAGTTCTGGAGATGATTCTGAGCTCTTTACTGTAGATCAGTGGACTGGGGCCGTTCGTCTGCGGAGGTCCCTCGATAGTGAGAAACAGTCCTCTCACATGTTTGTCATTCAAGCCTCGGATAGTCAGGGTCACTTTGCTCTTGCTCCTGTAACTGTCGAGATAAAGGACATCAATAATAACCGACCTTACTTCCCTCTTAAATCACTTACAGCAAGCATTCGTGAAAACCAGCCCCAGAATGCTCTCGTTACCATATTGCATGCCATTGATCACGACAAAGGAACATATGGAGAACTGAGATATTTCCTTACTTATAATGCGGGCAATGGTAAAGATTCCTTCCTAGTGAACCAAACCTCTGGTGAGCTGCGAACCCGCTTTACCTTCGATTTCGAGAAGACAAACACTTTTAATTTTATTGCAATGGCAATGGATGCGGGTAACTATTCAGCTACAGTCACTGTTCAAGTGTTTGTAACTGGTGAAGATGAGTACGACCCCGTTTTCACTAAATCTGATTTTGCCTTCCATGTTCCTGAGGGTGCAAAGAAGGGGCAAAGCATTGGCCAAGTAAATGCCAATGATGAGGATGGAGGAGTGGACGGCATTGTCCTCTACACCCTAGCAAACAGTTCACCTTACTTTGAGCTCAACACATCTACCGGTGTGATATCCCTCAAGATGGATGCATATCATCGACATGTAACCCGGGCCAAAAGAGAGACACGACAGATGACGTTGGATGTTATTGCCCATAGTCCTTTAGAGAATTCCCGAAAAACTTCAACCCAGATCACGGTTGATGTCACACATACATCCTTTGGCTTGACCACAGACATGAATGTGGTTCTTGCCAGTGCTATAACAGCTTCCTTGGCAGCCATTGTGTTCCTGATCATAGTTGTTGTGGTGATATTCCTCTTGAGATCCCAAAAGTATAAAGAACAAGAAACCTGCACCCGAATAGTCACCCATGGTACCGTTCTTGAGAGTCTTGAAGATTCAAAAGTTCCTGGGGGTGATAAGCTGTATCATCAGACCCTTCCGGGTTATGCAGCAGACCAGACTGGAAATGTAGGAGGTGCCTACACACGAGGAGGGTCTCTTGACCCATCCCACTCAAGTGGACGAGGGTCTGCCGAAGCAGAGGCAGCAGAAGACGACGAGATCCGTATGATAAATGAGTATCCACAAGTTGCTAGCATCTCCTCATCTATGCAGGAGCACATAGCTGCTCGAGGGCCCGACTCTGGTATCCAGCAAGACGCAGACCAGCTGTCTGACATTTCCTGTGAGCCGGGGATGGATGCAAACCAATGGTTTAAAGGGAAGAAACTGGGAAGTTTAAGTGGAACTCTATTAGCAAGCCAGTTGCCAACTTATCGTGATGAAGGAGGTGGATATCTCGGGGTTGGGAGAGGGCTTAACATCTCACATCCCAAAGATTATGCCTTTCCAGAGGATGGCAAGCCTGCTGTCGATGGTTCTCTTACTGCAATTGTAGCTAGCGACGAGGAACTGAGAGGCAGCTACAACTGGGACTACCTCCTAGACTGGTGCCCTCAATTTCAGCCTCTGGCTAATGTCTTCACAGAAATTGCCAGATTAAAAGATGAAAATGCACCACCTAACCCTCGGCGGCCATTTCATCCCAAAGCAAAGACTGATCCCAAGCCCAGGATTGATCCTCCTCCCCTTATTACTTCTGTAGCTCATCCTGGGGCTAAAACTGTTTTGCCTAAACCTGCTGTAGGGCGAACATTTCCCCACTTATCATCATTCCGACGATCTCCTATTGACCATGATGTTTCCTCGATTGCCATGTCCCCTAGTTTTTCGCCATCGCTTTCACCGCTTGCAGCCCATTCCCCAGCCATTGCTCCCTTTGGAGGTCACTCGTCCTCCATAATCAGTACAACTGAGCACGAGGAGACAGAACTGAGGATTTAATGAAGATTCCTATCAGAAAACATTCCCGCCTGACTCAGGTACTCTAAAAATGCCTCTCCTCTGCCATGGTCATTGTGTTGTATGTAATGTTGCCCCACTGGCTGGCCAGAGGTTTCACAAAGCGGTGCTTCTGTCACCCTTCTTTAGACTTACTGACTTGAGTTGGAAAAGAAGAAAACTATTTTATAGTGCTGTTCAAATGTCCTGAAGAGCAGCTGACATTTTTATTAGCCCAGTGTTTGCACATTTAAAAGGACGGTTGTGTTTGATGTTGATGTTTTGTAAGAGAAAACACTTCTGTATTATATATTTTTTTACTGATGTTTTTTTTTTTTAAATGAAATGACATATGTCAAATGGTTGCTATAACCGGTGATTTTATTGACATACATTTATATTTGTATATATGTGGCAGTAAGAGTATGTTTGTTATCAGAGCTTGTTTTGGTTTATTAACAGTTGCCATTCTAAAGTGCAAAGTATGTTCAGTATTAAGCTCTTAAATGTTTGGGGAATATATTTTGATGTCAGTATTTATGAAAAACTGTTACAATATGTGCAAAATTGAAGGTTATGCTACAGTGATCATTGATTTCTAAATGCTGCTTCCCCTCCCATAGCTTGACTAATGAGAACGCAATCGAAGCTTGAGAAACTAAAAATAGCAATCAGTTAATTAAACAATGTTGTTCCCCATTTTTGTATAGATTTGAAAATCTTGCAACAAGTTGCTCATTATTTAGTACATTGAAAAACCTTTTTAGGTGTTGAAGCGCAAGCGATATGTGTCAGGACTTTCAAAATCTACAAGGAAATAACAATAACAGTAATGCTAAACATTGCTGACACCTAAAAACACCACAACATAACTGGAAATAACAGTACTGTCATTTTAAGTGTTTATTTTTGTGTTTATTTCTTAAGACCAGAAAAAATGGTTAGCATAAATAGGCTCTAAATAGCTATTTCATAACATCAGATTTATTGGCTTTGGATATAATGACCACAACCATGTCCACAATGTCCAAACTGGATGTTTATGTTTAAATAAATCAAGCTATCCAATTACATGCTTCATTTGACTAAACTCACAGCTCCACTAGTCGAGGTACTGAAGTGTATAGGTACATATTTGTAGCATATTTCAAATATTACTGTGGGTAAAACCAGTTGATAAGTTTATCTAATTATGCCACAACATGCTGGATTACTTATTACTCTCTCGTTTTTTGTAAATTACATTGCTAAATGATGTTATGGCACCCATATTTGTTTTAAAAAAGCACTGGTTTGATTTTCATGGCATTTGTTCCTACAATGTACAGTTAAAAGATCAAGTTTAAAGTATTTCAAACTAAATAATGGCGGCATTTAACTTTCTCCAATAGCAAGACTCATTTTTTTAGCCTTTCAATTTGCTTGTGCTTGTGAAAAGTATTTTTTGTACATACAGTACTTTCGAATGACTGTAAATGTTACCGTATGACCATACATCATTTTAGTTTAGTGCTGAAAAAAATATATATTTCCTTCAATTTTAAAAATGTTGAGTCAGTTTTGGTCAACATACTGTACTTCATTTTCCTGTCGATTGAAAGGCTCAACTTATAATTTAGAACATCCACAGTGCCTATTAAAGAAAGACCATTAAAAGTATGCTTTGTTGATATTCTCAAGGTCACAGGGACATTTCAGTATTATAAGTTAAAGTTATTGGTCTTTGTTTTTTTTATGTGTTAGCCTGATTTAACAGGATATCTCTCTTCTTGTTTAAGTCTTATATTTATGGCAGATACTTCACTTCTGTACAGAAACAATTCCTCACTCGTAACTGTGAACGTGTTATATTCATGCTGCCTTGAAGGAAAATAAATAATGTTGTGTTCATTTAAAAAAAAGTTTCTCATAATGTTCAAGTCACTGTTCATATTGTTATTGGTGAATGATGTCTGTTTACATAACGTTTGAATAGCACTGTGGTCCACATTTGGCCAGCTGTTTTCTTGCATTTGTACCCAGTATAACCCAAAGGGCATTGAGTAGGTGGTTGTTCAGTGTCCACCGTAAACTTTTCTTTTTTTGACAAAGTGCCTAATTAAAAATGTGTTTCCAATAATGAACGTAAAACATCTTCATCTGTTTCTTAATTATATGTGTTTACTCTGTTTTTTACATATTCTTAGATAATACACTGCAAAATATCTGTTAATTAACAGATTTCATATTTTGTGACTCCGTATTTCTGTTTATTTACGGTAATGAATCTCGCTCAGCGAGGTTGCAGAAAAACCGGGAGCGCTAGCATTTACAGTGAGGGAATGACATCCGATGCAGTACAGAGTTTGTTGTTGCCTTAGAAATAAGTTATATTGATTACATATTATATATATATTATTTATATAATGCTTTCAGCATATTATAACAACTGCATTCTGACAGCGAACTCCATCTGTGCGGCAGGGTATGTGAACTTACATTTCACGTTTCATTCTTAGCGTTCAGTGTCGGCAGTTTATTTAACTATATGTTTTGCTGAAATCATTGCTGCAATCAAAAACGAGTAACGTGTATGATTCAGCATAGCGTGAACTTAGCTGATATGAAATGAGAACTGCAGAGTCGAGCATTTTTAATTAGGTCCTCACTCCATTCAACTCCCTTTTAGCGAAAGACGTCTGCGGTTGGCATTAAAAGCAGTGTGGTGTACGGTAAAAGTTAAGTTTTCTATTTTTAATCGAATTTGGCATCCTACCGCACAACACAACATGTTTGCTATTGCGACCGATCTCTTTTTGCAACCGGGACCCCGTGTGACAGCATGTGTGACGTAGGTTGGTAATTTGTCTATAATGGTTGTGATAAATTTGGTCACTATGATGTGATGTAAAAATGTCATGCCATTACAGTACATCTCTATTTCAAACTATTACAAATGTATATAAAATCACTTTTTCAGATATTTCAAAATTAAAAGTTATTGGGGGAAAGATCAAGGTCCATGCAAGTCAAATGCATATAAACAAACAAACAAAAAAAAACATGAATCATAAATGATGGAAAACTGTTATGCTTTTTTTTACAGTGTATAACATTATACTGTAAAAAATGCTGGGTTCCACACAATCGATTTGAGTTGGGACAACATGAAGGGATTAACTTATTCAGGGCATATACAGGGCAGCACGGTGGTCCAATGGGTAGCACAATCACCTCACAGTAAGAAGGTCGCTGGTTCGAGCCCCGGCTGGGTCAGTTGGCATTCTTGCATGTTCTCCCTGTGTTTGCGTGGGTTTCCTCCGGGTGCTCCGGTTTCCCCCACAAGTCCAAAAACATGTGCTATAGGTGAATTGAATAAACTAAATTGTCCGTAGAGTATGTGTGTGAATGAGTGTGTATTTCCCAGTGATGGGTTGCAGCTGGAAGGGCATCCGCTGCCTAAAACATATGCTGGATAAGTTGACGGTTCATTCCGCTGTGGTGACCCCAGATTAATAAAGGGACTAAGCCGAAAAGAAAATTAATGAATAAATTAGCATATAACAACTAAGTTGTGCCAAAAAACCCAAGAACTGTGTTGTTTTAGATCTTTTTTTTTTTTTTTTTGAGTATACATGGACTATGAGAAATGTTTACTATATAACAACTTACATTATAGATTTTCTCCTGGCTTATTGATTTGATACAATTGCCAAATATTACATACAACCTCATAAATATAAAATATTGTATTGGTATTTTAATAAAGAACAGATCTATAACTGTACTCTGGTCATCTACACTGTAAAAAAATCCGTAATTTTATGGTGTATTTCCAAAAGCTGGGGTGCCACAAAAAAAAAAAAAAAAAAGTAAAATAACTGCCTTTAAATTACAAAAATATACTGAAAAAAAAACGGACATTAAATTACAGAAATTGCCTTAAATTTAAATTTCTGCCGGAAATAAACCGTAAAATGAAAGGTTTTTTTTATTTTACAGTGTACTGTAAGCAGAGTCCATTTGACAAACCAAACTCCAAATAGGATCCAGATGTAGATCTATGGGAGAAATATTGATGCAGATTCACTGTTAGCATGTCAGATACAAAATATGTGTGATTCTCCATTGAATAGAATAAATACTTTACATATGGGATATTTAATATGTGCCTTATATGAATGAAACTGAAGGCATATATTGCACAAAGACCACCGAATCATAGTTTAACTAATGCTTTTTGCATTTCCTTCAGGTCTCAAAGCACAGATTGATAGGGGAAAAATTCAGTCTTCCCACCTGTCCTGGAAAGGAAGTACCAGATAATTTGTCTCTTCCAAGCTGTCTCTATAGAGAGTAAAGATATATGACACACTAGATACTATATCTTGCAGCCGGGCCTTGTAATTAATTCTTTAAAGAGCCAAAAATAAGGCTTTAAATCATAGAGCCTATAACACAGTGCAAAGAAGAAGAAAAAAGAGTGGGGCAGTAACAAAACTTGCCACACAAGGGGAAGAATTTAGTCATTATTCATCCATACTCAGACCTTAATGATTTGTGGATCTTTCAGAACGTATCATTAGAGCCGTGCCATAGACAGTTTGGATTACAGGACATGTCATACACTGTGTTTATGAAGACTTGCCTGTGAGTATTGCTATGGAGACACGTGGAACTGTCTAGCATTCGGCCGCAAAATATTTTGACTCCCTGAAAACTAGCTGTTGAATGCGGGTTTGACTTGAACGTTTAAACTGAAGGACATGCGTTGGACTGAAACATTGAAACAGAAGGTTATTAAGGTCTACCTCGCAGTATTGCTATATAAATATGCGCTGGATGGATGTGTTTGACCTCGCAGCTCATTTAACATCTCGAGTTCATTTCCTCAGAGAATCTGCACTGCGTATGGGGTTTTTAAACACAAGAACTTGCTCTGCATGGACAGAAATTAAAGGCTTTGTTCACCACCAACATTTCTGTCTTCACTTACTCAGGCTTATGTGTTCCAAACGTAGAAAAATCTGCATAGATGCCACGATACATGATGGTAACATTTGAACATTATACATTTTACAAGTCGCCAGTTGAGTTTTACAATTTTTGAATTCATTCAGCCAATCTACTGGTCTGGCGGGAGCACTTTTAGCTTAGCTTAGCATAAATCATTGAATTGGGTTAGACCATTAGCATCTCACTTAAACAATTCTGATTGGTTATCTTATCTAAAGCTTGACTCTTCTGTAGTTACATTGTGTAACTATCCTTTCTGTATTTTGAATCCTTTCTGTCAATCTATTGGTCTGGCCGGAGCACTTTTAGCTTAGCTTAGCATAAATCATTGAATCGGGTTAGACCATTAGCATCTCGCTCAAAAAAATTGGATTGATTTTTCTATTTAAAGCTTGACTCTTCTGTAGTTACTGTACATGGCGAAAACTAATTGTGTAACTAAGACTGGCGGAAAACCATTTTTGAATCCTTTCTGCAAATCTACTGGTCTGGCTGGAGCACTTTTAGCTTCGCTTAGCATAAATAATTAAATCGGGTTAGACCATTAGCATCTCACTCAAAAAAATTGGATTGATTTTTCTATTTAAAGCTTGACTCTTCTGTAGTTACATTGTGTAACTATCCTTTCTGTATTTTGAATCCTTTCTGTCAAACTACAGGTCTGGCCGGAGCACTTTTAGCTTAGCTTAGCATAAATCATTGAATCGGGTTAGACCATTAACATCTCACTCAAAAAATTTGAATTGATTTTTCTATTTAAAGCTAGAGTCTTCTGTAGTTACATGGCGAAAACTAATTGTGTAACTAAGACTGGCGGAAAACCATTTTTGAATCTTTTCTGCCAATCTACGAGTCTGGCCGGAGCACTTTTAGCTTAACTTAGCATAAATCATTGAATCGGGTTAGACCATTAGCATCTCGCTCAAAAATATTTGGATTGATTTTTCTATCTAAAGCTTGACTCTTTTGTAGTTACATTGTGTAACTATCCTTTCTCTATTTGAATCCTTTCGGTCAATCTACGGGTCTGGCTGGAGCACTTTTAGCTTCGCTTAGCATAAATCATTGAATCGGGTTAGACCATTAGCATCTCACTTAAACAATTCTGATTGGTTATCTTATTTAAAGCTTGAATCTTCTGTAGTTACATTGTGTAACTATCCTTTCTGTATTTTGAATCCTTTCTGCCAATCTATTGGTCTGGCCGGAGCACTTTTAGCTTAGCTTAGCATAAATCATTGAATCTGGTTAGACCATTAGCATCTCGCTCAAAAATATTGGATTGATTTTTCTATTTAAAGCTTGACTCTTCTGTAGTTACTGTACATGGCGAAAACTAATTGTGTAACTAAGACTGGCGGAAAACCATTTTTGAATCCTTTCTGCCAATCTACTGGTCTGGCTGGAGCACTTTTAGCTTAGCTTAGCATAAATCATTGAATCGGGTTAGACCATTAGCATCTCGTTCAAAAAAATTGGATTGATTTTTCTATTTAAAACTTGACTCTTCTGTAGTTACATGGCGGAAAATGAAAAGTTGCTATTTTTCTTGGTCAATATGGCTATGGAATTATACTCGCATTCCAGCCTAATAATTAAGGATCTTTGCTGTCATACCATGCCCTATAATATTACGCAGCACCTGAAAATAGTTCCCAACTAACTAAATAATAGAGATGCAAATCAGGATTGTGTCAAATCAACATGAAACAATTTTAAATATTAGCTGCAATAATTAATTAATATACTGTAAGTATTATAGGCAAGCTATATCTTAACAAACTTTCTTTCTTTTATTTATTTATTTATTTAGGTTAGATAAGAACTGTTTAATTTAGTTCCAAAAGGGCATTACATAATTTGTTGGCAAAAAAAGAAAAAAGTTTTTTGGGACAAAACTAAAACAAAAGAGGTCTACGTCAGCAGCAATGCATTTGTATGGTGAGGACACGACCTGGCTCGTGCTACAAACTCAAGCCCATTGACATCAGCTAAAGTGGTGTAAATATTTACTGGTATAATTGCATGTGCATAATTTTCATCATTACCCTCACTGAAATTATGAAATATGCAAAAACATTGTGCTGAAATCTGGGAAAATCCTGCAGAAATTGATATTCGTGTCCCAAGTGGGGATTAAGAGGGTGTGGACAGATATCCGCACGGACTTACTTTAGACTTCCTATCAAGACCCATTAAAAACAGAGATATAGCCTAGCTATCTTTATGAAATACATGATCTTTTTTTATTTACACTTTTCAAATTATGCAGCAGATAATAACAAACATTACTGTGTGTTAGTTTTTTATTTTTTGACTACATTTTAGTCTCGTCATTTTTCTTCAAAAATAATGCACTGTTAATGCTTTAGATGAACGAATCAGGGCCTGCATGCACCTAGTTTTTATGTTACTGTGGCAGAGGACCTGTCAGTTTCTGTTTGTCACGCTGCAACGAACATTTTCACTCTTATTTTTGTTTATGAAATTAGCACTGCTATTAATTTACAAATAGCATATAGAATTCCTCTCACTAGATCCACTTTCCATATCTGACTGATGACCCTTTATAAATAAAGCTATATTTAAGAGCACTTGTGTCTGAATAAAGAGAAAGAGAAATCAAGGACAAAATTGCAGAATGTATTGTGCTTGACATGAAGCCGGTGAACACTGTGGAAGGCAAAGTATTTATTTATTTTTTTTTTAAATAATTAATGCACACATTTAATTTAGGATACTGTTTTCAAAGGTTTTGCACGTTTAGCTAAAAAGAACTTTCAATTTGTGTTTGAAGTGAACGATAGCTTTAGTGTCATATATGGTCCGCAGCCGCAGTTTCAAAAATAAGTAAAAACAGTCCAAAACTAATTTAATTTGACCAATTAATTTTAGCTATGATCTGTTATGTTTCTTTAAAATATGGGATCAATAAATCAATCAATAAATATTCAATTAAATCCAGTTAAAAAAAAGTCTAATTGTTATTTTTTAGAATAAAACAAATGAGCTATAGACCGTAATGAAGAAAATCAGAGTACGAATAGAATGAGAATGAGGCACGTGCACAGATAGGGCTCAACCTGTGGATAAACGTGCCTCTTGGATAAAAAGTGCCATTCCAAAATGTACTAAAGTGCCCCCTAGTGCCCCCCATGCTCCTCGGTCTGCGATCACCCCCATCAACGACCCACCCCCTATCCCCTGGTCTTAAGTTCGCGATTGTGTCTCCCCTCCAACCCCTTTTCCACCACCTCTCCACTGGTACGAATACTCATTAAATGAAACCCAGGCTCATTCTGAATACGTAACTCTATATACATTTCTGGAGGTACGTTTTTTTTGCAGTTTTTGTGTTCGCAAGTCCACAAGAGGCCGCTGTTTTGTACGCTTTTTGAGATCTCAAATTTCTCTCGCAAGAGCCATTTGCGCCTGCTGTTCTCGAGTAAAATTCACCAGAGGCCGCTGTCGACTGACTGAATGTCTGACTGACCCTCCTCCTTCCCTAAACCCAACCAATAGTGTTTTCAAAAGCACAAAAAAAACACAATTTAAAAAAAGAAAAGTCCTCGCCTGATTTTTACCACGTTTTCAGATTTTACCCCATTCTCATTCTGTTATTTACTTGTTTATTTTTTGGCTCCTGTTTTTGTCTTACCCGCTTTCTGGAACCGTTGTTTGTCAGACTCAAACCTCGTCGTTATGGTCAACACCTCTCTGCATCTCAAGTCTACTGAGGTACATGGCGAGCTATTGGACAAATTGGGAACAGCGGGAAAGCCGTCCATACGAAGTTAAGCAGTCAGCTGGTAAGCGCGAAAAGGAACATTGTCATACCGCCCCGTAGCGTTCGTTTTAAAGACGAAATGCAGCCATACGTACTTCTGGCTACATAATTCGCGATCTCCAGAAATGTATATACAGTAGGGCTACATTTTCAGAATGAGTCTATGTTGATTAAATGTTAAGCTCTGGTAAATTGTGTGAAATGTGAAGCAAGATAACCCAGGAGGAATCCCACCTGGAGATCTGGATTGACCTACATGTACAGTTGCCTACTTCAAGTGTGAAAGGGCCTTCTTTGTGTTTGCTGAAGTGAAACACCACTCAGGCCATGTGGACTGTATTTCTGGGCTTTACAGCTCTTATTTGAAAGCAAAAGAAACGTTCAGAATGACTGTTTTTTAATTGCGAGGCTTTTGATGACGCTTCATCAATTTCGCTAAATGTTTGTATATGGCATCTGACGTTTTGCGCTTTGATGAGGTCGGTTTGTTGTGTCTGCTTGGGTCAACATGGAGACACATTAAGATTTGTTGTGATGGTGCCTCTAAGAACAACTGGCCTGAGACTAATTTATTCTGACATATTGCTTTGATGGCTTTAAAAACGTCTTGAGGCCCTTCATAACAAAGTTAGCTTGAAAAGTAACCTTTTAGTCAACCTTTCCGAGGGGCTCGCTGGCTTTCTTCGCTGGGTAGGCCTGGCATGAAGTGTAATGACAATAACGACTGTCGAACGTAATGATTTTAGCAGAAGGAGAAGAAAAAGAGAGTCTTTTTTGCCCTTTGTCTAAAGGGTTCTTTCATAACGATCCCGACCAAGCTTGGCAGAACCACAAAGACAGATATTTCTAGTCGCCAGGGGCCCCATAATGTGCTTTCTTTAAATATTGTCTAGATTTCCATCCATCCGATTGCAGCCCAATCTCTTTAGTCCTATGAAAAAAGAGTTGAAATGTCAGAATGAGACTTGATGAGAGAGATTCATTGTAAGGCGGGGTCTCAAACAGTAGCCCCGCCCATTTACATATTCAGTGACCTTGATCACGTGCAGGGGGGCTTTTGTCTTCCCTTCTTGTCTTTTTGTATGTTCTTTTTTATTTGTTTTTTCCTGCTTCGTTTTCCAAAATCTCACCAGGCTTCTTGCGTGACTAGAGGGAGCAAAAAAAGTGAGTCTTCAAAACCCATTGGCACGCGATCCCTAATCTATTTTTGGAGCACGCTCCTTTTTTCTCCCAACTTTAGACACACATGCAAAAAAACTGCCAGGGGAAGAGAGCCAATTGTAGGGTTGAAGGGGTCTGGTTCTCATTTCGGGCCGCCCTCCTTCTCTGTCTTGCCCTGCCAGAGTGAGAGCCACTGCGGTGGGGAGAGAGAGGCGGGCGGTTCGGGAGGTGAGCAACTGCGGCCCGGGCTCCAGGCCTGCCACTCAACTACTGTCACTTAGCAACCACCTGCGGCTGGTTCTTATTAGTGGCCCCAGCTGCTTGTATTTCAGACGTCCACGCTTTGCTGTATTTTGATTCGTTTTTGAGCTCTCTTTTGAAGGAGGAAAGTTTGCCGTGATGAAAATATGATTCTTGGTGTGCCTCAATCTCTTGCTATTCATTTTCATTAACTAGAGTCTGGCTTGGCTACCGGGTCCAAAGCTGACATGGGCTAATTCACAACAATACTTATGATTTTGAACTCGTACACACTATTTTGTGGTCGCATTTACTCATCTCGGCGACTTCTGGTGGCTTCGCTCAATAAGAAATGGGGATGAAAGGAGGTTTTCATGCATCAAAATAATAAAAGTATGTATTATACAGCTTTGATTTTGTTTCAGTACATTAGAATTTCATTCTAAGCAAAAAATAATGACAATTACACATGTTTTTTTTAATGATTCATAGTACACTCACTGGCCACATTATTAGGTACACTTTACTAGTACCAGGTTGGACCCCCTTTGCCTTCAGAACTACCTTAATCCTTCGTGGCATAAATTCAACAAGGTACTGGAAATATTCCTCAGAGATTTTGGTCCATATTGACATGATAGCATCACACAGTTGCTGCAGATTTTTTGGCTGCACATCCATGATGCGAATCTCTCGTTCCCACTCTATTGGATTGAGTACTGGTGACTGTGGAGGCCATTTGAGTACAGTGAACTCATTGTCATGTTCAAGAAATCAGTCTGAGATGATTCGCGCTTCATGACGTGGTGTGTTATCCTGCTAAAAGTAGCCATCAGAAGATGGGTACACTGTGGTCATAAAGGGATGGACATAGTCAGCAACTGCCAGGGGAAGGCTGGGGCATTGACACGATGCTCAATAGGTACTAATGGGGCTAAAGTGTGTCAAGAAAATATCCTCCACACTATTACACCACCACCACCAGCCTGAACCGTTGATACAAGGCAGGATGGATCCATGTTTTCATGGTGTTGACACCAAATTCTGACCCTACACTCTGAATGTTGCAGCAGAAATTGAGACTTATCAGACCAAGCAATGTTTTTTCAATCTTCTATTGTCCAATTTTGGTGAGCCTGTGTGAATTGTAGCCTCAGTTTTCTGTTCTTAGCTGACAGGAGTGGCACACAGTGTGGTCTTCTGCTGCTGTAGCCCATTCACCTCAAGGTTTGACGTGTTGTGCGTTCAGAGATGCTCTTCTGCATACCTTGGTTGTAACGAGTGCTTATTTGAGTTACTGTTGCCTTTGCCTTTCTATCAGCTTAAACCAGTCTGGCCATTCTCCTCTGACCTCTGGCATCAGCAAGGCATTTGTGCCTAAAGAACTGGCGCTCCCTGGATATTTTCTCTTTTTCAGACCATTCTCTGTAAACCCTAGAGATGGTTGTGCGTGAACATCCCAGTAGATCAGCAGTTCCTGAAATACTCAGACCAGCTCGTCTGGCACCAACAATCATGCCACCTTAAAAATCACTTAAATCACCTTTCTTCCCCATTCTGATGCTCGGTTTGTAGTTAGTTTGCTGTACCTAATAAAGTGGCCAGTGAGTATAGATGCCCAATAAAATGTGATGCAGTGTAACTTCAATTCATCTTCATTTCTATAGCACTTTTTACAATGCAGATTGTGTCAAAGCAGCTAAACATAGATGAAGAAAAGAGAATAAAAGCCATAATATTAAATATTATTATAACACCAGGCAGGCAGGAGAGCAGTGTAGAATGGACTAAATAGATTTAGTCAATTAAAACTGCTTCAGTTCAGTTAGGTATAAGTGTCTCTGTTGAAGATCAGTTTATTTTAGATCAGTGTAATTCAAATATCATTGCTGATAGCACTGATCCAGTGAAGTAGGGCTGCACGATATTGGAAAAATCTGATAATGCAATATTTAAATTTTCTGTGATAAATATTGCGATATAGGACGCAGTTTTATAAGATAGTTTGAATAGCACTATTTAATGGTTTTCTATGGAGCCCAACAGTATTCAGGTACAGAAATTGAATAATCACAATGCAAAAAATGCTTTTCTAAATTTGCTTCATCTCATTTTTAGTCCATATATCAAAAAATATTAGATCAAGTAAAAATATTGTTTGTTTTCAACTTTTCCTTTCAGGTTTTGCCTTAAAACAAACAAAACTACCTGTCAGTGGGGCAAGTAAAATAATCTTGTTTTCCTTTTGAAGTGAAATTTAAAACAAAATGTAACAAACATTCTGAGTAAGATTTTTTGGTTGCATAAATCCTATAAATTCCTTATAAATACAGTAATTAAATACAATTCTGTAGCTCCTGGTCAACTATAATTCTGCGATGTGACTATTGCGGATGATCATATTGCGATATCGATGCTGAAACGATATATTGTGCAGCCCTACACTGAAGTGCAGCTCCACTGATATGAGATATATGAGTTTTATAGCAAAATAAAATCTTGTCATGCATATTTAAAACAAGAATAATGTTTTAATATAATTAAAGACTTTATCACAATGCTAGTCAGAATGCACCCCCCCCCCCCCCCCCAAAAAGTTACATTTGTTTGACCCCTATCCTTCAAACAACAACAAAAAAAGTATTATGCTTTAAAGTATGAGTCAGAATAAGTCTGTTGCTTTATTTAATTTACATATATTCATCTGTTTAACTGAATGATGCTAGAATATTTTCACCTAATTTTTGTCAGTTTTGCTCTAATATGGAAGCTTTGACTTCTGATCATTTAAATTGCAAACCAAAAACATCAAAAGAAATGTAATAACCCAGTTAATTTTTGTATTTATTACATCTGTCTTGTTTTTTTCTCCTACAGGTACCTGTGACCCAGAAGTTAAACCACTATTCAGTTTTCCACTATGGCAAAAGTTAACTTTTTCCCATTCCTTTCATAAACACGCCTTGGGTTCATTTCAGGTGCTCTCTGATGACTTATAAAAACATTTGCTTGATTAATTTTAGGCCGCTGAGGCTGCACTGCATATATCAGCAATTGGCATGACACAAAACAAATTACTGAGTGGAATAATAAACTTCACAGTCCTATACTTACCTGTATGTACTCTGTATGCCCAGTGGACCAGTTCCTACCAATGTACATGTAGCAATCATGCATGCATATTGTGTATAATGTAAACAAATGTTAATTCTTTGTATAGAAAATATTAATTTTTTATTTTTTTTTTGCAGATCTCTGGAGTGTCTGAAGAATAGCTTATTTTATGGTTACACTGTTATTTTTGGGCAAACCCTGTGTTGATCTAACCTTACAAGTGCAAGTTAAGGTTATTTTCTTTAGTTCTGTATCTCTATGGGACTCTGGGTCTCAGACTGGATCAGAGCGTTGGGTTGAGGAGAGAGAGAGTGAGATTGAGTGAACGCAAACAGCTTCCAGTGCCTCGGTGACGTGGAGAGAGGGAAAAAAACAGGAGAATGATTGTTTTGTTCTCTCTTCAGAAAGAAAGTGCTGCTGCAAACAGTCTATACAGAGTGGAAAGAGGACATTAAACACTCTGATATCCCTGCTACTCCACTGGAAGACTGGTCATGTGACTCGGCAGACAGCTTAATCCAGCTTGCTCTTGCTAAATATGAATTTCTACAGAATGAGCTGTTTTATTCCTGTTTCCACTTTTTCCATGTGATTATTGTCTTAAAGATGGATGGATGGATGCATAGATGGATGGATGGATGGATGGATGGATGGATGGATGGATGGATGGATGGATGGATAGGAAGATGGATGAATGGATAGGAAGATAGATGGCACTGTAGATGGATGGATGGATGGATGGATGGATGCATAGATAGATAGATAGATGGATGGATGCATAGATGGATGAATGGATGGATGAATGGATGGATGAATAGGAAGATGGATGAATGGATAGGAAGATAGATGGTACTGTAGATAGATGGATGGATGGATGGATGGATGGATGGATGGATGGATGGATGGATGGATGGATGGACGGATAGGAAGATAGATGGTACTATGGATGGATGGATGGATGGATGATAGGAAGATAGATGGTACTGTACAGTATAGATAGATAGATAGATAGATAGATAGATAGATAGATAGATAGATAGATAGATAGATAGATAGATAGATAGATAGATAGATAGATAGATAGATAGATAGATAGATAGATAGATAGATAGATAGATAGATAGATGCATAGATAGATGCATAGATAGATAGATAGATGCATAGATGGATGCATAGATGGATGGATGGATAGGAAGATGGATGAATGGATAGGAAGATAGATGGTAGATGGATGGATGGATGGATGGATGCATGGATGGATGGATGGATGGATGGATGGATGGATGGATGGATGGATGGATGGATGCATAGATAGATGGATGGATGGATGGATGGATGGATGGATGGATGGATGGATGGATGGATGGATGGATGGATGGATGGATGGATGGATGGATGGATGGATGAATGGATGGATGGATGCATAGATAGATGGATGGATGGATGGATAGGAAGATGGATGAATGGATAGGAAGATAGATGGTACTGTAGATAGATGGATGGATGGATGGATGGATGGATGGATGGATGGATGGATGGATAGGAAGATGGATGAATGGATAGGAAGATAGATGGTACTATGGATGGATGGATGGATGGATGGGTGGATGGATGGATGGATGGATAGGAAGATGGATGAATGGATAGGAAGATAGATGGTACTGTGGATGGATGGATGGATGGATGGATGGATGGATGGATGGATGGATGGATGGATGGATGGATGGATAGGAAGATGGATGAATGGATAGGCAGATAGATGGTACTATGGATGGATGGATGGATGGATGGATAGATAGATAGATGCATAGATGGATGCATAGATGGATGGATGGATGGATGGATGGATGGATGGATGCATAGATAGATGGATGGATGGATGGATGGATGGATGGATGGATGGATGGATGGATGGATGGATGCATAGATAGATGGATGGATGGATGGATGGATGGATGGATGGATGGATGGATGGGAAGATGGATGAATGGATAGGAAGATAGATGGTACTGTAGATGGATGGATGGATGGATGGATGGATGGATGGATGGATGGATGGATGCATAGATAGATGGATGGATGGATGGATGGATGGATGGATGGATGGGTGGATAGGAAGATGGATGAATGGATAGGAAGATAGATGGTACTGTAGATGGATGGATGGATGGATGGATGGATGCATAGATAGATGGATGGATGGATGGATGGATGGATGGATGGATGGATGGATGGATGGATGGATGGATGGATGCATAGATAGATGGATGGATGGATGGATGGATGGATGGATAGGAAGATGGATGAATGGATAGGAAGATAGATGGTACTGTAGATAGATGGATGGATGAATGGATGGATGGATGGATGGATGGATGGATGGATGGATGGATGGATGGATGGATGGATGGATGGATGGATGGATGGATGGATGGATGAATAGGAAGATGGATGAATGGATAAGAAGATAGATGGTACTATGGATGGATGGATGGAGCTATGGATGGATGGATGGATGGATAGGAAGATAGATGGTACTGTACAGTATAGATAGATAGATAGATAGATAGATAGATAGATAGATAGATAGATAGATAGATAGATAGATAGATAGATAGATAGATAGATAGATAGATAGATAGATAGATAGATAGATAGATAGTGCCAACTGTGCATCATGTACGATCACAGCAGGACCAACTTTTGATGGAGACTGTCAGCAGGATAATGCACAAATCTCAAAGCGCATTAATCTGGTTTCTTGAGCATGAAAATGATTTCACTATACTCCAGTGTCCACTATACTCAAGTCCAACTGAGTACTTTTGGATATGGAACAGGAAGTTAGCATTATGTATGTCTGCAACTGTGTAAAGCTGTCATACTTACATGGAACCAAGTCTACGTGGAATGTTTTCAGCACATTGGGAAAGGGCAAAAGGCAGTCAAACCCAGTACTAGCAAGATGTACCTAATAAACTGGACATAAAATGTATATTACATTTTTTAAAATGCTGTATGCTGTTGTTACATTTAACATGTTACATTTCTTTCACATTTCTAAAATCCAAATTTAACTCGCATCTTTGTTTTAATTTTTTCAGAGTGTGACTGAACAATTATCCTGTTCTCCCTGCGAAAAATCTGCTGCACAGAGAAACAACAGTGGAAAATTTAGAACAATGCCAGAATGTTACTTGGATTGGTAATAAAACAAGAGGAGCCAAGTTAAACTTTATTTAATCACAGTCAGTTCATTGAACACTGTCAGAGTGCTGAGTAAAAATGCAGGGAAAATATACTACAGTACAACAGTATATACAACAATAGTGATGTTTTTCTTCAGTAAAACTTTAACTATGATTTTTTAAAGCTTAACCCATAATACTCATAAAAGTCAATGGTTACCAGAATTTTGAGAGTAAAATACATTCAAAACTAAATGAATACTTGTAGCTCCTGATGATAAATTGAGGTCTTATGAAAGCAAAACAATCTGTCTATGCAAGAAATTGAACATTATTTACAACATTGTTATCTTTAATCCACAGCCTCAGCGGATGATACTAAGCACATTGACAGCAGTCTGGAGTTCCAGCTTCCTGTTGGATATAAAGACGTATTACAGCTTTTTTAAATGAAGGTGAGCAAGTTTCAATTTATGAGAAACTTTTACAATTTGTCACAATTTATTTTTGACATTTTTGTGCAACGAATCTAAATTATACAACTTTATTATTGAGGAATTTTTGAATCCAAGTAGACTTTTAATGAAGGCCACTGGTTCGAATCCCAGCTGGGCCAGTTGGCATTTCTGTGTGGAGTTTGCATGTTTTCCCCGTGTTCACGTGGGTTTCTATACTGAAGGGGAATTGGGTCAAAATTGGCCTTAGTGTATGAATACATGTGTGAATGTGTGTTTCCCAGTAAAGGGTTGCGGCTGGAAGGGCATCCACTGCGTCATACATGAGCTGGAATAGTTGGCGGTTCCTTCCGCTGTGGCGACCCCTGATTAATAAAGAGACTAAGCTGAATATAAAACGAATGAAATTGGCCTTAGTGTATGAATACATGTGTGAATGTGTGTTTCTCAGTACTGGGTGGCAGCTGGAAAGGCATCCGCTGCGTAAAACATATGCAGGAATAGTTGGCAGTTCATTCCGCTGTGGTGACCCCTAATTAATAAAGGGAGTAAGCCTAAAAGAAAATGAATGAATGAAATTGGCCTTAGTGTATGAATACATGTGTGAATGTGTGTTTCCCAGTACTGGGTGGCGGCTGGAAGGGCATCCACTTCGTAAAACATATGCTGGAATAGTTGGCGGTTCATTTTGCTGTGGCAACCCCTGCTTAAGAAAAGAGACTAAGCCAAAAAGAAAATGAATGAATGAAATTGGCTTTAGTGTATGCTTACATGTATAAATGTGTTTCCCAGTACTGGGTGGCGGCTGAAAGGGCATCCGCTGCGTAAAACATATGCTGGAATAGTCTGCCGTTCATTCCGCTGTGGTGACCCCTGATTAATAAAGGGAATCAGCTGAAAAGAAAATGAATAAAGTTGGCCTTAGTGTATGAATACATGTGTGAATGTGTGTTTCCTAGAACTGGGTGGCAGCTGGAAAGGCATCCGCTGTGTAAAACATATGCTGGAATAGTTGGCAGTTCATTCCACTGTGGCGACCCCTGATTAATAAAGGGACTAAGCTAAGAAGAAAATGAATGAATGAATGAAATTGGCCTTAGTGTATCAATACATGTATGAATGTGTTTCCCAGTACTGGGTTGTGGCTGGAAAGGCATCCACTGCGTAAAACATATGCTGGAATAGTTGGCAGTTCATTTCGCTGTGGCGACCCCTGATTAATAAAGAGACTAAGCTAAAAAGAAAATGAATGAATGAATGAATGAAATTGGCCTTAGTGTATGAGTACATGTGTGACTATGTGTTTCCCAGTACTACATGGCAGCTGGAAAGGCATCTGCTGCTTAAAACATTTGCTGGAATAGCTGGCGGTTCATTCTGCTGTGGTGACTCCTAATTAATAAAGGGACTAAGCCAAAAAGAAAATGAATGAATAAATGAATGAATGAATGAATGAATGAATGAAATTGGCCTTAGTGTATGAATACATGTGTGAATATGTATTTTCCAGTACAGGGTTGCGGCTGGAAGGGCATCCTCTGAGTAAAACAAATGCCAGAATAGTTGGTGGTTCATTCCGCTGTGGTGACCCCTGTTAAATAAGGAACTAACCGAAGGAAAATGAATGAATGAGTGAATGAATGAAAACTTCAGAGAAAGAAAATCTTCTAGACTTTGAAGAGGGAAACATCGACATAGCTATCAATGATCAACCACCCTCAACATATGAAGAGTTGCAGCCACAAGTTTTGCCCATCAAACTTAACCACTACAGTTCTTCGTGAGATTTCAGTCTTAATTAAAAACGTTTATTTTGCACCTCTGATTGCATCTCTTTGAATCTTAATGAGGCCCTCAGATACTCCATACTCTTAAGCTTTGCCTGTCAAACCGATCTCTTTCATGAATTAAAGGCACATTTCAGCTGAAACATGCTCTGGGGTGTTTTTTTCAGTGCTCATGTGAAAGTAATAAAACAGGTTACTCGACTCCTGACTGTTTTATTACCAAACTCACAAGTGAAAATTTAAATGGTTTCGTGATAAAATGGAGGGAAAAAATACATTAACCCTTCAAGAAAATAAATCTGCTACGACTTCACAGTATAGCAGCTGGAGCGACGCCAACGTTTAATGACATTTTAAAAGCAATGCAGACGTGGAGGTTACAATAGCGCTAAAATCAGAGGCTTAAAAGAGAACGGTTTTGCATCTACTGTGGCTAACATTTAATATAATTAAAAAAATCGCCTCACTGACAGTATAGAAATATTAGCTTGGTTTCAGGCAGGGTGGGCTGAACTTAAGAAAGGTGTTTGTGAAGACCAACGCCAACTGTGATTGGTCTTTGGAAAGGCCCTGTGAGAGAAATCCCATAGAGTCAGAGGTCTAATGTGTGGAATCGCTCAGCCAACATCAAGCGGGTACAGCTCGCAGAGAGGAGAAATTTTCCATCTACCTACTGTCAAAATGTTTGAGCTACATAAATATACAGTATTTGCTTAAGGAGCACTTATATGCTGTTTATGCTTCCAAAAAGATGAATGGGGTGCTGACAACAAATACCATGCAATATCATTTTTTAAAAGCAGAAACAGGAGCACAATGGATAAGATATTTTACAGTCAGGTCAGTTAACGTGTAGCCCTTTAAAAGTTAGCATAGCTTAAACCTGTAATATAGGGTTAGCAAAAACACAAATCAACACGTGCTCACCATTTCTTCAGTAATTTATGAAGGTTTAATTTATAAAGTTTGATTTTACAGTGAATGTTGTTTAATGGCATTTAAGCTCACTATTTTACCACCAATGGAAAGGCATGGGCATTAGCAAAACCAGCTCACTACTGTATTTACCACCCATGAAAAGACATGGGCATTGGCAAAACCAGCTCACTACTGTATTTATCACCAATGGAAAGACATACTGTAGGCATTAGCAAAACCAGCTCACTACTGTATTTACCAACAATGGAAAGACATACTGTAGGCATTAGCAAAACCAGCTCACTACTGTATTTACCACCAATGGAAAGACATGGGCATTAGCAAAACCAGCTCACTACTGTATTTACCACCAATGGAAAGGCATGGGCATTAGCAAAACCAGCTTACTACTGTATTTACCACCAACGGAAAGACATGGGCATTAGCAAAACCAGCTCACTACTGTATTTACCACCAATGGAAAGACATGGGCATTAGCAAAACCAGCTCACTACTGTATTTATCACCAATGGATAGACATGGGCATTAGCAAAACCAGCTCACTACTGTATTTACCACCAACGGAAAGACATACTGTAGGCATTAGCAAAACCAGCTCACTACTGTATTTACCACCAATGGAAAGACATGGGCATTAGCAAAACCAGCTCACTACTGTATTTACCACCAATGGAAAGACATGGGCATTAGCAAAACCAGCTCACTACTGTATTTACCAACAATGGAAGGACATACTGTAGGCATTAGCAAAACCAGCTCACTACTGTATTTACCACCAATGGAAAGACATGGGCATTAGCAAAACCAGCTCACTACTGTATTTACCAACAATGGAAGGACATACTGTAGGCATTAGCAAAACCAGCTCACTACTGTATTTACCAACAATGGAAGGACATACTGTAGGCATTAGCAAAACCAGCTCACTACTGTATTTATCACCAATGGATAGACATGGGCATTAGCAAAACCAGCTCACTACTGTATTTACCACCAACGGAAAGACATGGGCATTGGCAAAACCAGCTCACTATTTAACCACCAATGGAAAGGCATGGGCATTAGCAAAACCAGCTCACTACTGTATTTACCACCAATGAAAAGACATGGGCATTGGCAAAACCAGCTCACTACTGTATTTATCACCAATGGAGAGACATGGGCATTAGCAAAACCAGCTCACTACTGTATTTACCACCAATGGAAAGGCATGGGCATTAGCAAAACCAGCTTACTACTGTATTTACCACCAATGGAAAGGCATGGGCATTAGCAAAACCAGCTCACTACTGTATTTACCACCAATGGAAAGGCATGGGCATTAGCAAAACCAGCTTACTACTGTATTTACCACCAACGGAAAGACATGGGCATTAGCAAAACCAGCTCACTACTGTATTTACCACCAATGGAAAGACATGGGCATTAGCAAAACCAGCTCACTACTGTATTTATCACCAATGGATAGACATGGGCATTAGCAAAACCAGCTCACTACTGTATTTACCACCAACGGAAAGACATACTGTAGGCATTAGCAAAACCAGCTCACTACTGTATTTACCACCAATGGAAAGACATGGGCATTAGCAAAACCAGCTCACTACTGTATTTACCACCAATGGAAAGACATGGGCATTAGCAAAACCAGCTCACTACTGTATTTACCAACAATGGAAGGACATACTGTAGGCATTAGCAAAACCAGCTCACTACTGTATTTACCACCAATGGAAAGACATGGGCATTAGCAAAACCAGCTCACTACTGTATTTACCAACAATGGAAGGACATACTGTAGGCATTAGCAAAACCAGCTCACTACTGTATTTACCAACAATGGAAGGACATACTGTAGGCATTAGCAAAACCAGCTCACTACTGTATTTATCACCAATGGATAGACATGGGCATTAGCAAAACCAGCTCACTACTGTATTTACCACCAACGGAAAGACATGGGCATTGGCAAAACCAGCTCACTATTTAACCACCAATGGAAAGGCATGGGCATTAGCAAAACCAGCTCACTACTGTATTTACCACCAATGAAAAGACATGGGCATTGGCAAAACCAGCTCACTACTGTATTTATCACCAATGGAGAGACATGGGCATTAGCAAAACCAGCTCATTACTGTATTTATCACCAATGGAACGACATGGGCATTAGCAAAACCAGCTCACTACTGTATTTACCAACAATGGAAAGACATACTGTAGGCATTAGCAAAACCAGCTCACTACTGTATTTACCACCAATGGAAAGGCATGGGCAATAGCAAAACCAGCTCACTACTGTATTTATCACCAATGAATAGACATGGGCATTGGCAAAACCAGCTCACTAATTTTACCACAAATGGAAAAACATGGGCATTAGCAAAACCAGCTCACTACTGTATTTACCACCAACGGAAAGACATCGGCATTGGCAAAACCAGCTCACTATTTTTACCACCAATGGAAAGGCATGGGCATTAGCAAAACCAGCTCACTACTAAACGTTCTAGTTCCAGCTTCCAGCTTCTATACTGTGAAGTCGTAGCAGATTTATTTTCTTGACCTCCAAAGACTACATCGAATAGTTCGACCTCCGAAGACTACGTAGAATAGTTTAGACTGCTGAGCAAATCACTGGTACAACCCTCCCTACTCTCCAAGAACTGTACTTATCCAGAGCTATCAGAAGGGTTGCCAAAATCACTATGGACCCCTCACACCCAGCACACTGCCTCTTTGAACTTTTACCTTCTGGTCGACTCTACAGAGCATTGTGCACCTGAACAGCTCGACACAGAAACAGTTTCTTCCCTCAGGCAATCCATCTCATGAACACCTTATGATAGTAATTGTGAAACAAACATCACTACTTTTTTTACACTTCTTTATTTAACAACATACTTTACAGGCCAATTTGCACATAACAGTTGCACATTTAACGTTGTATATAGTAACATACCTGTACATACACTTGTCGATTTGTATATTTGCATTCACTACTTACTTTATTTTTAAAATATATTTATTATCTGTTTTTTGTCCTGTCTCTGTATTTCTGTTGCACTGTAGAAGCTCTGTCACAAAAACAAATTCCTCGTATGTGTGAACATACCTGGCAAGCTCTTTCTGATTCTGATATTACCTCTGGCCATGGTATATAGATGCAAATTGTGGACTCTTTTTGGCTTGCACTGTTTAAAAAGCACTAAAGGGACACTTTACTGGGATTGTACTGTGCTCATTTGTCTAAACAGCAAAATAAGCACACAACAAAATGACAAATTTGACTACATTTAAGAAAAAATCGAATAATAATACTTTGCAATAGTTTCACTCAAGTAATGTCATGTTTATTTATACTGTTTAACACTTTATGCACTAGATTACTTGGATTTTAAAGCCATAGAGTGGCCTCTGCACTTTGAATTATGCACATTGACCATATTTGAACAGAATTTTTTTACAGTCGCAAATTTGACTGTACTATTGCACTACTGAATGACCGGGAGTGAAGCAGATTAGTTTAATGTTGTCTTCTCTTCCTTTTTCAGATCATTTTATTCCCCTGGTTCCGCTGAGACAATATGGTAAGACAAATATTCCAGACCACACTTGAAATTTACTTGCAAAATAATGGAGTCAAATAGTTGGCCACCTCAACGACACAATGGACTGTGGTGCGTGCTCGAATCCAAGACTCCAAGCTCAACTTGTGGCCCAAAAAATGATTAACCCACCCCTTTGTGGGCTGATTTCTGTTTGGGGCACAGTTGAAGAAATAGGCATTCATCTAGCCAAATTCCTCAGATAGTTTCCACTCTTTCACATAAATTGCAATGTGGGGTCTGAGACTGGTAGGGACTAAGCTAAGTTTTCTAGTTCAAAATGAAACTATTTTTCAAGTGTCAGCTTATACAAATCATGCAGTTGATAATTTAAAGTTACATTCCAAGTACATACCAACTAATAGTGTTGATTGTATATAAAAATCAACACTATTAGCCCCCTTTTATTAAGGGTGCAATAAAACAAAATGATTAGACATTGATAAAGCGAATGATTGCTTCATATTTAAATTTTATGTACAGAGAGTTTACGCTTTGATCTTCTATTGGTCTCATGCAATCACGTGATGTGATTTCGCAGGTAAGAATACACTTTGGAAGGCAGTGACGTCTGAAACTTGTAGCACAAGCTTGCATTCTGGTCTGGCACATTCACATGTGTATGAATGTAAAATCTATGTGGCAAAAACTGCAATGTGACTTAGTAAGATATAAGTAAAATAAAACTGTTCTCCAACTGACAGCTTACATGTATACACAAAATTTAATTACAGTTTTTATCAGTGGCTTTGGTGCATTTCTCACAACACTATTTACATTTGCACAACAGTTCATGCATTTTTTCAAAACAATTAGTCATTTGTGCACATCATAGTAGCAGTTTCTCATTCCTTCCAACTAATTGTAAATGCTTTTGGACATGCATCTATTGCTTTCATACAACTCTCTGCTGTTTGTAACATGGTCATTTGCTTATGTCAGTCAAAATTAACTAAACTTGTGAATGCTGAATAGTCATTCCATATAAAACTAATAGTCCTCATTACATTACTTGAGTCATTACATACAAAAATGTTTAACTAGTTGTCAAAATCTGTCAAGCTAATTTTATAAAAAATGTAAATCTTTATTTTCCTGAACATGTCTTCTAAATTGAACAATTTCATGAATGTTTTACAGACTTTTGTATGTTGTAGGTTCAGTTCCAATATGTACTGCAATATTGTTTACAGTTGTGCACAGCTCTACCCAAAGGGAGTTTATGTTTGTTGTAAATAAGGGTGTATTTATTCTTTTCCACAATGTTGTGAATAAATTAGAATTGCAAATAGCAAATGCAGTAAAAATGTGAAACATACATATTCAGTGTCTTGTACTCAGATACCTCACTAAATGCAGTGATGTCTAACTTTACTGTAGTTTTCAAATGGCTGTGCAAATAGTATATAGTGCTGTCTTGAGCATTTTCAGCAGGTGTCACCAAAATCTGACTTCTTTGCAATGAAATAAATGAAGTAAAGTGTCATAATGAAAACAGGACAAAGCCATTTGATCTTGTTCATAAACGTTGGTGCCAGGACTTTTCATCTGGATGACACTGACACTTTCATTGACATCAATACTTACTTTTGAGGAATAAGCTATCTATTTTGACCAAGTGACGCGCTTTTGCAGGTTATCAGCTAGGTTTTGCAGTTTGTACTAATTGTTTTGAGAAATGCATGAACTGTTGTGCAAATGTAAATAGTGTTGTGAGAAATGCACCAAAGCGACTGAGAAAAACTGTATTGAACCATATGCGTATCACTTTGATTTGATAGTCATTTTAACATATTTAGTTGATTTTAAGTTTTATTGCAAGTACATACCAATCAATTTTCATTAGAGTATTAGACTGTAAGGTTGGGGTTAGGGTTAGTGTAAGTAGGTAAGTAAGTAATGTATATTTATACAGTATAGTGCATTTATCGTATATGGCCATACACCCAAAGCATTTTACAATCATGAAGGGGGTTTCTCCACACCAGCACCAGTGTGCAGCATTGACTTGGATGATGTGATGGCAGCCACAGGACAGCGGCGCCAGTGCACTTACCACACACCAGCTATAGGGGGAGCGGAGAGATGGAGTAAGAACGAATTTGGTGGATGGAGATTATTGGGAGGCAGTGTTGGGGAGTAACGGAATACATGTACCGGCGGTACGTATTTAGAATACTATTCTTGAGTAACTGTATTCCGTTACAGTTACTATTTTAAACAGGGTATTTAGAATACAGATACTTTCCTAATACCATTGGAATACTTCGGGCGATACGTGTCTGGCCCATAATAATATTACTAAATTGCCGCCGAAACCATAGAAACAGAAGCTACACTCCCGACTGGAGTATGGAGATGGGGGCGCGCAAACCCGCGAACTGTAGAGCGGGGAGGTTGCGCGCAAACTTAAGAGCACGAGCACATGCACCAAGTTACAAGCCGGACTGTACCAAAGTGCTGCGAACTGAAGAGAGGGGAGGGGTGAGATGGGGGCGCGCGAACTGTAGATCGGGGAGGTTGCGAGCAAACTGAAGAGCACGCGCACATGCACCAGGTTTCAGGCCAGACTGAGCCAAAGTGCTGAGGGGGGTGGAATTCCGGGAGTTTTCTGGGAGACAGAACAATACGGGAGATGGGTCTGAAATACGGGAGACTCCCGGGAAAAACGGGAGTGTTGGCAGGTATGCTCAAAGCCCTCTTCATCAAGTACAACACTACATTGCCATCAAGTGCTCCTGTGACTCTTCAGCCAGGGAGGACTTATTTTTACTCCTCATCGCAACAGAATGACAGATAAACACTTCGAAATGTCTCTATTGCTGCGCTACAACCGCCTTTACTTGTCTGTTGATTAGGAAAGCATAGGTAGGTTTACAGTCCGTTGCAGGGTTCAGAGGGGGAAAAACAAAGATCGGATCCAAACACAGCATTTAAGATTTAATGAAAAAACTATAACAAAACAGGAAAACTAAAACAGGGCAAAACAAACCAGGAACAACCGGACATCATATGAGTAACGCAAAATAAAACAGACAACGAGAGGGGCACACAAACTGAAATATATAGTCCTGATAATGAGTGTCAAATGAGCCGCAGCTGTGAATGTGTGTGTGTGTGTGTGTGTGTGTGAGAGAGAGAGTGTCTTGATGACGCTCAGCTGGAGCAGGTGAGTGTGTGTGTGTGTGTGTGTGTGTGTGTGTGTGTGTGTGTGTGTGTGTGTGTGTGTGTGTGTGTGTGTGTGTGTGTGTGTGTGTGTGTGTGTGTGTGTGGCATGACTGAATATGTCCATGTGAGGCAGGATTTGTAATTAAAGGTGCAGTATGTAAGTTTGACACCCAGTGGTTGAACTAGGTATTGCACTCCTGGATCATAATAAAAGTACGCTAGGATGCCAGATTGTGTACAGGAGCGGGCGATTTAAACTGTGTTCTAAATAAAAGCAACGACACGCGATAGAGGGAATATTTTCCATATTAAAAGGAGTTTTTGTCCTAACCAACACCTCGAATTGATATATTAGAAATGGCTTCTATTTCTCACAGCTGAACAACAGAAACCTATGACAGCTAGATCACCTCAGGTAAGCCTTGTGTGCTTTATTCTGTGCTAAATGCTAACAATGCGAGTTTGAATGCATTTTACATGGCATTTGTTGCCATATACTGAAAGCAGAAAGTTCACCTCAGATCTTGAAAATACAATAAACCGTCTGAAATTGAACTTTAGAACTAAACACATATGAGTGATTCAGCATCTACATTGATGTTAAAGTGGGGTTAACATGTATTAAATAGATTCTAAACCTTACCGTTTGGTGAGCGAGTGCATATTCTGTGCTTCTGAAAGGCTGTATTTACATTTCTGCCGTGTCTCGTCTGGTTGCAAACAGCCAAATAGCTGATCACTGCCTCTCTCGTCACAGCGTGTTGTTAGGACAAGCAGGTTACATTGTAACCTGCTCACCTAATGTTTACGTTCGTAATATTTATGTAATTTGCTAATTAATAACCTCATGTGGAACTGCATCTGTCTCCCATACTGTTCTTTTTGGTCACGGACGCACGCTTTCAGAGTCTTTCTGAATGAATGAATGAAATGCCCTGTTTTCCAACAAGGCAACCCAGGGTGCTGACATATAATTGGCTAAACTGGCATCGTGCATATGAAATTTATGTAAACAAAGACAGCGTTCCGGCACGGAAACCCATTTTCAAAGCAGAATATCTGACTTCAGCATTGTTTTTCAGTTAAACAAGTATGTTCACTTGGGATGTTTCTTAAATATCTGCACACATATTATGGTATTTTTATGCTTTAGAAGAGTCAAAAACTTACATACAGCACCTTTAAGTAAAAGTGAGTCTGTATACCAGCGATCTCTGGTTGAAGCTCGCTGGTGACCGTGATAAGTAGTTAGGTACTGTAGATAGGTGGCTACTGGCTAATATGTTTGACTTAACAAAACTTGTTCATTTTGATGTTTACATTTTTGTAAAGCGAACACATTTTGCATTCTTCTAATTTTTGCAATATTGTTCTTAGATGAGAAGTTTTCATAATAGAAATTAAAATGTTGGATAGAGCCTGTTACATTACCTTGGTTTTACATAAACTATTTTGAAGTTTTTCTTTTCTTGTATAGCTGATATTTTTCTGTGCAGACTGTGAAATACAAAGGGTAAGCAAAATGCATATTATATACATATACTGTACATTACAGACAGTAATGCTGTCTATGTTCAAGCTCTTTTTATCTTTATTACAGAAACAGAAATTGAATTTGTTGACACTTTGATAAATAAACATTATTCAATAAACATAATTATATTGTTTTATTTATTTTTCCCTGTCAGTCAATAATGTTTAGCATTAGAGGCCCTTTTCTTGCAGAAATTGCTACCAACGCATAGTGTGACATTTAATAGACTTGAAGGCTGTTTTCAAGGGGAAGTATTCCAAGTATTCCAAGTATTTAGAATACAGTACCAGGATTAAGCAAAGTAACGGAATACGTTACAAAATACATTTTAAAGCAGGTATTCTGTATTCTGTAACTAAATACATTTACAAAGTATTCTCCCCAACACTGTTGGGAGGCCATGGTCAATCCAAAGGCTGATGGAGGGAATTAGGCCAGGACACCTGGGTTACACCCCTACTTTTAACGAGAAGTGCCATGGAATTTTTAATGAAAACCTCAGTTTAACGGCTCCGAAAGACGGCGCTCACTGACAGTATAGCGTTCCCTTCACTTCACTGGGGCATTAGGACATTAGGCCACAGGTTGAGCGCCCCCTTCTGGCCTCACTAACACTACTTCCAATAGCAACCAAGTTGTCCCATGTGGTCTCTCATCCAGGTACTAACCAGGCTCAGCCCTGCTTAGCTTCATCAAGTAATTGGTCTTGGGCTGCAGGGTGATATGGCTGTGTAAGGTAAGTTCTTGCAAAGTTTCTTATAGTCAGGCGAATGTTTGTTGGTGGAGCAGTGTCAGCAGATATTAAGCAGACAGTTTACTAAAACTCTGTTGGGAATTAGTTGGCATGTAGTTGCAATGTAACTTGTAATCAACAAAATCTGCAACAGGGACCATCAAAATAAAGTGATACCTCATTTACTTGCATGTACCTTATGTACAGTATATTTCTACAATAAACTATTTCTACCATGTTGTTAACATGTTTTACAGTACCATATACTTTTTGCAAGTTGTAGCACATTGCTAGCATGTTTTGGCCCACAGGAAGCATGATTTAGAATATTGCTATCACATTTTAACACCTTGAAAACATGTAAAACATGTAATAGCATTTTTTTGCATGTTCATATGTACGGCATTGATAGCCTAACAAAATGCTTGCATGATTTAACACATTGTTATCATCTTTGAGCATACTAAAGAGTCAATGGCTACTTTTTAGTCTTTGCTACAGATAGAAAGAAACATGGATGGATGGATGGATGGATGGATGGATGGATGGATGGATGGATGGGTGGGTGGGTGGATGTATGGAGTTATGATGCA
This sequence comes from Danio kyathit, assembly GCA_903798195.1. NCBI lineage: Eukaryota > Metazoa > Chordata > Actinopteri > Cypriniformes > Danionidae > Danio > Danio kyathit. The sequence goes on from LR812533.1 coordinate 37,842,717, forward strand.
TGATAGATAGATAGATTTGTGTTCTCTACTCTTTTTCTAGGCGCACACTCAAAGGCTTTAATGGTATGTTGCCTTGCCGACACCAAAGAAGAAAAAGAGGTGAGATTTATAGTGCACCTTGGTCTAGACCCTGTTAACCGATCCCAGTTACATGTCAGACACACTCTGCTCTCACATAAGCTTGTAAAACTTGGCAAACACAATACAGTGCATATAGAGGTGAGACACCATTGCATTCAGGTCCATCTCCAGCAGTGCACTGGCCTTTCCATGCCTTCTCAATAACATTTTATTCTGCTTCATACATTCCCTTTCCCAAAGGGGCTCTGAGCTGGGTATCAGCAACAGGGCGGAGGAGGGGGGGTAGGGGGCGATAGGTGGTGGTTTGTTTGTCATTGACAAGTAGCCCGGGCTCACAAATTACACGGGAACCTCAGAACCTTTGTTTATTCTCTGCTTGATAAAGGAAATCATTTTACATGCAGACAGGCAACTAAAACAATGCATTGAGGATGAGGAAAAACAAGAGCCTGAACATATGGAGAGCATGTGGGTGGAAAGTAAAACAAAGCTAGAAGACTAGAAAATGCCTCAAAGAACTAATGAATTGCTGGACGTGCACAGCTTTCTTTAAAAACTGTCTGCAGGCTTTAGTCACGCTATGAACCACGATTTGCTACTTGTTAGTTAATTGTTTGGGAGGATATTTTTTTTCTAGAAAGCATTTGATAGGACAAAAATAAAGGTCACGAATGACTGAATTAGCAGATATAACTATTTGCAGTTATAGTTAATTAAAATCACAAAACAATGTAATGTGTGCAATATATAGACCAAAGTGTTCTCAAGAAATTCAGTTTATTAACATTAGTTGTTCATTCATTCATTTTTGGTAACGCTTTCTTTTACAACCCGCAAAGTACCGCGTAAGTACAGTGAAATAGCGGTGTACTTTTCTGTATGTATAGTACAAGTATAAAGAATGTATGTGTAGGTATAATGGAACACACTGTAATGCTTGGGTAATAAGGGGGTAACAACCAGATATGCAACACGCAAAGTAAGTATATTGAATTTACAGTGTACTTTTCTATAAAATGCAAAGGAACAAACCATGTTAGGGTAATAAAGTCGCAACAATAAGGGTATATTGGAATTACAATGTACTTTTCTTTAAGTATTGTATACATATAAAGAATTATGCAAGGGTGGTGACAACCACAACCTGCAAACACCTGCGTAAGTACAGGTGTACTGCGTAGTACCCTTATTCAGTGCTTGGGTTTTAAATGGGGTGTTTAATGAATAAAAGGTTTACAACCTGTGAAATTATGAAACCCTATTGTAGACTGTATGTAATTTAAATCTGCAGTTCAATATAAAAATATATTTCCATACACTACTTTACCTTATGAATGTTTACTCGTCAATCTCACCACAGCCAACAATTTCTCAACATCACTATCAACAAATAACTTTGCATGATATAGGCCTACCGTCAGGGTTCAATGCGGATTAAAACAGGCTAGCATCTTTACTGCTGTTTGCCGAGGGGGGACCAACTGTTGCATTTCAGTGAACGTATAGCTGATGTTTTTATAGAAAAATGTAGTGTGTAATTTGGCCTTCAATCAATTAAAACTGCTGCTGTAGTTTTGTCTGTTCTTACTGTTCAAATATACACTTGTGTGTTGACGTCCAGCTTCTTCCCTCCTTGTTCCCTGTAGTTAAAGGGTAAATACAGCATTTGCGGGTTGTAAAATAAATCCCTTTATTAATCTGGGGTCGCCACAGTGGAATGAACCGCCAACTTATCCAGCATATGTTTTATGCAGCGGATGCCCTTCCAGCCACAACCCGTCACTGGGAAACATCCATACACACTCACACACTCACACACACACACACACACACACACACACACACACACACACACACACACTACAGACAATTTAACTCACCCAATTCACCTAAACCACATGTCTTTGGACTTGTGGAGGAAACCAGAGCACCCGGAGGAAACCCACGCGAACACAGAAAGAACATGCAAACTCCACACAGAAATGCCAACTGACCCAGCCGAGGCTCGAACCAGCGACCTTCTTGTTGTGAGGCTATTGCGCCACCGTGACGCCCAACATTAGTTATATACATATAAAAATATTAATGCAAGTATACATATTCATGTAAAAAAGGAAGAACATACTTATTCTTACTTATTCGTGCTATTTTTTATCTGTTACATAATTGAAAATGTGTTGCTGACAAAAGAGTATTCTCAGCCTCAGATGTCACGTTAAGCACTGCTCACAGACCTGTGGCTAAAGGTGTGATGCATATGGCACGCTTATCTGAAAACACTTTAACAACTCTGATTGGTTTAAATATACAGGATTTTCTAGAGTCAAGTGTGCAGAAATCTTAACCAGTCCGCCTGGAAACAAGTCTGAGCAGATAAAAAAAGCTGCAATGTTTATACTGATGTCAATGCTCCTTCATTGGTGCATATTCAATTCAGGAATTCTTCAAATATCTGGTTGTTTTAGTAAAAATGTCTTCTGAGACATTTACGAATCAGTGATTTACTGCCTGCACACAAGTCTGTTATTGTAAGTAGGGTTAGGTCGATAGACGATGCCATCGTCCATTGCCGATGGCCAATAGACATTACAATGCTAAGCCGGCATTGCGATCCTCCGCCCGCCCCCGTCACAGCAACCCGCTTGTGAAAAATACACACTTAGGCCCCGTTTACACTAATATGTCTTAGTTTTAAAATGGCATTTTAGAATAAAAATGATCCACGTCCACACTGGTGTTTCATCTAGCATTTCTGAAAAGCCCTCCTTACACACTGTACTGCTGAAAACGCACATCACGTGACCACACACACACACACACACACACACACACACACACACACACACACACACACACACACACACACACACACACACACAGTGTCATGCGCTGCAGCGTATACGCGCGTCTGAGCTCCAGCAGTCAGCACAAAACCCCAGAGAGCAGTACACGTCGGACACTTGATCAAGGGTGTACCGCTGGATTGTGTCTCACTATAGTTGTTTAACGTGATATCTAACGACTCTTCGATCTTTTGAATCTATCAGGTAACGTGTCACAGCGTCAGTACACTGCTTCAATCTTTCGCTTTCACGCTTGTACTTTTAGTGAAAACCTCAGATACTGTTAGTTGGTTGCTGTTGGTTTTGCACCTTTTTACCAACCAAGTTTGTCGATGCCATATTAATGACACAGATAACTCTGCCTATTCATGCCAGAGTCCTGCGGAAAAAGTGATTGACAGGTGGTAATTTGTGTGTAACTTATCTTTATCTTTATGCTGGATTATTAAAAGTATGTGTTATTCACACAGGTATGCGTATACTCACTTTTTTCTAATGGCTGTATAGGGTCTTTTTATTTGTGGATACTCACAAATACAACAACAAAAAATTATTTTGTACAACAAAGAAAACTTTCACTTTCACCTTAGTCTGCGTGATCTTTGTTTAGAAATACATCACAAAATAATGAACGAATCTCAGAATAACGTCTACATGTCCAACTGATTTCCCACTGTATATGTTTTGCTGACAGATCACTAATGATACATATGCATCGTTGTTGTAAACAAAACATGATTGGTTGTTTGGTTAACCTATCAGTCATAGCATTGTGGACAGCCTTTGTCAAGCTATTTCTCTCATTCACAAATTTCCCGCTTGAAAGGAAGACACATCATCAAAGGAGTTTTAACTGGATTCCACTCATCCATTTATTGCATCAGAAATGCAGCAGAAAGGTGAAAAACCTTCAAAACAAACAAATATACAAAATATGTAATTAAATTGCAAATAAACTTATGTATACAAACATTTGCGAATTTTGACAGATTTTCACACAGCATTTTCAAAAATTATAATGAATTAACACATTAAAGCACAATCAAAAGTACAGTTAAATATATTGAACTTAAATATTAAATTTAGGCATTTGAATAAAATAAGATAAATTACTGCAGCGATCAGCTTATGTGCACGTGATCCACTCATGCACGCATATGAGAAAAATTAACATCTTATTGTCAATCTGATAGCACCAAACTGATCAAAATAACTAAAACTATACATTTGCGCATTATAATATCTTCTACAATAAATAGTTTCACAATAAACTATTTGTGACTTTAAATAATTAAGCCGCAAGCAGATTAGCCCTGTAGGAGCACGTTTTTCTCTGTGCTGAACTTGAACTCTTTGCTGCTTCGCAGTTGATTTGCCCTCAAAAGCGGACATGCCAGCCGCGATTTTTATGTGCTGAACAAAGTAAAGTTCTCACCGGCTGCCACTCCAGGACTTGATGATGTTTTTTTTTTTTTGTTTTTTTTTGACGTTTGTGCTTTCTCTTATGCTCAATTTCGTTGGAGAATCAGCTTTGGCGGAGGTTCCGTTGGCGGAGTTCGGAGTTTCAGTTTCCTTTTTTTTCCTCACGTGAAGCCGAACTACTCCATGTCCTTCCGCCTCTCCTCCGATTGGCGGATGGATGTTTTTTTCTCTCTCCTTTTATTTTAGTTTGGCTTGACAGCCTTTGACCATTTAAAGTGGCCATAGTGCCCAGATCTTCAGCCGTCAGTCTGAGGTCAGGCTATGCGACACAATTTTCAAGAATAGTGCCTATGTTTAAAGATTAAAGATGGTCTGCACTGTAACAATAATAATAATAACAATAATAATAATAATAATTCTTACATTTATATAGCGCTTTTCTAGACACTCAAAGCGCTTTACACATTGGGGGAATCTCCTCATCCACCACCAGTGTGCAGCATCCATCTGGATGACGCAACGGCAGCCACATTGGGCCAGACCGCACACCACACGGGAAAAACGGCAGTGTTGGCAGGTATACACTTTGTGCTGATTTCAGCAAGATCTCAAGAGGAAAATAATTATTTTATGTACAAATTTATACAAATGTTTACAAAAATATATGGATAAATTGTATAAATTCATCTGATTTCATTCGTATGAAAATGTGTGATTTTTAAAAGAAGGCACCCATCCCTAACCATCCATACACAAATCATACTAAAATCTACAAATATAATTGGACAATTTTATACGAATTAGCCACTAAATCCAAAAATTAAAAAAAGACTTGAACTAAAAATGTAAAAAGATCAACATTTATTTGAAATAGATGAGATAGTGTTTCATCTTCTGCAAAATGTAGGGTGACTTAGGAATATTTGAGCAGTAGTAATCATAATTCTGAAAGGAAAGGAAAATCTGGCCAACCCACGATGAAACCCAATAATGTGGTTAATGTGGTTTATCCTTGCAAAAATGACAATTAAAATGTAAGAGGTGTTTTTCTCTCTCACGCTACACTCCAAAACCAAAGGTGTTCTGTTCTTTGTTCTCGCTGAAGAGAAAGCCCAAAATCTGTCACAATCAATGAAGGAGTCTGTTTAGCGAATTGATATGTTGCCTCTATCTTTAACAGACCATACATTTGTACAACACTGATGTGTCTTTAAACCCTCACACCAAAGTTCATTCTCTGGTGGTCCTCAGTGGGTAGCGGTGTTACTGGTATCCTACATGTGCTTCGGGATCGTAAGACCACGTTTCGATTGCCTTGATATGCATCTGGCAGGCCTGTAAAGAAGCACAGATGTGGTTTGCATTGTTTCATTTTAAACCTGGACACCATTGCTGCTAGTATGTACCATATCAAAGCCTGAAGGCACTGGGCCAACTACTATATCTTTTCATGCCAATAAACCAATAACGCACGTGAGATTTATCAGCTCATGTTGAACGGGGGCACCCTCTTGTTCTTGTTCCACGGTGTTATTCTAGTGAAATTACAAGTATGATTCATTTAAACCAACTTCCTTTCTCACTTCCCAATTCCCTACAGAGCTGCCATCCCTCTTTGTTAAGAAGCAGAACCAAGGCTGTCACATCTCTTCAAGCCAGTGCCAAACATCGGCCGCCTGAGGAGTAATTGATTCTATTCTGTCTCGAATTTAGAGAAGGTGTTAAATCGGTTTAGCAGACAGAATCCGTGAATGGAATGCAGCAAAAGCAGTTCCAACGATTGCTGACATCCATTACTGTTAAGAGCACATGCCAGCAAAGCACAAATCCTGCTCAGATGGAGACTATGCAGTAGGTGGCAATTTAACTGTTACAGTAAGACTGAGCAAATCCTGTTGGAGGAATTGAGAGTTTACAACAACCGAAGGCTTCAGGGAGGGTTTATATGATTTGTAAAGATTTGTAATAATAATAGGGCGTCACGGTGGCGCAGTGGGCAGCACGATTGCCGCATAGCAAGAAGGTCGATGGTTTGAGCCCCGGCTGGGTCAGTTGGCATTTCTGTATGGAGTTTGCATGTTCTCCCTGTGTTTGCGTGGGTTTTCTCCGGGTTTCCTCCACAGTCCAAAGACATGCGGTATTGGTGAATTGAATAAGCTAAATTGTCCGTAGTGTATGTGTGAATGCAAGAGTGGAAGGGCATCTGCTGTGGTTCATTCCGCTATATTATAATTAATAATAATAAAAGGTTTATGGAAGATACATTGAAATGATAAATAGTTTTCAAAGATTTAAAGGAATAGTTCACCAAAATATGAAAACTTACTATTTACTCACACTTAAAATATCTAGAAACCACTAGAACTATTATTTTGCTGACTAATGTACTTACATTATCCGAAATGTTTAGAGGAATGTTAAAAAATAATGGTAAATAAGCTATTTTAACTATAGTAACACAGACCGTGACCTGTGTCACCATGCTAATGACAAGATACACTCTAAATTTCCAGTTTGGCTTTATAGAAAACAGGAAAACACCAAAGATGTTTTACTTTAAATGTAATGTAATGCAATGTGTATAGCGCATTTTATTGCTATAAACAAAGTGCTTCACAATCATGATGGGAGGTCTCTCCACACCACCACCAGTGTGCAGCATCCACTTGGATGATGCGACGGCAGCCACAGGACAACGGTGCCAGTGCGCTCACCACACACCAGCTATAGGTGGAGTGGAGAGACAGTGAAAAAGCTAATTCAATGGATGGGGACGATTTGGAGACCATGATGGGTAAAGGCAGATGGAGGGAATTTGGCCAGGACACCAGGATAACACTCCTACTCATTATGAGAAGTGCCATGGGATTATTAATGACCACAGAGAGTCAGGACCTCGGTTAACATCTCATCCGAAAGATGGCGCTCACTGACAGTATAGTGCCCCCTTCACTTTACTGGGGCATTAGGACTCACACAGACCGCAGGTTGAGCCCCCCCCCCGGCCTAACTAACATCACTTCAAACAGCAACCTCAGTTTTCCCATGTGGTCTCCCATCCAGCTACTAACCAGGCTCAGCCCTGCTTAGCTTCATTGAGTAACCAGTCTTAGGCTGCAGAGTGATATGGCTGTGGCATAATATTATTGTACTGTACATTTTATTAGACTGAGCAGCATTATAGCAGAATCCTAAAACGTATAACAGAGCTGGTTCTTCCCCGCATGATCCCAACCAGAAGAATCAGAAGTGGCATAATAAAAGCTTCACTGCTTTAGACAGAGTATGTCTCCTGCATGTGGTTTGTCAAACCCACTCACCTGCATGAAGCACACTCAGAATTGCACAATGTTTCCGCAAAAATATTAATTGTTTATAAGAAAGAGTTTAGTGCAAACAGGAGTGTTATTGTTGGACAATTCACACTTGGCTGATGATTGATTATAAAGCGTGTTTGGCATGCTGTCCTGGGAGAGAAAGTCCTAAGCTCTTAACATCTTCGAGCCCGGGGCTCCCTCCCGTTTGCAGGGCGAGAGGGAAGGTTGAGCTCAGGTAGATATCGAGAACTTCCCTGTTGTTTATAGCTAATGACAAATTAAGAATTGCTATGAAGAGATATATTGCTGACTAGGAGCACGCCTATGTTGGCAATTTGGATTAGTCAATTCACTTATGTCACATGTCTTTAGATGATGGGAGGAGCCCGGGGGAAACCCACACAAGCACAGAAAGAACATGTAAACTCCACACAGAAACGCTGACTGGCCTAATAAGGACTTGCGCCAGTGACATTCTTGCTGTGATGCAACAGTGCTAACCACTGGTTCGCCGTGCCACCCAATCTAGAAAAAGGGGAAGGAGTAGGGGTGGAAGGGGGGAATCCTCAAAATGAAGATAACTGTGGGTTGAAACTCTGGTTATTTATAGTGACTTAGGAATCGATTGATAAATCATACATTAGCTGATGCCGGTCCAGCCATGGTCAATCATAAGCATGTGATCCTCTTGAAATTAGTTTATAAATAAACGTCACGTATTGATGAAACAGATGCGTCTTTAGAGGTTTCTTTAAAATGACCAGGGTCTCACATAGAGTCATGTTCTGATTGTTAATCATGCTATCAAGCAATTAGATATTTTATTCAATGTTGATATCACAATGTTAAATATCACTTTGCTCATCCACCAACCTTTAGCTAAGCTGAATATTGTGTGGACTTTAAATTTATATTGATTTATTATAATATGCAGCTAATATTTTAAAATAACAAAAATGTTCAAATACAATGTAATTTCTTTTTGTATAGACACACTTTTCCACTATTGTGCCAAAACATACTAAGAACAGTCAGGAATGGTTTTACTTGTGTTTCCATGTGAACCTGGAATAGCACGGCATGATAATGAACTGTTTTCAACCTGGAATTATAGGCATGGTTAGACAACCATGCTGAACTGTACTGGACTGGTAGAACACGTGTGCGTATGACGTCGCCACTCTGCTGCCAGGCTGCCAATTTCTCCATAGCTGGCTAGGTGGAGTACCCAAAACAAAAAGGGAGTCCTAAAAACAGAAATACTGATAACCATCCATATCGCTGTTTATATTACACTTATATTAACAAGACAACGACTTGCTCATTTGTATTACATTCCAAAATGATCCATTATCAGGACCACAGTGGATAAAATAACCGTTTCCATTCTGATTGTACCAGCATTGTATGTAAAAGTTAAGCAAACAGAATCATTTGCCCCAATAATAAAAAAAAAGTGGCTAATTTGTATTTATTGCATGTTCTCAATAAAGTTTTTGCTGATGTAGTACAAAACGTCAGTGACTTTTCAATGCACAGACAGATTTTGGCCTCTGTGAGCAACCCTGTCTGTGCCCTTTTTCAGGACACATATTGAGTTTTTCAGTCCAGCACAAGTAATATTTCACAGTAATACAGGTCATAAGACACTCACTATCGCCCCAGAAAAACACAGTGTTTTGAGACTTGATGAAAAAGATAGTGTGAAGCATTTTCCTCTGCTTTGAAAATAGGAATATTGTCTCTTTTATGTCCCGTGGAAATGAGATGTCCCCTCTGTGTCTCTTTGAATCTGCATGCAGTCTAGAAAGTGTCTGTGCTCCGATGCCAAACACAACAGCCTTGCGTGATGTAAATCGCATGAGGTGACACAGGCAAAGGAAGATGCATGTCTGAGCTGTCAGAGCCAGACATTTCCATTAATAGCCTGTCAGGGTGCCTTGTATTCACAGGGAAACTCTCCAAAACGATGGAAATGAAAGTTTCCCCTATCAGAAAATTCTTTTCAAAATGGTTCTTTAAAATTATAGAGGAGCACAGCCCTGACATGTGCCCATGTATGAGATGTAGAGGCTCTTTGGTCAAGATCAAAAAGGCACATCATGATTTTGCCAGGTACAATGCGATCCTGGATTAACATCTATGTTGATCCTAGAACATTTTTGTTGGAAAACGTAATCCATACCTATTTCCTACCCCTATACCCAACCATACCTGTAAATTATTCCCAAAATCAGAGGGGAATAATAATTGAATAGCAATCATGTAGAAGTGCATAAACCTAACCATAAGCCTAAACTGACTGTAAACATATAGCTTAATTCTGATTGGCTGGTTGGAATTTTGTGGAATTTTTGGATCAATCCAGGAACATGTCCTACTTGGTGAAATCAGGTAGGGACCAGAATGTGTGTATGGCTTGTTATAGTCAGTTTTGAATAACAGTAAGCCTAAAACATTTTATAATGACAAAGAAAAAAGCTTAACCAAAAAACAAAACAAAACTGAGTCTGCAGGTGGTGTGTAAAATAGATAAACAGTAATTCTTGGTTCACACTAAAAGCAGAATTAAGTATTCAATTACATACAAAGTCAATGCAAATAGAGGCAAATTATCACGGTGCAGATGACACTGAATGTGAAACACAAGCGTGGAATTCACCTTAATCATGTTTACCGCACAAGTTCAAATAAATAAACTTCCCAAAACATCCCATGAGTAACTAGAGCAAGTGATAGAGTGCTTTGTGTTGGATGTGAACCCAGCATACACTCAAAATAATATTTTTGCTGCTTGTTCAAACTACTTACAATTCTTGAGGGTTTTTTTAGTATCAACTTAATTGTTTTATGTTTAATCTACTTAAATTTGCAAAAAAAACAATCAAGTTAACTTAATTGATTTGTGTTGAGACAACAAGGATTTGTGAGGAACTCAGCATTTTTTAGAGTAGGAGATGATTTCATCTCTGTTATTCGCAGACGATGTTGTTCTGTTGGCTTCATCGAACATGGACCTTCAGCATGCACTGGGGCGGTTTGCTGCCGAGTGTGATGTTGCTGGGATGAGAATCAGCACCTTCAAGTCCGAGGCCATGGTGCTCCACCGGAAAAAGGTGGTTTGCCATCTCCAGGTTGGAGGAAAGTCCTTACCCCCGGTGGAGGAGTTTAAGTATCTCGGGGTTTTGTTTACGAGTGAGGGATGGATGGAACGTGAGATTGACAGGCGGATTGGTGGAGCAGCAGCAGTAATGTGGTTGATGTACAGGTCCGTTGTGAAAGAAGGAGCTGAGCCGAAAGACAAAGCTTTCGATTTACTGGTCAATCTATGTTCATACTCTCACCTATGGTCATGATCTTTGGCTCATGATCGAAATGACAAGATCTCGGATACAAGTGGCCGAAATGAGTTTCCTTCGCAGGGTAGCATAGCGCACCCTTATGGATAGGGTGAGGAGCTCTGACACCCGGGAGGAGCTCGGAGTAGAGCCAATGCTCCTCCACATCGAGAGAAATCAGCTGAGGTGGCTCGAGCATCTGTTTCGAGTGCCTCCTGCATGCCTACAGGCATGTCCCACCGGGAGAAAACCTCGGGGAAGACCCAGGACATGCTGGAGGGACTATGTCTCTTGGCTGGCCAGGGAATGCCTCAGGACTCACTCTGTGAGTTGTGCCAATAAGCTGTATGAACAGAGGTTTGCACCGCATCTGTATGTATTTTAGCTGCTGTGACGCGAGCACAGTGATCGCTCATGCTCCAACACATCATTTATCTCCTCACGTCAGGGGCGGACTGGCCATAGGGAGCACCGGGACATTTCCCGGTAGCCTGTTGGTCAATCTGGCCTGCCACCATGAATCTGGCCTGCCACGCATCCCCGCGCACCCCTCCGCACCCCCTCCGCACCCCCTCCCTGCTCTTCACTTTCTAGATCGCATCAGATGTGGCCTGACTGACAGTTACTTTTGCCCGGTTGAAAGTGCTTTCCCAGTCCGCCCATGCCTCACGTGTTGTAGCTGCTGTATACAGTATATAAGCTAGGATGTATATTTTATGTGCATCTTTCTCTGCTTGTAAACTCATAAACAAACACTTGTGATCGGTTCATGACATCCACCAGATTAGTGAGTATCGAGTCATTAAACGTGATTATCGGCCAGTACCGAAGCATCCCTAGTTGAAACTACTTCAGTAAATATAAAATTCAATCCAGCACAAAAGTAACTATACCAGTAATGTAAGTATATTAAAAATGGCATTTTAGATTTTTACAAGACATAAACATAAAGAGGGTGGCACGGTGGCTCAGTGGTTAGCACTGTTGCCTCGCAGCAAGAAAATCGCTGGTTCCCAGCTGGGCCAGTAGGCATTTCTGTCTAGAGTTTGCATGTTCTCCCTGTGTTGGCGTGGGTTTCCTCCGGTTTCCCCCACAGTCCAAAGAAATATAGGTGCCACCACTATAGGTGAATTGGATGAATATAAATGGCTGTAGTGTATGAGTGTTTGTGTGCATGTGAGAGTGTGTGGGTGTTTCCCAGTACTGGGTTGCGGCTGGAAGGGCATTCGCAAAACATTTGCTGCAGTAGTTGGCGGTTCATTTTGCTGTGGCGACCCCTGATAAACAAGGGACTAAGCCGAAGGAAAATGAACAAACATAAAGAAAGCCAACATAAGCTGCATTTACCTCTCATATTTGGCTGCAACATTGTTTGGTTATTTTCGAATATGTCGCACTAAAACATTCTCTCTCAGGTGATTTAACTCTCCTTTTTGCTGTTTCAATCACAGTCTATATGTCTACAGTACATTTATTCTTCATTTTCACACAACACACAAGATGATGTAATGAAAACACAGCTTTGATCACTGCATCCTTTGTCCTTCACTTGGTGATTTACAGTTGAAGTCAGAATTATTAGCCCCCCTGAATTATTTGGTCCCCTGTTTATTTTTTCCCCCCGTTTTCTGTTTAAATGAGAGAAGATTTTTTTAGCACATTTCTAAACATAATAGTTTTAATAACTCATTTCTAATAACTGATTTATTTTATCTTTGCCATGATGCCAGTAAATAATATTTTACTAGATATTTTTCAAGACACTTCTATACAGCTTAAAGTGACATTTAAAGGCTTAACTAGGTTAATTAGGTTAACTAGGCAGGTTAGAGTAATTAGGCAAGTTATTGTATGATGATGGCTATCGATAAAAAATTTAGCCTAAAGGGGCTATTTATTTCTCCTTAAAATGGTGTTTAAAAAAATTAAAAACTGCTTTTATTCCAGCCGAAATAAAACAAATAAGACTTTCTCCAGAAGAAAAAATATTATCAGACATACTGTGAAAATTTCTTTGCTCTGTTAAACATAATTTGGGAAATATTTAAAAAAGGGAAAAAAATTCAAAGGGGGCTAATAATTCTGGCTTTAACTGTAGCTTAAAGCATTTTGCTTGATGTCTCTGTTGACTGGTTTACAGCACTTCAGAGCTCCTATCAGCAGTACAAGTGTAACCAGGAGAATGGTCTAGGGGAGTAATTTAGTTCTTTGGGAACTGGGCCTGGCAGCTATAATTCCTATAACTGAGTTCTTATAACTACCTGCTGCAAAATCCCCTTATGATGACTTGATCTGGTCATCAACGTGATTCTCTTTCCATTTCCCTTTCCTCTCATTAAATAGTTCAGGAATAATCAAAAACTGGCGCTTGAGAAATATTGCATTTGTTTTCACAGACATAAAAAGCGCTGAATCTCCAGGGATCGTGACCTGAAATAAATCAGCTACAGTGTGTTGTAATGTCAGTTTCCCCTGCTGATAATCAACACAGAGATAATGATGCTGTGATAGTGCGCAAGACGGAGACGTGTGAAAGCACATAGAAAGTGAGAAACTTCTCGTGTTCGCACTCACAGTGTGTTCTTCTCACGTCATTTCATATATCTGCATACATCATCCAGGTTAATCATCAAAGTGAGATGTAGCTAATGAGCTCTGATGGCTGACATGGCTGAAAAGAGTCTGCTTTCTTTCGTTTCTATTTTGTTTTGGTTACTTATGTGTTTATAAATTTTTTATATTTTTATATTTTATTTTACCCTGTTTTTTTATTTTATATTACATGTGAGGAATTTCATAGTCATTTAGTATTTTGAGTACAGTATAATAACTTATGTATAACAATTTATACAGCCATATCACCCGGCAGCCTAAGACCGGTTACTCACTGAAGCCAAGCAGGGCTGAGCATGGTCAGTACCTGGATGGGAGAGCGCATGGAAAAACTAGGTTGCTGTTGGAAGTGGTGTTAGTGAGGCCAGCAGGAGGCGCTCAACCTGCGGTCTGTGTGAATTCTAATGCCCCAGTAAAATTGAAGGGAACACCATACTGTCAGTGGGCGCCATCTTTCGGATGAGACATTAAACAGGTGCTGACTCTCTGTGGTCATTAAAAATCCCATGGCACTTCTCGTAAAGAGTAGGGGTGTAACCTCGGTGTCCTGGCCAAACTCCCTCCATCGGCCCTTAACCATCATGTCCTCCCAATCATCATCATCTACCGAATTGGCTCTATAATGTCTCTACACTCCACCTACAGCTGGTGTGTGGTGAGCGCATTGGTGCCGTTGTCCTGTGGCTGCCGTCGCATCATCCAATTGGATGCTGCACAGTGGTGATGGTGTGGAGAGACACCCCTCATAACTGTGAAGCGCTTTGGGTGTAAGGCCATACACAATAAATGCGCTATATAAATACACACATTACATTATATTTTACTTAATTATAATAATATTAATTATTTTAATGTACATTTATATTTCACTATTTTATTTAAACATTTTAATTGTATTTATTTGTATTATTTTATATTTTTGATATTTGCTTACAAATTTATTTAGTTCATATTTATTTATTTTATAAATTATGTTTATTTTTATTTCTAAAATTACATTATATTTATTTTGTATGTCATATTTTGGTATATTAGTTGAATATATTTATTATACTTGTATTTATTTATTTAATGAAGTTTATTCACATTTATTCATTTATATGTAAAATTATATTAAATGTATTTATTTATTAATTTTCATGTATACAGTAAATACTTATTTATTTATTTATTTTATTTTTTAAGTTTGATTGTCCTGCAGTCGACAGGGTGGCGCAGTGGTTAGCGTGATCACCTCACAGCAGGAAGGTCGCTGGTTTGAGTCCCGACTGGGCAAGTTGGCATTTCTGTGTGGAATTTCCCTATGTTCTCCCTGTGTTTATGTGTGTTTCCTCCGGGTGCTCCGGTTTCCCCCACAAGTCCAAAAAAATGTGGTATAGGGGAATTAGGCAAGCTAAATTGTCTGTAGTGTACTGTATATGTGTGAATGAGTGTGTATGTTTCCCAGTGAGGAGTTGCAGCTGGAAGGGCATCCACTGTGTAAAGCAGATGCTGGATAAGTTGGCGGTTCATTCCGCTGTGGCGATGCCAGATTAATAAAGGGACTAAGCCGAAAAGAAAATGAATGAATGAGTTTGCCCATGTTCTCCCTATTCATGTGGGTTTCCTCCAGTTACTCTGGTTTCCCCCACAGTCCAAAGACATGCGGTATAGGTGAATTGAATAAACTAAATTGGCCATAGTGTAGGAGTATAAATGAGAGTGTATGGATGTTTCCCAGTACTGGGTTATGGCTGGAAGGGCATCCACTGCGTAAAACATATGCTGTATAAGTTGGTGGTTCATTCCGCTGTGGCGACCCCTGATAAATAAAGGGAGTAAGCCAAAGAAAAATGAATGAATGAATGTCCTTCAGTCCAAAAAAATAATCTTGTATCTTGCTTGTTTGAGTGAAAAGTTCAGTTAAAAAATAAACACTGATTTCAGATTGTCTTAATATTTGGTTTGTTCATCTTTGGCTATAAATATAAGCATCTTTCAAGCAGCATGAACATACCAAGCTTGTATAAAACCTCATAATTTGTTAATTAATTTTATATCAAAATGTTACAAAACTTTTTCAACATCCTAAAACTTTCTGTTCCAGGTCATTTCCAGCTCACAAACATCTGGTCTGAGGACAGATTTCCTCCAGAGAGGCTTTTGGATGAGACTTTGGCCGACATCAGGAGAGAAACAGTAAATATAATGAACAGGC
This sequence comes from Danio kyathit, assembly GCA_903798195.1. Lineage (NCBI taxonomy): Eukaryota > Metazoa > Chordata > Actinopteri > Cypriniformes > Danionidae > Danio > Danio kyathit. The sequence goes on from LR812533.1 coordinate 37,858,528, forward strand.
ACTGGATACATTCTCCTATTTCTAATAAGAGAAAGTGAAAGACTGGGCGGCACACACCAAAACAGCCATTCAATAACGTTTATGGGTAGCTAAGGACACATTAAGTAGAGTTAATGGAGGGGTACAAGAGTAAAGTACAGTTTCCTTGTTGAAATACCAGAGAGAACAAACAAAGGATGTAACAAAAATGTAACTGAGGCTCAGTGGAAAAAAAATCCAAGATAGCAGATGAATCATAAGTAATGTTGATATTAATACTAGCGCATGATGAAGCCTTTAGAATGCAGTTTAGTCATGACAGCGAGGATTAGCTGTCATGCCATTTTCTTCCGCTTTCTTCATTTTTTTTCTTTCTTATCTGAGGCTGTATCACAGGGTTATGAACATTTTATTGATATTTTGGCAGACTAGATCTGCCATGTGCTGCTGTTGAACCTATGCTTTAAAGCAAGTAATGATTGCTTCTGTTAAAAGCAAGAACATCTTTAAGAGGAACATTCTGTTGTGTGAAAAAGTAACAGATTTAAGCAGGTGGTGTTGCTGAGGTGGAGGGCTAGAATTAAAGATACTACTGCAACTCTTTGTACCAAGGGAGAGTTGTGGCCTAATGGTCAATGAGTTGGACTGGTAACCCAATAAAGTTGCTGGTTCAATCCCCAGGAATCTTGAAAAGGAAAACCTTGAAAAAGAAACATATAGGATCGGATTGACTGGAAATATTTACATTGAATGAACCAATTACAGCACCAATTTCATGGCTAATTGAAATAATTCCATCACTATTCATATACAGTATTTAACCCTAAAAAACGACAGCATGAGATTTGTGGCGTGGGCATATCTAATAGCTCACGTAGTAACGCGTTAGCTACTTTTTGCAAATATTCAATCATTAATTAATTTTCCTTCGGCTTAGTCCCTTTAAATCAAATCAAATCAAATCACTTTTATTGTCACATCATCAGCAGCACATGTGCTATGATGAGTGAAAAGCTTAGGTGCTGGCTCCAGACAGTGCAAAATACAGACAGTGCAAAATACAGACAGTGCAAAATACAAACAGTGCAAAATACAGACAGTGCAAAATACAACATACTCACAAAAAAAAAAAACAAGACAATGTGAAATTGGCAGTGTTGACAGCGATACATACGATGGATAGGTGCACACATAGTTGTAGGCAGTATTGTTTTAAGTATGAATTTGTTAAAGTGCAGTGCATGCTACATCTTGATGGTGTGCAGTGTGGGGTATGGAGGACTTTGTGTGGGTGTGTTAAGTGTTCATTAGCCTGATAGTCTGAGGGAAGAAACTTTCCTTAAGTCGGCTGGTGCGTGACCAGAGGCTGCGGAACCGTCTGCCTGAGGGTAGCTAAGAGAAAAGTCTATGGCTTGGGTGGCTGGAGTCGCTGATGATTCTCTTGGCTTTCCTCATGCACCTCCTGGTGTAGATGTCGCACAATCCTATGTAGACCTTTGCGATTACTGCTGGTGCTGTTTCCGTACCAGGTGGTGATGCAGCCAGTGAGGATGCTCTCCACAGTGCAGGTGTAGAACGAGCGGAGGATGTGGGGGCTCATTCCAAACCTCCTGAGACGCCTGAGGAAGAAGAGGCATTGTTGTGCCTTCCTCAGCACTGCGTCTGTGTGAGCAGTCCATTCTCACATATGTGTTTTTGTTTTCCAGGTGAGACAGAGCAGTGTGCAAGGTGAAAGCAATTGCATCATCAGTGGAGCGGTTGTTTCTGTATGCAAATTGCAGAGGGTCAGTGTTAGCGGGCAGTACAGAGCAGATGTGGTTTTTAATCAGCTTCTCAAAGCACTTGCTGAAGATGGGCCAGTCATTCAAGCATGTGGTTTTAGCTGATTTCGGTATTGGCACAATAGTAGCTGTCTTAAAGCATGTGGGAACCACAGACAGAGAGAGCGAGAGGTTAAAGATGTCCGTGAAAACCCCAGCTAGCTGGTGTGCGCATGCTTTAAGTACACGTCCAGGGATGCCATCTGGGCCCGTAGCTTTTCGGATGTTCACGCGACCGAAAGATATCATTACATCTGCTACAGAAACAGAGAGTGTACTGGCGGTTTCTGTATCGGCCGCGGGAGCACGCTGTGTATGTGCGCTGTCCTGGGCTTCAAATCGGGCGTAGAACGAGTTGAGCTGGTCAGGGAGAGATGCAGCAATGTTCACAGTGGCGGATTTGTTACTTTTAAAGTCCGTAATGTAATTAAGTCCCTGCCACATGCTCCTTGCGTTATTGGTGTTAAATTGACCCTCTACCTTGTCTTTGTATTGACGTTTTGCTGCTTTGATCGTTTTTCTGAGGTTGTAGTTTGCTTGTTTTTGTTCCTCAGCATTTCTGGATTTATAGGCGGAAGTTCGGACTGATAGGGCTGTTTGAACTTCGCAATTGATCCATGGTTTTTGGTAGGGGTAGATACGGACAGTTTTTGTTGGGACCACGTCTTCTATGCACTTTCTGATGAAGCATGTAACGGTGTCTGAGTACACTTCGATGTCGTCATCAGAAGCTGCCCGGACATCTCCCAGTCAACGTCATTGAAGTATGGAATCCGATTGGTCCGACCAGCTCTGAAACGTCCTGAGGGTGGGTGGTTCCCGTTTCAGTTTTTGCCTGTAAGCAGGCAAGAGCAGAACAGAAGAGTGATCTGATTTGCCAAATGGTGGGCGGGGGAGGGATTTGTCAGCATCCCGGAACGGAGAGTAGCAATGGTCCAAAATACGATCACCAAGCGTGTTTGTGGTGATATGTTGAAAGTATTTTGGAGCGATTTTCCTGAGATTGGCGTTGTTAAAGTCCCCTGTAACAATAAACGCTGCCTCCGGGTGTGCGGTTTCCTGCTCGTTTATGCTCCCATACATTTCCTTGAGCGCCTGCTCTTTGATGGCTTGAGGGGGGATATAAACACCCGTGATGATGACCGCTGTGAATTCCCTTGGTAGCCAGTATGGTCGACAACGAAGCATAAGGTATTCCAGATCAGGAGAAAAAAATTATCTAACTGAATGTATGTTTCTCTCATCACACCATAGGTTGTTAATAATGAAACAAACACCTCCTCCTTTGCTTTTCCCTGTGAGTTCTTTCGTTCTATCCGCGCGGTGCACGGAGAACCCCGAAAGTTCAGCAGCTGTGTCTGGTACCTCCTCAGATAGCCAGGTTTCTGTAAGACAGATAATGCAGCAGTTTCTTGTTTCCCGTTGGAAGGAAATGCGCGCCCGTAGCTCGCAAAGTTTGTTGTCCAGTGACTGAACGTTAGCCAGCAGAATGGTGGGTAGCGGAGGTTGAAATCCACTGTGTTTTAGTCTGACCAGGACGCCGGCTCTCTTTCCTCTTTTCCGGCTGCGTTTGCGTCGTCGCCTCGGTTGTGTGACCCAGACAAAGGGCTCTGTTGCTGTGTTTGTAAACAGAGCGTCGTTGAAGAACTCAAAGTCCGGTCTTCGGTGTGCAACGAGGGAGCCAATTTCCCGAAGTGTGTGTCTGTCATAGGCAATAAGAGTGTGTACATCCAGCACAAAAAAACAACAAAAATATAAGTAAAACACACAAAACACAACAAAGTTTGCTGGGAGCTCGCAACACGGTGGCCATGCTCAGCGCCACCTTGGATCTTTATTTATCAGGGGTCGCCAGAGTGGAATGAACCACCAACTTATCCAGCATATTTTTTCTAGCTGCAACCCAGTACTGGGAAACATCTATACACACTCATTCACACACATACACTATGGCAAGTTTAGCTTATTCAATTCACCTATAGCGCTATTTTGGACTCTGGGGGAAATTGGAGCCCCCTGAGGAAATCCACGCGAACACTGTGAGAACATGCAAACTCCACACAGTAATGCCAACTGACCCAGCCAGGACTCAAACCAGGGACCTTCTTGCTGTGAGATGACAGTGCCAACCACTGAGCCACTGTATCGCTTTTTGAAAATATTTATAAGCATATTTGCAAGTTAGTTAAGCCCCATCTGCTCCCTGATCAAGCACATGTGGGTGTGCTTGAGATTACACAGAGGAATGAACACTCTGTCAACTTTCACTATGAGTTATTATGGTTACTAATGTTTGAGGGAGGCAAATTTGTTTTGAACTGTGATTGAAACTTACTGGAACTACATGTGCATTAAAGTCCACATGAACCGAAAGCTGCAAGCGTTTTAAATTTTTTTGTATTCACTTGTTAAGTAATGATGTATCGGTGACGTATGGAATACTGTTTCCGGGTCCAAGCCGCTACTCATTTGAATTGAAAACATATTCGTTTATGACCACTTTTAGTCATATCACACATTAAAGTGAATTTTATATAAAATCATAGTGTACACAGCAGTCTCTGGGCTTGCTGCATCACAAATACCACAATTTTAACAATGAATAAAAAAATGTATCATTTTCTGGCCATCTGATATTATGGATGGTTATATATATATATATATATATATATATATATATATATATATATATATATATATATATATATATATATATTACGATCGTGATTTTCGAAAGTATTACATAGCTTTGTAAATGGTCATTAGTCTCCCAATACAGTTTGATATAGCGATTGGACCCGGAAGACGCTTCGCGTGATGTCACACTTAACAAGCGGATTGTGAAGCAGCAATTGTGAAATGGAATATTATATGATAAAACAGTGGGCGTGGCTTGTTTTTTCTGCTGCGAGCTGATTGGATGTAGTAAAGTACAGTAGGCATTTCATTTAGAAAGATCGGGAAAGGGGTTTCGGCAGAGTTATTACAACTTAGCAGACATCTCCTCTTCACCATTTCTGTTTGTTGTCAAAACTGACCGTTGGAGGGGCGTGGTTAAGTATGTTAGACACGCCCAATACCTCAAACACACATAATCTGAGAATTTAGCTGAAAACAAACGAAGTGCATTTTCAGATTTTAATTTTAGATAACAAGGGCTAATTTTTTTTCTCTTAATGACATGAACAGATGAATTGTTCACCACAAAACTAGCAACGTGAGCTAACAAAATCATATGGTTAGTTACTAGTTTGTACAATTTCCAGCCAATATGAATCAAGAATTTCAACAGACCATGAAATAATAACTATTATAGACTTGTGACAGTGATATAGAAGACAATACTGTCTCACAGCTCCTTTAGAGATGTAAACAGAGAGAAAGTATAGCACAAACAGTTGCACAAACTTGGCTCTCAGAGCTCAGATTACAGCCTGTAACTTCACAGGACGTGGCCTTCTTTAAATTCCCTGATGTGCCTTTGCGTGCAAACAGACGCTGCAGACGCTGAGAGCAAACCACAACTAGCATTCACAGAAACAAAATTAACACTTAGGAGATTTATGCTAACAACCCCAAATGGCTTCATGAAGCCTAAATAGTTGTTTTATATAAGCGTGCGGCTCTTTCTTGGTCGTCTTTTTGATTATGCAGGTGAAGTTAACAGGAAGAGTCCTAGTGTTAGCAGCAGGTTGGGAGAGGCTTTTTACGAGGAACTCTCACGACACATCGGGTCAAACGCCAGCAATGGAAGCTTTACATGGAAATAATCATGGGAAAGGAAATTAAAAAGGCTGTCATTTCACACCATCATGTGAGTAAACATGAAAGGAGAAAGTTAGAAAAAGCAGCTTGGACTGAGTATGCTTTTTGGGGGTGAACTATCACTTTAATATAGAGTAAAATATGTGAATATCGAACAATTGTGTATAAGTTTACAGTTGTGACCAACTTATAACACGTTTAATTAATTATTTTTATTAATAATATAAAAAATAATAATAATATTTATTTATTTATTTATTTTTATGCAGTGGCGCAGTAGGTAGTGCTGTCGCCTCACAGCAAGAAGGTCACTAGTTCGAGCCTCGGCTAGGTCAGTTGGCATTTCTGTGTGGAGTTAGCATGTTCTCCCTGCGTTCGTGTGGGCTTTCTCCGGGTACTCCGGTTTCCCCCACAGTCCAAAGACATGCGGTACAGGTGAATTGGATAGGCTAAATTGTCCGTAGTGTATGAGTGTGAATGAGTGTGTGTGGATGTTTCCCAGAGATCGGTTGCGGCTGGAAGAGCATCCGCTGCGTAAAACATGTGCTGGATAAGTTGGCGGTTCATTCCGCTGTGGCGATCCCTGATTAATAAAGGGATTAAGCCGAAAAGAAAATGAATGAATGAATATTTATTTTTATATATTATTTATTATTACAATTATTAATATAATTAGCACTTCTTGTGTATATTGTCCAAGCGGCAACATCCTGTTCTCCCTCGTGAAGCCAATACGGAAGTAACAAACTTCAATTGATCAACTCGCCTTTGGGGGCTGGCTCCAGGAAGTCTAGATGTCCACTGACAGCAATGCTAAATTGGCCAAATTTACAGCTGATAAAAACATGTTTACAGCCTTGTACAAAAGATGGTTTTGGTGTAGAGTATATAGCTAATATTACCCTTCATGACAACTGTGAGGGGGTGAATTTTTTTTTATAACTCATCCGTTTAGTTTTTATTAAGTTGGCGATGGTTGGCCATGCCTACCTTGTAGCTTCATTTGCGCTCTTCAGAAACCTATGGGTGACGTCACGGATACTACGTCCACATCCTTTACAGTCTATGGTATTGCCTCTATTCTAACTCTATTGTAAGTCGCTTTGGACAAAAACTTTGCTAAATGACTAAATGTAAATTTATTATTATTATTATTATTATTAATAAAAAATAAAAATAATACTATAACAATATTAACAATGATAATAACAATAAATATTATTATTTGAAATTAAAGTATTTGCCTTATGAAATACTTTATTTCAAAAGATACATTATTGTTTTAAAAACTTTTAACATTATCTTTGTTTGCTCTGCCAATTTGTTGTCTTTTTTTAGAATATATATATATATATATATATATATATATATATATATATATAGTTATTTCCTAATTTGAAAAATAATAAATAGAACTTAATATTAATAAAAATACTTTACACTTCAGTAGTATAGGGGATAGTATACATATATTATACATATATTACATTACATTCATTTATGCAATTACAATTTGCTCAAGTCATCCGTCCTGTTAGTTTCAGGTCCTGCTTAAAAAACACAAGCTTATATATGGGTCTGTGGGTGGCATCTCTTCCCAAAACAACAAGAAATTCTAACTAAAACATGTTAATTGCTGAAAGTAAACAAGCCAGAAACAATGGCTTTCTGGTTACAAACCGTTTTCCCAAGTGAAAGTCTGTGTGGTTTCTTGGTCTCTGTAGACCCAGACTAGAAATGTAAATTAGAGAGGATAGCGAAGTAGAACTTTTTCTAAAGACCAGTCTGTTATAGTGAGCCTTTTTTTCTTCCAGAAACTGTAGTTCAGGTCTCTGCAAAGACTCTGGAGAATGAAAGAAAAGATAAAAAGACACTAAGAAAATAATCTGTCGTCCTCCTTTGAGCCAAAACCAATTTCATTAATATTAAAAAAAAAAAAAAGTTGTAAAGCTAAACAAAGTACAGTACTCTTGGCAGAGTGCTGTGAAATATTCACAGAAAGGAAAGTCTTTCATTAGACATGCATTTAAAACTATAAATAGCAAATAATAAAAAACTACCATTAATAATAATAGTGCATTATTTTTTCTTGCAATCAAACTGCTCGGTATATAACGGGTTACACAAAATTGACCTTTTTGGTTTCTCAAAATGATCATAAACGAATGGAACTGCGTAGAACTGGAAAAGCAATATTGTTTATCAGTTATGAAAAGTCAAAACATTTCACATTTCTGGAAGGCCACTCGTTACTTTTTCATAGATTCTGGTCAGATGATCGCAGCTTCCCAGCATAAACTTGTTCAGCTGTGGTTCTTCTTCACCAAAACTATAACTCTTGATAATTCCAGCTGGATTAAACAGTGCCTGAAATCCACCCAATTTAGCCCTGAAATATAGTTGCTTAATGGATGATAGACGACATGGAAAATAACATCACTGTCATTTTTTGCCAAGATCTGAAAAAAAAGAGAGCAGCTGCTCTGAGAAGTGCTTTGCTATTCGAATTTCAAAGTCATCTGTCCTCTTATGAGAATTTGCAAGCTGGAAAATCATCATTGATTATTAATCTGTAGTTCGCTTAAGGTGAAACTTCATGATAAATGAAATGATAAAATCTTTTATTGTATTTTATTGTTTTTTTATTATATATTTTAATAATTTTTTATGTATTTATGTATTTATTATTATTATTATTTTATCATTTAAAATGGAAGCATTTGGGGTGTTTTTTATTTTATTTTCATTGTTTTATTTTTTGTAGCTTTTAAACATGTTGGCATACTTATTTTATTTGAATAGTACTTAAAACCTATGATCTTATATTTAAAAAATCAGATTCTTATGTTCCGCATGAATAATTATTCCATGAGCTATTCTTTTAAACATGCTTCTGTGGTTTATTTTTTATTTTATAGTTTTATTTTATTTTATTTTATTTTTAATTTTCTTATTTTAATTAATTAATTAATTAAAAAATAAAATTATAAAAAAATATATTTTAAAAAATAAATATATTTCATTTATTTATTTAAAATGTACAATTATAAATTTAATAATGAATTAAAATTATTTTAAAAATAATAAAATAATAAAAATTAATAAATAATAAATTAATAAATTAATTAATATTATTATTATTATTATTATATAATTTAAAATGGAAGCATTTGGGGTGGGTTTTTTTTCATTATTTTATTTTTGTATCTTTAAACATGTTGGCATTCTTATTTTATTTGAATATTACATAAAAATTATGATTTTAGGTTTCAAAATTTTGTTTTGCATGGATAAAAGTTTATTATTCCATCAAATATTCTTTTAAACAAATTGAAATGGTAATTTTTTTTTTACTGGAAAAATTACTGGAAACTTATATTCTTATGTTCCACGTGAATAATTATTTCATAAGCTATTCTTTTAAACATGCTAGGGTAGTTTATTTTATTTTATTTATTATTTTTATTTATTTATTTATTTTATAATTTAAAATAAAATCATTTGAGGTGTTTTTTATTTATTATTTATTTATTTATTTATTGATTTATTTATTTTGTAGCTTTTAAACATGTTGGCATACTTATTTTATTTGAATATTACTTTAAACGTATGATCTTATGTTCCACGTGAATAATTATTCCATGAGCTATTCTTTTAAACATGCTTGGGTGGTTTATTTTATTTTATTTTATTTTACTATTTATTTATTCTTAATATTTTTTTTATTATTTTATTTATTTTATCATTTAAAGTGGAAGCATTTGGGGTGTTTTTTTTATTTTATTTTCATTATTTTATTTTTTGTAGCTTTTAAACATGTTGGCATACTTATCTTATTTAAATATTACTTAAAACTTATGATCTTATGTTCCAAAAAACAGTTTTGTACGGGTGAAAGCTATTTCATTTATTTTCCTTCTGCTTAGTCCCTTTATTCATCAGGGATCGCCACACAGTGGAATGAATCGCCAACTTATCCAGCATATGTTTTACACAGCGGATGCCCTTTCAGCTGCAACCCAGTACTAGGAAACATCAATACACACTCATTCACACTCATACACTACGGCCAATTTAGCTAATTCAATTCATCTATACCGCATGTCTTTGGACTGTGCGGTAACCAGAGCACCCAGAGGAAACCCACACGAACATGGAGAGAACATGCAAACTCCACACAGAAATGCCAACTGACCCATCTGGGACTCGAACCAGTGACCTTCTTGCTGTGAGGGTACTGCTAAACTGCTGACTTTGTTCTTTCTGTGCTTACTGGCTTGTTTGTGTACTTGTTTATTTGAAAGCTCTGCTCAACATTATTCGATAGTCATGTTCCACAGGGGGAAAAAAAAAAAATCAGCACGCAGGTTTGGCTGAGTAAACGATGACTATTCCTTTATTCCACTAAACATGTTGCTGACTTATAAAGATTATGGTTGTTTCTCTCTTTTCACCTTGTGTTTTCAGGAAGTGCTTTACTGTTTGATGTTCACAGTCACGCATATCACGGATCCATAACAATGACGAATTGCACTCGGTCTGATTCAACAGCAAGCAAGAGGAAAAAAAAGGTTGACAGTTTGTTTGAAATGGCACATTACAAAAACTATAAAAGGACCAGGTCCATATGCTGCACGGTGTAAACACTGAGCAATGTTTGTAATTATTTTGCTTGAGAATAATGACATAGCGGGCAAGAAATCTAGAGCGTGGTGTGTTGCCATGTTTTCTTTCTTGCTTTTCTTTGAGGTTCGTGTCTCTGTGCCTTGATTGCAGTCGAAGGCTGTGCGAGGACGAACCGCTGGCCAACATCTGGAGGCGCATTTAATGATCATTAAAAGCGTGACGGGATATTTACTGAATGAGAGGAAAAGAGTGGGACGCAGCAGAGCTTTAGAAGGCACGGAAAGCCACGGTAATGTATGTCCTTGCAAAGGTTTCGAACATCAATTTAGCAGGCCTTGTTTTTGGTTTATGTGTGCCAGTAAACTTGCATCCAAATACGTCTGCTGTGGGTGGCTGTTTTGGTCTGCCTCATTGTCAAATTTAACCTAAGGTTCCCAGACTGAAGAATGCTCTAAACAGAAGGCTTGTGGTGTAGACACGACTGCAATAAGGTATGGGTTTCAGAGTTACAACCTAATTGCAATTACATTTAAACTTTTTTTTGTAACCTTGTTGGCCTGAGCTGAACCCGGCATTATTAAAGCTGACAACCACCCAATCGGAATAAACTTTTAAAAATCCTATTTAAAATCCCCATGAAATCGAGATTAAATATTTTTTGGTGTGTTAGTATCAATGTTTGATTAAAGTCCTGGTGAAATCAAACATTTTGAATGGTTATTTTGCTAGAGCACATTGTTTTTCTTTGGGTGAACAATTAATCTGTTAAAGTTAAAAAAAATAAAGGTAAAAAGTTGGTTTTGGTAATCTTCAATCAAGTTTGACCATTTGCTCCCGCATTTGGAGTGGTGGTTCCTCTCCTTTGACATCAGTTTGAAGTCTTCACCCACAATATTCTTAACCACGTCCCATACTGTTAGTTTTCAATGAGAGAATGATGAGCAAAAAGAAAGCTCAGCCCCTTACTCAATATTTAGTTTCAGTTGGAGGTACATCAACATACTCAAATTAAAGTCTCATCAACTTCCAGTTCACACAGACTTTAATGGTTATCTCTAAGGTAGTGTGCTCCAAATCTATTGAACATTTCCATTTAGAATTTCAGAAACGATTTTTGCCAACAGAGTGGAGGTATTATGATCTCACTTTGTTGGCCAATCAGCTGTTAGCATTACACTGGTTCTTTCGAAACCATAGGATTTTTCCTTATGCTTTTTGATTATTGCAAATAATAAGCTCTGTGTTCAAACACAGTTCATAATACTTACACGTTTTGTCCATCAAGATAATCTTCACAAAACAATATAACTTTCATGACTTTTGAATTCTAAATACAGCAATAGTATCTAACTGCAGACTTGCACATGCAAGCTCAGACATGCAGTCTCAGACACATGCACTCAACAGAGATAGTGGCGTCATTGTGAGGAGTTTAGGGTTAAGGGCGGGGTTAGGTGTGCGCATTAGAAGTATTGCATGCAGTCTCAGCTCTGCAGATGCTTCTCAAATACAAGCACAAGCAATAAAAAGCCAACCTTAGGCTATAAATGAACTACACCAAGGACATATAAATAATATAATATATAAATGCCAACTAATATTTTCTTCTAAAATTAGCATTTATTTCTGTATCCTATGTTTATGTTCAATTATTTTTCTTTAAAGTCACTGAAAAGAATATACTCATCAGCATTAAGTACATTTCAGATGGCATTTACATGGCTTTTGCATCTGAACTCTTCATTTATATATATATATATATATATATATATATATATATATATATATATATATATATATTATATATATATAATATATATATATAATATATTTATATATATATATATATATATATAATATTATATATTATATATATATATATATATATATATATAATATATATATATATATATATAATAGAACTGGGTGTAAGTATAGCCTTATCTGTGCAATGATGTTAATGTCTCAGACAAAGCCTAGTCCTTTTTAGCAACTGTATTATTCAAAACAACTAATGGCTTAAATAACCACAAGTCGTTTGTAACTAGTGTAATTTATGCCATAAAATAAAACATGAACGTACAGTACAGACTTTATCTAAGCGATTTTACCAAAACCCCATTCAAAAAACTGAATCTGAGACAATGGAACCAGAAGTGCTAAAATATTTTTATACAAATTGTATAAAATTGTCATAGTTCCTCTATTTTATGAATCAGTGATAGTTTACTTCTCATCAGATTTTCTGACTAATCACATGCCCTCTATAGCTGAAAAGTCCTGCCTGTACAAGAAAACTTTGTAATGGTTTTGTATGCACTGTTCTTAATCAATAGTCACTGCTAAAAAGAAATGATTGGGAAACTAATTTCATCTCTTGGAAATGTTAGATATTGTGCTTAATCTTAATGATAGGTTTTTTCTGTGCTCTGGCCAAACACAATGAAATTTAGGTCTCCAAAGTATGCATTCGAAATCCCAAGAGTTTAAGTAGTATTTTATTTTCATGTTTTTCCTCAAATAGTGGTTGACTGATTGTAAATGTATAACTACTGCATAAAAATAGTTTAGCAC